>OX454416.1:105913156-106397326 GCA_949715475.1 Microchrysa polita | reverse complement strand
AAATGTCATTTCCCATACTTTTTCATAGAAATCATTAATATTCAGGAGTCAATGCATGCAGGAAGGTGACTTGACTTCAAGTGAGGTTGACTATAGAAAATTTCAAGGTCTCCTTGAGTTTCTCCTTAAATCAAAGATGCATTGACTCGTGAATATAAGTGATTTCTATGAAAAAGTATGGGAAATGACATTTAATTTATTGAATTTCGGCATCCTTGACTCAAGGTCTCCATATTAAGTCATATTGTATAATACGTGAGTAGATATAAGTTGAACTGATGAATTCGCGGAAAATAATAAATATATACTAAGAACAACGAAGTTTTGTTGTATTTTTGTAATGGAGCGGAGTGAAAAATTTGTAGTCGGAGCGCTGGAGTGAAGCGGTTTCAAATTGGTCGGAGCGGAGCGAAAAAAAGTGTCGCTCCAAATCCTTGCTTTCTTCACCATTTAACGAAAAATGATCCTGCACGTGTTTAGACATTCACTGGTGATTCTGATCACATTCAAATGGCCTCCAATTTCTGCGTTTTAGACTGTAGTCAATCTATATTCCGTGCTAGTTTTGTCTCTCGGACTGCATATTCCACTTGCGAGATGTAAATTTCACGGCTAGTATGATTTAGCTACAAAATTAATCTTGATTAAATAACTTCAAAGACTAGATTTCTCACTTAAAACCCTTTCAGTCAGATGAAATGTTGATAAATTCTACTGCCTTTTCGGAGCGACTTCTTGTGACAGTGAAAATTGTATTTTGCAGCTCAGAAGCCATGCAATGAAACGTATAAAAATATGGGATTCTCGCAAAAGAAAAAAGAGTCTCCCCAAAGGGAAACATTTCTGATCTACTTATGTTATCGATTCATGATATTCACACGTAGGTATCCCTGTTACATCAAGGGCCTGAAAACTATAAATATTTTAGTTTTCCACGAGTGAAACGCCCACTTGCTGCCGTCCATTTGTCCGTGCCACATGGCTGAAAACTATCACGGGCATGCATTCCGCGGCAGTATATGGAACGGCAAAGAAAGCATCTGGTTAGTTTTCCAGACTACAGTCTTAGCAGCAGAAAATTTTACGACGTGCCTGGACTCAAACTCGCATTTTTACGCCTTCAAGCATTGTGCAGTGCAGTGATTTTTTTACTAAATTGGTAAGGATTTTTTTTACCTCAATCATCGGCCAGGAGGGGGGGGGGGCGACCGCCCCTCTTTCTGCAAAAAAAATCCCTCAATCCCGCAACCCTTAAAGGCAGGAAAATCATACAAAAATTTTGTTTTTAGTATTAGTATCTTATTATATTCTTACTCTTACCCCATACATCCCGTTGAATTTGAGCGAGGGCTTGGTTGATAATGACTTTAAGGGCATCGGTCGATTGCGGCTTATTGGCTTATAGACCTGCGACTTCAGGAAACTCCACAGGAAAAATTCTAGCCGGGCAAACTCGCAGACCCCCATTGTCAATACTCCCCTCTATGGATCGACAGCCGTCTTGGGTCTCATTTTGAAACGGCTGTAACTTTCCAACGGAGACAGCAAGGACTCTGAAATTTACAGTTAAAACTCAACCCAGGCATGCTCTACGTCACCCCATTCAAACATTTTCATGTTCGCTTAAAATACAAATTTTGAAAAATAGACCCCAATCGTCAATACTCTCCTCTATGGATCAACAGCCGTCTTGAGTCGCGTCTTTGAACGGCTGTAACTTTCGAACGAAGACAGCAAGGGATATTTAAATAGTCCAGTCATATTTGCGCTTTAAATAGAAAAAAAAAGACAGTAAGACTAATTTTGTCGTTTTTGAATCAGTGGGCTCCCACGAATCTAAAACTCATTTTGCTAAAAAAAAATTTGATCGGAAAGGTCCCAAAAAGGACAAAAAAGGATCTCTTTAATCCTTCAGCCGATGTCGGCAGGCGGGGTATCATATCAAAGATGACGCCGAGTACATTACATATCCGGTGTTTGTTTCCTGTTTCAAGGACCCTTAACGGAATAAATCGAGCTTAAATGGAAAATTATCGTGTTTTCCGTATATCTTTCCAAAGCTATGGCTCAAGTTTTCACTACTTTTATCAGTTATTAGAATCTCTAATAGCTGACGATTCTACCATTAAATTTCTTGAGAAAAAGTATATTCCATATTCGGAATTTGCTACTTGTTCCAAGGACTGTGAAAGGAGAAAATTGGGATGAAACTTAAGCTTATTTTGTGATTTCTACTGCAGCCTTATGTCGTGTTCCGATTCCATTTGTTCCTGGATTCCTTGAGGGTAATCCAGGTTAACGCTAGGATGAATTTGAGTTAAGATGCAAAAAGAAAAAAAGTTTTTCTTACAAGAACCTAATATTGGAATATTGGGGGATTGGATTGTTTGACAGCCCTATGATGTAATGTTCCGATTCCATCCATTCCTAGATATGTTTTGAGGCTTTACTAGGAGAACATTTGGGTGAAGAATGGTTAAAATTGGTTCACAAATAAAAAAGTTTTTCTTACAAGAACCTAATTTCCAGGGGTTGGTTTGTATGACAGCCCTATGACGTAGTGTTCCGATTTCATCTGTTCCTAGATATGCTTTGAGGTTTTACTAAAAGCACATTTGGATTAAGAATGGTTAAGATTGGTTAACAAATAAAAAAGTTTTTCTTATAAGAACTTAGTTTTCATTGGTTCGTTTATATGGTAACCCTATTACGTAATGCTCCGATTCCATTTGTTCCTAGATATGTTTTGGCGCTTTACTAGGAACACACTTTGGGGTAGTTTGCTTAAGATTGGTACATAAAGAAAAAAGTTTTTCTTAGAAGAACCTAATTTTCAGGGGCAGCCCCATGACCCCATGGTCCGATTCCATTCGTTCCGACATATATACAGCGTACACTAAAAATAAACTTGCATACCAAAGGACAGACAGACAGACAGACGGACATAGCTCAATCGATTTCCCTCGTCACACTGATCAATAATATATATACTTTATATAGTCGGAGGTGCTTCCTTCTGTGCATTGCAAACTTCATGACAAAGTTAATATACCCTTTCACATAGTGACGGGTATAAAAAGTGTAAAAACAATTCAAGAGCTAAAGGATGAGATAATTCAGCACATTAACGATATTCAACCTCAATTATGTCTCAGAGTCATTGAAAATATGGACTATCGTATAGAAGTATGCCACGGTAAACATGGCGAGCATTTGGTCGATATTTTGTTTCACACATAATTGCCATAGATCCTTCTATCATAATAAAAAAAATTTAGATAATTCTTTAAAAACTTTTTGTTTTATTAACAAATAACTTTACTTTCACGATCCTAAAGATGGTGAAGGCTACTTTTTGTAAATTTTCCGGTCTTTCATTCACGTAGGGTTATCAAATTCCGTTGAAGCTTCAACCAAGCGAACAGGAGGATTTCTGCATTACACATTCTTCGAGGCATTAATCGTTTTTAATTCAACCCTCAATCTAGACAAACCTGTCTCCTCCCGGGCTTGTATTTTCATTTTGTAGATTCATTTTGGCACACTGAAAAGTTTCCAAAAAATATTACTGCTGAATAATTGAAATTATATAATTATAAAAAGAAGTACATACATACGAATTGCATAATGATTTAATTATAAATTTATGTACAACAGGAAACAACTCAATAGAATTCTATAAAACTTATCGACTAATTAAAATCATAAAAGTTATCCATGATTAGATTCTTACAGCAACAGTATCCAAATAAAATTACCACAAAAAGCCATATAAAATATTAACCTTTCCATTTTGTTTATTTTGTTTGATAATAAATCGATAACGACCGTTTTTCTCTATGGAAAACAGATTTCAATTCACCACACTCACCGCAATATGATTTGCTCTGTATAGTCCTACACTCGTTGACAAAACTTTGTTTCAGCGATAGTAATCGTTGATGAAATTTACCGCATGATTATCATTCAATTGGGGTTCGGTTGGTTGTGACTTCATGGCTGGCATCAGGACTCAGGAGCGCTCAAGTCGAACTTTCATCGATTAACGTTTTATTGCCACAATGAAGACTTCCTGCCAAACTGCGGCTATCATCGTGGGGGGTGGCGCCTGACTCGAATCCATATCTGACGCAGAATGAATTGTTCTATGCGGGTGGTGGTTTTGGTGTACAGATGCTATCAAACACATTACTACCCAATTACTAAGGATATTTACAAGTCGAGGGCGGCACAAAGTATTATATAAGTAAACTAATTGCTTTTTGGCTTGATACAATTCGATTAGGGAATAATCTGCAGAAAGAAACTTATTTATAGACAACTCGGCATGGGAATATGAAATTTGTTTGGATTTTCAATTAGCTTTCGATGTTGCGAATAATGGTGAAAAAGACTTTCGGAAAAAAGATGTGAATAATGCGTATAAAGTGAAAAGTCTGGTGGATTAATGTAATAAAAGGAAAACTAATTACATATTGCTATTAATATAATAGAACAGGTTGAAAATAGAATTAAAAGTTTATTGATTGTTGTTTGATTCTCAAAATTAGTTTTCTGTAAAGCAGATATAAAATTCCAAACCATTAAAAGCGAAAGGATATAAACATTTTATAAAAGAAGACATATTTCTAGCCTGGAATAGCACATAATGTAGCTAAATAAATTTGGTATATGTGATAAAAAATGTTTCTGAGTACATATCCTTTCTTCCCGACTTATCAGCATTTTTCAAAATTTATAAAACTCACGTCACTGTGCTAGCCGCTATGAATGCATGACGACAAAACCGAGCATATCGCTTCCTAGTCATAAAGTAAATCAATTCTGACATAAGCATCCGCTTCTCGATTTTAGAGCGTTTTTGAATTCTCCTACGATAGTTTGGTCGTTGTCGAAATCAAACAACAAATATGTATGTTCCGGGATCCTGGCGGCAATGGTGTACACATTTGTTTCTGTTTCTTCCCACATAAACTCGATAGCGTGCCGAAGGACTACTCCGTGCGATTACCACATACGACCATATAGAGTAGAGCGAATTGCGAACTGAATTTGCCAGAACATTTCTCCACTTGACCATTGTCACATCATTGTGGTCTTGTCGTAGTTGGGGTATGTTGTCTTTATTAACACAATCCATGGAGGTCGGACGGAACATATCCACTAACGCTTCAGAGACTTATAGCCTTAAACTCGTTATGGCCGCAATGAGTTATGTCGCCAGAAAACATGATACATAGCCACAATTAATCACTAGAAGCCATGCAGAGTATGGTTCCAAGTCGCTTGCCATGAATGTATGAGGACGATGACGACGGTCGGCTATGTTCGCTATTTCAGGACGGAATTTCATTATTAGGAGATTCTTTTTCTGGCGAGATGTGAATTGATATAATATTCTTGCGGGTAATTTAATTAAATATTTTGTTGCGTTAGTTGAGTGTTTGTTATAGGTAAGCAAAGTTGGTGTCATTTCAATGGTTCAACCAATTAAAAATGCAGAACCTTTAATGTCACCCGTCAGCGGTGTACCGACTTTACCATTTTTTTTTTTACAAAATTTGACAATCCACCACTCTACCCCTAAACATTTCAAATACACCTAAGTCTTTCAATTTTGCAAAATTAGACGCACTTTAATCTTAATGTTTGCAGAATTAGTAAATTCTGCAAATATTAAGACTGAGAAAACAAATTCCTATACCATTGATCTCGCTCGCGAACGGCCCCGAAAATTCGCCCACGGACCTTTCGTTCGAATCGGTCTAGCAAAATTTCGAAGGCATGGGTGATGGCCCATGTTTCGCAGCAATAACATAGCTCGGGTCGGATGAGCGTTTTGTACACGCGGAGCTTCGTGTTCTTGTGCGTAAGATTCGAATTAATTATAGGGAGAACCGTGAAATAGGTCTTATCCGTCGCTTAATTTCGTCGGTTTCGTTGGCGTCCTTTGATAAGTTACAACCCAGATGATATAGTTGAAGTTGTCTATACATACTCGATATTGAGGTCCCCCACTGTGATGTTAGAATTGGTCGGCGTCCTTGTTTTCGATTGCATCATGGCCTTTGTTTTGCTTTCGTTGATATGTAGTCCAACTTCCTTTGCGGCGTTATTGAGGTTCTGCAGAAGGCTTTCTGCATCACCCACTCTTCGAGACATGATGTTGATGTCTTCGGCGTACGCTACTAATTGAGTCGACTTGATGAGTAGCGTTCAGCTGCTGTCCATATTCATGGCTCGAATTACATACTCCAAAGCAAGGTTGAAGAGCGTCGACGCCAGCCCATCGCCCAACTTGAGTCCAGTACGAGTTTCAAATAGGTTAGTGAGTGGGTTCTGCACTCTGACCTGCGAGACGGAATTCGTCATCGTCATCCTTGTGAGTCGCACTAACTTTGCCGGTATACCAAAATGCAGCAAAATGTTGTACAGTACACTTCAATCGATATTGTCGTATGCCTGCTTAAAGTCAACAAAGATTTGGTATACGTCGATGTTATATTCCCAGCACTTTTGGAGTAGTAGCTTCACTGTGCAAAGCTGATCGGTCGTTGAACGACCAGGTTTGAAGCTGCCTTGATACTCGCCAATGATTCGTTCTGCGACCGGATTAATTCTTCTTTCCAGAATTATCGATAGGCTCTTCTAGGTCGTACAAACTAATGATATGCAATTACTGTAGGTATTAATTCAGATTCCCAATTTCGTGGGTGCGAATTTTAACTAATTGTGACTTATCGTTGCATTCTATATACAAATAGCGGTGCATGTCTGTAGTATTTATGGCATGGCAACTTACAAGCTGGTAAGCTGCCATAAATACTACAGACATGCACCGCAGTTGGTGTATAGAATGGAACGATAAGTCACAATTAGTTAATGATATGCCCCTGTAATTCTTACACTTCAGCTTGTCATCCTTTTTGTGGATTGGGCAGATTATGCTTTTGCGCCAATCGTCGGGGATTACCTCGTCGTTCCATATTTTCAGCAGTAGCACGTGTATAGCGTTGGTCAGGCACGTTCCACCGTGCTTCAGCAGTTCTGCTGGGATCTCGTCAGCGCCGGGCGCTTTATTACGTCCAAGCCACTGTATGGTAGGACTCACCTCCTCTACTGAGGAGGAGGGAGGGCCTGGTTCGGCTAACTGCTCAAGAGGTGGCTCCGTGGGGGATGTTCGTGGTGCATTGAGAAGCTCTTCATTTGTTTACGCTTTCGATGTCGCTGATGATGTTACCATCCTTGTCCTTACATATGCTTGTCCTGGGTTGATATCCATTCTTGATATTATTTATAAGTTTGTACGCCTTTCTAATGTTCTTACTGGCTAATCTTTCGTTTATTTGCTGTAACTGCTCGTCAAAATATTTGCGTTTCTTACGTCTAATTAACTTATTAGATACTCGCCGAAGTTCGTTGTATCTTTCTGTCTAGGCTCGGGATGCGCGTTGTGTGTATTGGCGATAGGCCTCATTTTTCGCCTCAATCGAGGCCCTGCATTCGTCGTCGAACCAGTCTGCTCGTCTTCGCCGGCCTTTATAACCCACGACCTCTTCTGTAACTCCTTTAATGCTGTCTTTGAGCTCATCCCAGAACTCATGGATGCCTAAATTGTTGATATATTATCAAGCATGGCTCAAGTGGGCGCGCATCATTTTGTGGCATTACCGCGCTCGTCTTTTCCCCTCCATTTGCGCTCAATCGTCCATTTTCATTCATAATTATGGTAAATTGAAAGAAGAGCATGACCCAAATAAGTTATCATCATAAAAACTATTATCTGGTGAACAATAAAACAAGTTCTGCAGTTTTTCCGAAGCATGTCATTTCAGTGATATTACCATTGAGTAAGTACGGAGGCGCAATGCTCTTATATTCCTATGGTAGCTTGGCGATATAATTCCTATACATGCGCAACTGCATACACACTGCGTCGCAACACCCGCACGATCCACAATCCTAAATAAGCATGTTTACATTTGAGGGGACAATATGTCAAATGCTCGTTTAAAACCGGTCTGGTCCAATATTGGTCCAATTAGAATGTTTACGTTTTAGAAAACAATATTTCAAACTTCCATACAAAATCCAGTTTAGCAACTTTATCGCTGCACTTCACTTCACGTCTCCACTCCTCAACCGATTTCGTTCATCCCTCATGTAGTTTTTCGGTTCCTTATAACTCTCTGTTCTGATGATATTACACAGAGCACAGACATTTTGAACACAACCATATACCAAAATATACCATCCCCGATGACCGCTGGAAAGGTAGGGACGGTAAAATTTACCCAACATTTTATTGTATTTTATGTATAACAGTATGACTTAAGAATACATTTTTCTCCCACCTCGATCCGGCCAACGGGAGAAAAGCTATGCGTGTTTATATGATCAGCGCGGTAAATTACCGCCCGCGCGCCCGCTTGAAGGTTAAGCATGGCCGACAGTTTTTAATAGATGGGAACAAAAAAAATCATTCGGTGCCAAGTCAGGGCTGTAAGGCGGATGACCCGTCAATTCAATGTTTTGATTTTGACCGGTTAAATAGGCGCTAGTTTGAACTGAAGTGTGAGAGCTCGCATATGGTCATGATGAAAAGGGATTCTTTTCTTGTTCGTTTTGCGAATTTCCCCGCAGACTTCGGGCAACCAAATGGTCGTGTACCACTCGGAATTGACCGTACTACGTTCCTCAAGTGGAACAATGGCCACATGACTAATTCGGCTGAAGAAACAGGACACCATTTGCCTCGCAGTGCTTCGTGCGCGAACAACTTTTGTTGGATTGGGCTCGTCCTGGAACACCCACACGGTCGACTACTGTTTAGTTTACGGCTCATATGCATTGATCCATGATTCGTCACCGGTGACGATTTTATTTGAGCTATTGTCAAATTATGCGGGATCCAACGGGAACAAAACCTTTTTACGGCCAAGTGTCCATGCAGCATCAAATGTATGGCCGGGGAAAAAATTCCCAAGAATGCCTTTATCGCATGGTATGTCTGTCACATGCCGTGTTGCGTAATCATTTCACGCACGGCATCCACGTTTTCCGGTACAATGTCTGTTTTTAGACGACCTTCACGAAACTCGTCGTTGAGTGAATTACGCCCACGTTTTTTACGATGGGGGGAAATCGTTTTTATTAAGAGGCAATAAGACCTGTTGAAGGCAGAGTTTACTGAAAACCCCCCTCCCCTTAACCAACACCCTCCCACCACTTTGCGGAAAACTGTAGATCCCGATTTAAGAAAAAAAAAATTAACATTAACAACAACATTTTTGTGTGTCCACTTTTATCAATCGGTACACTCAGAAAAATCTCATCACTTAAATTTGAAGTGAAATAATATAAAAACAAACAGGAATTCATCAACAAATTATTTTAAAAACAAATATTTTTATATTAAATTTAATAGTATTCACTTTAATGATCGGATCAAAATCAGCTTAAACATCGATTTGAATATGTTACAACTTTGTTTTAAAGTTGTTTCATTTTAAAGGCTGAGTCGGTTCCATGTACATAAGTCCGCCGCTATTTTGTTCAGTACAATTAATCTCAGATAGCTTTCACCTAAGCTATAGGACGTAGGACTACGAAACGATAGGTGCCCTGTTCGATTTCCAGTTGAAGCAAAGTGTAAAAAGGTAATGTTAAAATAAGGTTAAACAAATTTAAGTAGGTATAAAAAAAATAGAAAAAAAGATAAAAACCATTTTTCACTTTTTAAATTTTTTTATCTATTACCGCCAAATTATCTTCTTGGCCATTGATTCTATAGCAACCGCAGTCATTGTTTTAGTCCGCATTGGTCGATTCTACATCATGTTGATGTCAATCAAACATTTTAAAATTTAAGGGAAATCATCTTTAAAATGATGTGATATTTCCTTTTGATTGGTCATGCAGCAATTTTAAAAGTACAAGAATCACTTTAATATTTCCACTAATGATTCAAAATGAAACATTTTTGAATTAAATGTAAATGTATATGGATCCAAATCATATTTGAACATTTTTTAATCGTAGCCTTTTTTTTAAATACATATATCGATTTTTTTCTGCGTGTAGTAATCCAGACAATCGAATTTGTACCCATTAAGAAGGCCCATATAGTATGTAATAGTAATAATAAAAAGTGCACGATGCACTTTCTTAGCGGAGCATGAATTTTGATAATAAAATTCAATAATCTGCAAGTGTTGTTCGTTAGATTAGATTAGATTACATGAGGGCATCAGCATATTTGCCATAAGCACTGCGACCGGTGGTTTATTGTGCCATTGCCCACTCTACAGGTTAGATAAATTTATCTAACCGACATCTGTCGACAAATCGATTAATTTGTCCCATGCTAAGGGAGGCGATGTCCTCTGTGAGAGGGAAAGTTATGCCGAAGCATTCCTCCCGTCGCATCGCCAGTCTTTCACACTCGCAAAGTATGTGAGTGGATGTTTCGTCATCCGCCTCGCAGAAGCGGCAGGTCGCGTCTGCGACTAAGCGCATGGTTCTTAAATGTCCGTTCAGACGGGAGTGGCCTGTAAGGAGGCCAGTTATGATTCTGACCCTGTTCCTGCTGAGCTTAACTAACTCCCGAGTACGTTTCTTAGAGTAGGTTGCTACAAAAAGCTTCGACTGCCTTAGTCCTGAAAGGGCTTCCCAGCATACGGTGGCTGTCGTCTTATCCCACTCAGTGATTTCGTTTCTGCATAGACACAGTGGAATGCCGCAGAAGGGTTCCGGACCGCAGAAGGGGCTAGCAGAGGCTACCCTAGCGAGTTCGTCCGCGAGCTCATTCCCTTCTATTCCAGAGTGTCCGGGAACCCATAGGAGTGTAAGATCATTGCGAGATCCTACCGATTGAAGTATTTCCTGACATAGCCCCACTAGTTTTGAAGTAAAGGTATGTTTTGTAAGAGCTTTGATTGCCGCCTGACTGTCAGTGAAGATCGCTATCTTTCTGTTGACATATCCTTTGTTTTGACATTCTCTGGCACAAATTTCTATTGCATGTACTTCCGCCTGGAACACAGACGCTAATTTCCCCATAGATACTGAGTAGCTTACACCTGGACCACTGATGCCCGCTCCAGGGCCTGTCTCAGTTTTAGATCCATCTGTGTAAAAGCTGATAGTGTTGGGGTGGAGGGACCTGAACATATCCGTCCAACTTTCCCTCGCCCAGATTGCTGATTTAAAGGACGCGTTGAAGCGTAATGTCTTGACTAGGTAGTCCGAGGGTAGGCAGAGGGTATTGCTACCTTGTAACCATCCCATTTGATCATGGCTAAAAGTGACTGTCGTGCTGGAGGCCCTGAGCCTACCAACAGCCAGCCTCGCCGAAGCCTCAATATGAATGTGTAGCGGAGTTAGGTCTAGAAGAACCTCCAGGGCAGCGGTGGGGCATGAAACAATAGCTCCAGTGATAATTAGACAGGCAAGCCTCTGGACCTTACCTAGATCCGACTTACCAGTGCTAGTTGAAGCCCTTTTCCACCACACCACCGCCCCATACTCCAATATAGGTCTAACAACTGTCTTGTAAATCCACAGAATTAAATGTGGTTTAATTCCCCAGGTCTTACCTACATAACCTCTGCAGGTCCATAGTGCCCTGATCGCCTTTTCCGTGACCGATTTCAGGTGGTCATCCCACAGTAATTTGCTATCAAGGGTGACTCCCAGATATTTGACTTGGTTTGCCATTTTAATTTGGGAGTTGTACATAGTAGGACAACTCAGGGTTCTTGTTGTCCTGCTCCTACTGAAAGGAACCACCGTGGTCTTGGACGGGTTGACCCGTAGACCACTCTCCGTGCACCAATCTTGAACTATTCGCAGGGCGGTGTGGAGCACATGGGGCAGGACTTCCTCAAATTTGCCCTTAACCATGATGACCAGATCGTCTGCGTATCCTTGGGTGGAGAACCTCTCTAAGGTTAGTTTCCACAACAGTCCATCAACGACTAAACACCAAAGAAGGGGGGACAGTACCCCTCCTTGTGGGCTAAGGCGGAGAGGGTGGACCCTCCGATGCTGGTATAAATGTTCCTCGATGAAAGCATGCGTTGCACCCAGTTAATCATTGTCACATCTGCCCCTTTTAGACTTAGCGCCGTACCAATGGACTCGAAGGACGTATTGTCAAAGGCCCCTTCTATGTTCAGGAATGCACAAAGTGCCATCTCCTTCTTTGATATGGCCACTTAGATTTCGTCCACTAAGGTGTGAAGTGCAGATTCCGTCGATCTGCCCGGTTGGTAGGCGAATTGTCTAGGGTGCAGCGGACTTGTCTCAAGAAGCGTGCTCCTTATGCGTGCGTCCAATATCTTCTCCATTGCTTTCATGAGGAACGAGGTAAGACTGATTGGTCGATACGATTTCGGATCGTCTGTCGACAGTGGCGCAACCAGGATTTGGTCCTGGAGGGGGCTAATTTCATCCATATTACTAGATATTTGATGTTGCTGCCGTAAGTTGGGATACTATTTGTTGCCATTTTTCAGAGCGCAATACGGAAGTGTTTCAAAGTGCAGTTGATTTCACGTTTTTTTTTCGATCTAAAACTTTTTGGAGCTTCACATGTTAAAGCATTGACACTTTGACATGTTATTGATTAATTTTACCGGCGCAGAAATTGTGACACCGCACGGCGATTTATTATGCGGATTTGTCTAATCGTTGGCGTTATCACCCGTGGTATTTAGCTGTCGAAATATAGCGTTATGCCCACACTATGCCCCACACTATGTTTCAGCGGTAAGGGCTCAATATTAATATTTTCGAAGCTGGCGGATTTGTTTTTTGCTTAACCATGCATTTTGAAGACATTTTTCCCTTTTTGCAAATATAACTTCAGACCAGTCTCTTCTAATTTGCACAAAGTATGGTATGGGTGTTGCACCCTGCACAGCCCACGTTTCATATTTTTTGTAAAATTTGCAACGAAACGCATTGTTTCAAATCTCATTTTGCAATTCATCCTTTCCCTATTTCTGGGTTTGGGAGGGGCTTTAGCCCCCTTAGCCCCTCCCGTGGTTGCGCCACTGTCTGTCGACCTTTTTCCCACTTTGGGAATGAAGACCACCCTCACTGATCTCCAAGCTGTTGGGATATAACCCAACGCGTAACTACTTCTATATATGTTGACTAGGAATGGGATCAACTCTTCTTGCGCTTTCTGCAATAGCGCTGGAAAGATGCCATCCATGCTAGGCGATTTGAAGGGATCAAAGGTCCCAATCGCCCATCTAACATTGTCATAGGTAAATATAGCCCGTGCTGCCCTCCAATCGGACTGGTTGGACCTATTGGAGGTACGACAGTTTGGGAAAGCGGTTTGGTTTAATTTGCATCCTGGGAAATGAGTTTCCAGGAGCAGTGTACCTGAGTCACTCGAGTTTACAGTGATTGTGCCATTCGGCCTCTTGAGTGTGCTGATTGCATTAGTCCCATTTTTCGCCAGCACCTTGTGCAGCCTAGCCGCTTTTGTGGTGCTGTTTACATTGTCGCAGAAGGTCATCCAGCTGCGCCGTTTCGCTTCTCTAATTGTCTTATTATATTCTGTCAGGCTGGAACGATACACGTCCCAGTCTCCGTTGCGCTTGGCCCGATTAAATAATTTCCTCACGTTTTTCCGGAGGCGAGCAAGATCATTGTTCCACCACCATACACACTTCTTGTCTTTAATTATCCTTATAGGGCAATTTTCCTCATAGGAAGATACAATTGCCTTGGTAGTATCGTCGACTAGCCTTTCTAAGCTCAGCCACCCAGGGGCCTTCCTGTCTATGTGCTGCAGATGCTCCCTGAGTGTCTCAGAATATCCAGGCCAGTCAGTGAGCTGAGGGACCCTCCGCTCGATGGGCACAGGGTCCGAGGAGGCTATATTAAAACGAATGTGCATGTGGTCGGACAAAGACGGTTCGTCCGACACATGCCAGTTGCGGATGCTGTCCGTAATCGAATCGCTACACAGAGTTATGTCAAGGACTTCCTTCCTTGCTCTGGTGACAAAAGTGGGCTGACATCCCCTATTGAGGATGTCAAGTTCTAGTGAGGTAATAATGTCAAGTAAGTACTCACCCCTTCGGTTGGTGTCTGAGCTGCCCCAGAGCGTGTGATGGGCATTCGCATCACATCCTATCAATAAAAGGCAAATGTAATCAATGCGCTTGGTAATCATAATACAAGCTCTAGGTCGGCTAGAGCATCTGTCGTAAACCACCTCCGCATTACTTACTTGTAGTCCTTTGACGATTCCTTCGTGTTGCCACGGTTCTTGAATAAGGGCAAGGCCTAGCCCCTCGCTAGAGAACCGCGCAGATATTGTATCCGAGGCTCGAATGGCATGGTGCAGGTTGCATTGCACCACGCCAATTCCATCGTTACGAGCTGAGCTCATCATCGGATACACCGTCTCCTGCTGTGAGGGTGTCCTCAGCTTCCATCGACTCTGGAGGCAATGGATCGTCGTCTTCGGGCATCTCCACGTCTGCTTGATCTGGAACCTCAGCCATGGCGGCACTGGGCTCCTCATCGTCAGACTTATCCACAGTCGGTGGAGTCTCCACTTCGCCCGTGTCTGCTGCTTTCGTGGCTGGAGCGCCCTTCCAGTTCTTGGGGTAAACACGCACCTTACCGAAACGGTAAGACACCTGGAAGCGGCGCCTGGAGATGGTCTCCATTGACTGCGGGTCAATAGAAACGATCAATGTCAAGTTGCCACCTTCCACAGTGGCCTTGATCACTCTCCACTCGGTGGTGTGCAGCCCTTCGTTTTGTCTGCGGAGGAGGGTGATGGCGTTGGCCGCGTCCGTGCTTCTCGGTAGGTGAAGCGTAGCAATGGTAGAGCGCGGTATGTCGTCACCGGTTGCGGTGCGCAATGAGGCGCCTTCCCAAGGGGAAAGGGTAGGGGTGACGCCGATCAGCCAATCGGCCGTGGCCTGATTGTCGCAGTCGACTAGAAGAAAGCCGGCGGAAGCGGATGCTACCGAATTCCGGGAAAACTGCCGTCTTCGGCGGGTTGTCAATGAGATGACTGATGATGGCATCTTGTACCGCGGACAATTGATCTGGTGTTAGCAGTCTGCCCGGGTAGCAAGATGCGAGAATGGCAACCCTTACAGAGGATGCTGCTTGCGCATAGCTGCCCCTGCTCCTACTGTCGGAGGCAGAGGGGGCGGCAGCTGGTCTGGAAGGGCCTGCATTCTGAACTGCACCATCAGCTGACTTGCGGGTATCGCTGCTCCCACTAACAGATGTCGCCGCCGGAGGTACCTTGCGGTCCTTCCTTCCGGGTACTGTCTGGGGGGCGGCTGGTCCAGATGGACCTATCACCGGCGATGCTTTGCATGCTGCTGAGGTGCTCGGTTTGCAGGCAGCGCTCACAGAAGGTGGAGTTGTCGTCTTCTGTTTTTTGTCGGAATTGGCCTGCTTCTCGGGATTGGAAGCACCATTCTCCTCAGAGCGCTGCCGCTTGGGGGGAGGGACTTTACGGTCGGGATTGACCGCTAGGGATCTGGCTTTCTCGGGGGCATGCCCCTGCGAGAGATACCTTAGGTACCTCTTGCAGGCTGCACCTCCAAGGCCTTTTCGAAGTGGGTCCCGAAGTCCCCCAGGTGAGTTTTTGGGTGGAAGCGTTGGTTTCTGCTTTCCATCCCTGTTGAGTTGGCCACTAGGACCGGCTTCTATCTGACGCGGATCATCCACATCAGAAAGGTATAGTTCCGCCGGAACGGAAGATGAGGCGTTTGATGCCTCCAGATCCGATTCTGAGCTGAGGTAGTCTCAGGTAGATCTGCGATTGGGTTTTTGTGTTTTTGTTTTATTTCCTTACTCATTTTGGTCCCACGAGTAGCTAGGGAATATAGGTCCGCCACACCAGAGCCCCGCTTGGTGCAGTAAGGCTGGATTTTACCGGAGGTCGCCTGGTATCCGGCTGCTCCGTTAGTGATGTCCATTTGTGTCCCTGGACATCTTCCCCCGATGGACACGGGTCGCATAACACCCCGGGGATTTAGGACAAATCTAACATCGGACCCTAACTAACACATATAATGAATGTGAGATTTTCCCGGCCCGGATGTATACAGTGGATGTTCGGATCCCCATCCCCGACTCGCCTAGTAGGTGGAGTAACTCCACGCACCAGGTGAGTCATGTCCGAATGTGGATTCTCCCACCAACCGGCCCTCACAGATTGGCCTTCACCAAGGTGAAGTTACTAGTCGCCACCACGTAGAGGTCCTGTGAGCACTTCCCGCAATGGCAGTATTGAAACAATATCACCTTACGGACTGACCACCACGTTGTTCGTTTGTAAGTTGATTCATGGTTAAATCACAGACCCCACTAAACATGTTTGACAGTAACACAAGATACGAAACCCGCGTGAGCTGCCAAAAACAGTATTGCCAAAAAGAAAGTTTCTAAAAAATCACCTTTTATGCGCTGAGTGTTTATACGACTACTTATTTCTCATTTCCTATCATTTCCACGGAGCTTCAATATTCGTGCTATAATTTCGTCCTTTATTTCAAAATCATGCAAAAAAAATCCGTCAAATGGAGGACGAAATTAGCACATCATTCTCCAATAAGTTTCTTTTTAAAGGTATGTACTGAGTTCACTGAGCGAAAAACGTACATATAAGTCTCCCGTGAAAACGGTGCCGTGGAGATTTGCTTTTTATTCGCTCAATGTAAGATAAATGTTCACTCGCGTTCTGATTGATTGTCGATGACATCTTTTCATTGTGAAATAAAGTGCAACTGCATTATTTTCGCTGGCGAAATGTCAAAAACCGGTGTGGAGACATTCCCCCGCAGGGGGGTTTGTGTCCGTGTGACACTCAGCTCGGAAGGCTGCTTGTAGTCGGACAGAGATCTTTGGTGAGTTGTGACACCACGGACCTAACAGTGCAAGGGGGCCCCTGGTACAGTTGATACGCCATGGCGAGGATCTGTACAAAGACCATTCGGGCGCTAACAGTCCCGTACTCCTGAGTTATGCACGGGTGGCTCTTGGCGTGCCTACCTCCCCCCATAGATTGCGGGAGGGAAGCACTAAAGGCCTAGCACGATTTTGATGTCCTCTGGTGGGGGGGTGCATCATACGGAAGTCGTGTGAGCTTCGGAGGTGACGGCTCCGCATGACCCGAGTCCTGAAGGGGCTAGCTAGGGAGAACGGCCTTGGTGGAAAATGCCTACGCGCCTATATCTAGCTAGTTTGTGGATTGATGACCACACTGCCTGAGTCGCATTGCTGACTAGTAAACTGAAGGGGCCGCCTGGATGTGAAAAGCAGCGCTACGTTGTCTGCACAGACGCGTAGTCACAGGTCCAACGAGCCTGGGGTGTGCATGCCCGAATTCGACGTAAGGCTTAGCCAATAGGGGGCCGAAGGAGGATCACACCTGCTATGGAGAAGTCCATAGCGAATAGTGTACTACGGGGATGGGTGTGCCCAGGGGACCATGGTCCTTGCCCATCAAGGTGTTGGACTCGTAGTGGCTGGAGGTTGTTACCCAAGTCATCCAGCTAGTGATGCAATCCCGGGGTTGGATTCCGGATGGTGTGTGCATGCGCCTGATGGAGAAATCTCCGTCTGACAACAACACCTTGTCAGTAAAAAGCCGAAGGTCCAAAGATTTTAGCGGGACCGGGAGATAAAGGCCGAAAGGCTAGGTGCTCTCCTGACGGTATACCTGTAGATGGTTAGCTTGTGGAGACATTCATGTGAAGTGAGTACCACCAAGCGAATTCGATTTCACGATCATCAAAATTTTGACAGTATTTGCATGGATTTCACGTGAACTGACGATGTTAGTACCTACTTTAAGGAAGAACTTAATTAGCACATAACAAAGCGAATTTTCCCAGCATCATATGTCAAAGTAGCCAGCACCATACATTTTAAGTTGCTGCTTTTGCTGAACAGCATTTTATCAGCAATTTAAAATGTATGTGTGCTGTCGCTATTGCTGCTTGGTCATTGTGTTTCAAGCGTTAGAACCTAATACAGCGAAAAACATACTATGCATTCATTATTAACTGCAGCGTGATGAAAGCCGTATAGTTGCACACTTTTGCCACAGATATTTCTGTGGCGATTATGAATAATCGCTTAAGTCGGTTTTCATAGTTTTTCAGGAGAGCGATTTTAAACTTTAAAACGACTTGTGAAATATCTATATAGTTTTAAAATCCAAAGACTAATACATTTTTGTAGATTATCATGTGAGCAATGTATTCTACTATAATTTTATTCCAAAAATAAAGCAGTTTGATTTTAATACGATAAAAAACAAAATAAGAGTTTTTTCCGTATGAAGCAATAGGGGTTGACAAAACTATTATCTTAAGAGGACATAGGTTCTTTTTCCATATTACCATTATACTGTTGATGGTTCTTCTTAAATAAAAGTCTTTTTTAATAAATGTTTAATTTCTGTTTATTTAACGGAATTATTCATAAAATGAAAGGATAAGTAATCATTATAATAAACAAAAAATAATATAAAGCCTCTCCGAAAGAATTAATGCAGAAAAAACTACTTCACAGACGTGATTTTGATTGCTGTCTTCTTCAACTAGGTCGAGGTGTATATCCGAAATTTCATTAGGGGGAAGACTTTTGTAAAAGTCGTGAAAGAAAGGATCAATCATAGGAAGAAGATCCAATAGATCCTTTTTTCTTTTTTACAGATATACGTACTTCCTCTGGTTGCTTAGAAATTTCAGATATATTTCCTGAATTTATACTTCTTTTTTGGATGTTTAATACTTTAAATGGATGTTCTACATTTACGGTTGTTTTGAAATGAACTTTTCTAAAATCATTTTTTGTGTATCTTAACCAGTTAACATTTTCCCAATGAAAGTTTTCAGAATTTGCATCCCGGCTTCTCCACATAAATTTTGTTTTTGAATAAGAAAATAAATCCAGGAAATCCGTGGAATCCATTTCGATTACATGAAATTGGTTTTTGACACCAACAGTTCGTACAAAATCGAGCCAATCAGGAGGATGAATTTGTGTGTTCGTTACTTTTTTCTTTCTCTCGATTAAGGCGTGATCCGCATCACACTCCATGTGGGAATGACCTACAGTTAGAAATTTATGTTCGATAAATAGACACTGTCTTACTTGTTGTTTAGGACCTCAAAAAGGTGATCTTTCCATCTCTAAAGCTGCTGTTCTTCGGTAACAAGCAGTAACCCTTCGTTATCTTTTACAGAATGGTCAGTAGTGAACGATTTCCCAATTAGTGGTTTAATAAGCTTGAAAAGGGTACCACTTTCACCACGGTAAGCCGCATCATTTTCCTCCTTCGCCAAAGCGCTGATGTAGTTACACTTATCACGCCTCACACTTCTCTGCACGCCTTTTTGTAGTGAACGGTATTCAGCTCGGAGTTGATTTTTGACTGAATTATCAGCACCGGAGTTAATCTGTTCCTTAACTCTTGCGTTCTGAGATAAGAGACCAAGTAGCATCACTGATGAAAGGTCTCCTACCTCAATCCAATCGTCCCACAGCCGCTTCGCCACACGAAATGAAAGAATCCTTGGCAAAATTCCATCTATCTTCCATTGTAGGATTCTCAAGAGTGCTGCACTAGCTTTTTCGTGCAAAGCGATAGAATATGCGCGTTTAATTGATGGATTTTTTTGTTTTTGCACATTAAAACGTGGCACGATTCGTGCGTTAGTAGATCGTTGGATCGCTGCCGTTCATAAACGAAATTTCGCGATAACAAGATGATGGTTGCTGTCAATATCAGCACCACGCTTCGACCTGATGTCCAAGAGGCAGTTTCTCCATGTCTTTGAAACAGCAATATGGTCAATTTTTTTGGTTTTCTGCTGTTCTGCCATCAGAAGAAACCCAAGTTGTTAGGTGGCAGGGTTTATGCTTGAACAAGGTTCCACCAGTGACTAGTTGTCGAGACTCGAGAGTTACAGAACTCCACGAACATTTCGCCATTGTTGTTCCTGTCGCCAAGCCCGTGATTGCCCATAAGGTGTTCCAAGCCTAAGTTATCAGTACCGATTTTGGCATTAAGATCCCCCATAATAATTTTGATGACACCCCTGGGAGCCCTATCAAAGGTGTCGCCTAGTCGCTGATAAAAAACGTCCTTTGCTAATTGATCTGGGGTTCTGAGGTTCAGTCGGTGCGTAGCACTGAATAGTTGTAATATTTCGTACTCTGGATTTGAATCTGGCTGTGATGATACGATCCGAAATAGGTTTCCATTCGATTAGGGATCGGCGTGCATTCCTACTCAACAGGATTCCGACGCCTGGTTGCCGAGGTGTATTATCGTCTTCAGAACCAGAGTAGAGCAATACAGTAGGAGAGCTTGGTGATAAAGTCGCCCCCGGTCCGAGCCATCGTGTTTCGCGCAGTCCTAGTACAGCGATGTTGTATGCGGTAATTTCCTGTTCTACTTCTGTGAGCCTTGTTTTATTACACTCACCCCACATAGTCCGAACGTTCCAAAAACCTATCTTAGTCCGTTGTTTATAGCCAAAAGTCGTTGTTTAATTTTGACATTAAAAATTGAAATTGACATTCAAAACGTCGATCTCAGAAGATACGAAACCGTTCGAAACGTTCGGTATGGCCTTTTATTAGAAACTTTGTGTACTTTCGGAAGAATAGGCAAAACATTGATTTGGCTAAAGTGGAAGCTAGAAAATATGAGTTTTTCGAAAAAAGTCGTGTTTTTTTTTTTCAAAAATCACAAAAACCGCAATTACTCCTTAACGGCAAAAGCCAGAGAAATAATTTTGGCGACATTTGTCCTAAAACATCCTGTAGAGTCTACCATTGGTTTATGGCTAACCAGTTGCGGGACACCCTGTATATTTAAAATTTTTAACAAATTTTCTAACGATATTTTCAGGGCGGTTTTTTAAGTGCAAATCTTAATATTTTTAATGAATTACATACTTCGCCAGCCCTAAGGAATTCCAAGATATAATCAAGATGTTGGGTTTTGGGCTCAACAAACCGATGATCTAGTTGTTTTCCAATAGGATATTTCGTTATGAATTAATAGGAACAATCCTATGTAATAAAAAATCTTTACTCGTAGTCATAGGCTATTACAAAAGGGTTGTTCCTGTATCAGATATCAAAGTCTGAGATACTGTGTCTTCTTTCTATACTCCTTTAATTTTTCGCATATTTACCAGACGTGATTAGTGACCCACAACTGTCCTATACTCACATCAATTCAAAAATAAATTTCCTTAATGTCGTCTGAAAATTCCCGATAACTGAATTCCTACAAGGGACTTCCTTCGGCCAAACATCAGAAAGAAAATTGATTTATTCCCTCACTACACCGCACAGAATAAGATGCAATCGCGCCGCTTAATCAAACCTTCGTTCAAAGATCCTAATGTGGGGTATTCGAGCTTGTGTAATTGAATTAATTTTTCCTCTTCGGTGGCGTTTCGCAGAAATGGGTTCTCGAAAAACCTGGCAGTCAAGTAATTAATTCCACACCACTATGGCACTTGAGCATTTATTTTTGTGTGAATAATTAATTACGAGAACAAATTGCCATCCTTTCCATATGCACGTACGTATACGCGCAATGGTAGGTATACCATCGAGGAATACCAACCAGGGCATATGGTAGGGACGAGCATATACCACATTTATACGTACAAGACCGTAAAAGGCAAACGGTAAACATAAGAAGCCATTTGGAAGTCGTGAGCTAAGAATATCCTTCAAAGAGCACTAAAGTGACTTCAAGGATGAGTGGTGACATAGGCATGGGGTTAAAGCGTACCTTTACATACTTATGCCCAGACTTTTATGAAACACACCTTTATGGAATTAATTTACCCCCTAAATGGAAACGAAGCACCGAAAATATCGAAAACACTTTGGAAATATAAACGGCACAAAGACAAGACATGCAGATTGCTAAGAAAACATATCCATTTCATGGCATTCTTAATTTCCACCAAGACGACGAAATCGGCGACGCGTTAACATCGAAACGGCAATCCGTTGCCGCGTCACCCTCCACGCGACGAAAATCGCACTCCACTCTATGGAACGATTTTAATTCATTTTTAATTGTGTTTGTTAATTAAACAAATTCCACGGATTTAATTGGATTTCTTGTAATAATATTTGCTAGGTTCGCGAGTGCTGCACAGCGCGGCACGGCACTACCGCCACCGCCAGTCGAACAAGACAAGATGCAATTCTTTGTGAAATTTATTATCATGTTATGACAGTGGCAGCAATTCGTACTCAGATTTGAAATTTAGTGTTAACGATTTTCCTTCTGGTGCTGAAGCCTGAAGCGCGGTGTCGGCGCGGCTAAAACGGCAGTGTTTGTTTTCGTTTTTCATCAGAGCGTCCTTTTCGTAAGGCAATTTCACTTGAACAATTTCATGAAAAGGAACAAGTGGCAATTTCTGTATTTTGCTTTTAGAATGAAATTTTTATTAGTAAGTGGTTATAGAGATATACCAAAGCAATTTCATTGGGTTCATGGGCGGATATAAAATCTTATAGTCAGTTTAGTGCTTTATGAATCATTTTGATGGCATTTCGAATACATTAGGTGCGATTTGCAGGCAATATCTAGAAAACTTTGTTGAAAAAACTGCC
The DNA here is from genome assembly GCA_949715475.1 of Microchrysa polita. NCBI lineage: Eukaryota > Metazoa > Arthropoda > Insecta > Diptera > Stratiomyidae > Microchrysa > Microchrysa polita. The sequence goes on along the minus strand of OX454416.1, from coordinate 106,374,664 downwards.
GGATTGGAACGTAAAAATAGATTTAGAATTATTTAGAAATTAAGTGAGACATACCAGATATAGATAATTTTTACTGGTTTCTTGTTTTCCTTATTCTCTTAATTTTTTTGTTTTTTGATGAAAACAAAAATCCAACCATTGGGAGACAACAATGCAAAGGCTGAAATAGACCTTTCAAATCCAAAAAGAGCTTTGCGTCTTTCCTATATCTGTATTTCCTATTGAATTCTTGTTTTGAATATAGGGTAGCAGTATCAGTTTGAGGAAAATGTTCTGTTAAGTAAAAACCGCACACATACCTTTCGCATGACTCAAGTACAATGTCCTAGTTTCGAAAGAAATTTTCGTAAACATAACCACTAACTCATCCTAACAAAACGAAAAACTTATTCTTTTCAAAATTCGAAAAGTAAGCACTACATAAATTTTAAAATTTAAACCAGGAAAAATTTGGCACCAAGCATAAATCAAATTTAAATTTTTTTTTACCTTATTCATGTCTCGCGGGAAATTTGATTTGTCAACTTTCAACTTAAATCCTTTTTTAATGCAAGAATGATTCTTCCTGTACGATGCGACAAACATCAGAGGTTGGGTGGGCGTGGGACGTCCCGTCTAGTGGGATATTTGCGTTGCTTTTGCATTTGCAAGGTATGGTAATATCGGTAACAGTTTTGACAGTAGGACGCAGAAGAGGTGCTTGTTGTTGTTGCCGTAAAGAGCATAAAAAGAAACGGAAACAACAAACTTTGGGAGAAACTTATCCAATAAAACTTTTCATTGATTTGTTACTATAAGTTTAAATCATCGGATTGTCTGTCCTGTTTTGTGTTTATAGTGGGAGAAGACATCTTGTCCAGAAGAGAGTTGACATTTTATTTAAACGAATGAGCCCCATTTGAATTGAGAAGTTATTGTGCAGATGACAATTGATGAATTTTTAAAACATTTGGTTAATTATCAGGAGAATTTTATAATGAAAGATTTACTAAACTGGGTAGCATATCATTACCATTGCTGGGGAGGATATTTTGAAAAACGGAGATAGTTAACAAATCACCACAGTGTTAAAATAGGGGCGCATCTAGCTTACGTAGTTCCATAAATCTACAAGTAGAAGATAAAGAAAAAGACAGGGATCCTCGATCCAAGGGCGTAGCGAAGTGGTCCGCTGCAGGGAGATGTGGTTGCCTCCTGTTTGGTGAAACCGGGAAAAGAAATAGGTTTTAAATATTTAAAAATTCTGTTCAAATATTGAAAAATTCAGTTCAAATATTTAAAAATTCAGTTCAGATAAAACTGGATAATTTAGCCCAATACGGTTTTATTATTTAAGCTATAGCCATTGAAGAAATAACTGGAAGTTATTAGGAATGCATACACATAAACATTTCGAAAAGTTCATCAAAGCCGAATAGAAATTTATTCGCATTTTAATAGTTATCCTGGATGTTGCTTGGGGTAAGCATTTGTATGAAAATTACCCCATAAAGTGTTGGGCAGCTACTGCGAGAAAACGGCCTTTGTAGATTTTGATTAAATTTCTGGTTTGTTCCTCACTAAATCTGATTCTAGCTACGCCCATTGCTCTGTAGGAGAAAACCCCTTTAAAAGGGGCTTTATACTTTAGAGATGTACCTCGTTTGGCCGTGATTGCAAAAAGCTTTGCAGTGCTGAATGAGAAGCCAACAGACAAAAGAGACATTTCCGTTAGAACAAGCGACTAACATTTCCGAAATAACCGAAGAAAAATTTAGACAGGCTATTTCTGGGCTATTTCTCTAGGCTATAAGATGAGAACAAAGCGCTTACAGTAGCAATTTAAAAATCCCCTCAGTTATTTGTCGGAGTCTTTGAAGCTTGTCTAGGGGAGGATACCTTCTCCTTAGAACGTGGCAATTCAGGATGTAAGTGGATAAGGGTGATAACTCGCACGGAGAAAAGACAGAGAAAACGACTTCAAAGTTTGCAATTTGTAACTTTTTCTCTGTTAATATTTTTGAATTAAACAAAGTGTGGTAATATTGTCTGTAACTGGCCATTTACTTATCAAAGAAAGAAAATCTGAACAACCCTTCCATTACAGCTCAGAGGGTAAATGTAGTTGTCACCTTTTTGCACTAACCGAATTTAAATCTGTGTGTGAAGTGGGTGAAAATTTCAAGGAAGGTTATACATATATCGCATACAACGACAACTATTACATCAACTCACTAAGAGTTTGTAGTAAAATGACCTGCTGTCTAGTTACGTGTTGTTTGTTATGGTTATTTCCTACATATAGCGTAGTAAAACAAAATGAACCATTTGTTTAGAGAACGCGTCTTTGTAATAAATAAATAAATAAAATAAATAAATGGTTTTGCGAAATTATTAAAAACGGTTTGGGTGTCAATTTAATTAATAATAGTAGATACTATGACCTCATGACCATGTATCCTTAGTGACCCAAATACGACCAAAGGACCATTGATCCATTACACAATGAAACGCAAATGAAAAATAAAAATGTTTGTGTCTTTTATTTTATACAGTAAAACATTAACACGGCCAGTGTTTATGAGTCACATATGCACACAGCGTTTCTCCCAGTTTATGTCTATGAGTCGCATGTGACTCATGACACAAAAAAAGAACAAAATGCGTCTGGTAGTAATGTCGGCGAAAAAGGATTAGGCAGTGAATGTATTAAAAACAAAAACAAAAACTAAAGTATTTTAATATTTATGAAAATAGTGGTTGGTGTACCTAAGTAGGGAAAAATATTCATTTTTCCATTTTTTTATTGTTTCATGAGACACATATGACATATACAGGTAAACGGGTGGTAGTGCCTAGAAATATACTTGCATCTCATCGACATATACCAAATTTAAAATAAAAGGAACTAAAAATGCTATACAATGTGAAAAGGTTGGAAAACGATGATAAAGTCCAATATCATATATTTGAAGTATCGTTCCGATAAAGGTTTCTATTTGGAGTTTAAATATATTCAATTGAAACTTGTAGGTTGCAACAGAGTGGGACGATCGCATGATATCATTTTGACATATCGGAACATATCGTAGCATATCGGGCGTTACATAATTTTGCTAGTACAATTTAAATTTTCTATTACAATTTATTTTTCTAGTACAATATTTAGATTTATAATTATGTACTGATGCTGACGATCCCAGCAAACTCCACTCCCGTCAATATGCTTGAATTAACAAAAAGTCTAGTCTAGTCTAAAAATAAATCTGACTTTAGCAACCGCTAACTTCGTTACCGTTACTTTAAAACATAAAGCAATAAAGCTGTTAAAATCTTTCAATTAGCCCTTTAATATGAGTACACGTCCCTCTTCTGTTGTTTACAATTCAGACACTCATGCCAAATCACCATGTCAAGTTACACGATTCAGCAGCGCGTTAGCGCGTTCAAATGATAAAACGTTATTATCAAAACGAGTGTTAGGTAGTGCAAATTTTGCGACCTTTATGCCTATTTTACGGCGATTGGCCACCAAGATCATGCTCGCTCATATTCAGCAGGATATACATATGCAGCAAAGTCATTGAAAATTAGACCACTCGGATCCGTGCCATCCGGACAAGCCGCAGCGGACATTTATTATATTTCATATACGATGGCATATATGGGCCTTTCAAAAGAATTAAAAAAATCGTTTATACGTCACACACAGCTTGTTTTATTCCATTTCAACCCCTACCCGCCCTTATTGGAAAACCCTATATTTCGCAGAACGTTTGATCGCATTTGTGGCCGTCAATTAGTCCAGTACAATTGATTCAGAATAGCCCCAAACCTAAACGTCCAAAAATAAAAGGAATTTCTGATGCCAAATTGTTGAATACACTGCCTAATATACGCAGTAAAAAGTTACACCAATTTGCGCCATGGGTTAAGGGGGGAGGGGGTGGCAAAAGGGTGAAAATTCAGTTTTTTGCAAATATCTGGAAAACTATGAGTCTGAGCTTGAAATGTCCTGAGGATGAAATGTAAAACTCCAAAAATTTAAATTCACTATAATACATTTGGGTTTGGGGTATATTTCTGAGAAAATGTCTAAAGTGTTATACATCATTACAAAGGTAATTTTATGTAGTTTGTTTCGTCCTCAGGACATTTCAAGCTCACACTCATAGTTTTCCAGATATTTGCAAAAAACTGAATTTTCACCCCTTTGCCACCCCCTCCCCCCTTAACCCATGGCGCAAATTGGTGTAACTTTTTACTGCGTATATTAGGCAGTGTATTCAACAATTTGGCATCAGAAATTCCTTTTATTTTTGGATGTTTGGGTTTTGAGCTATCTGTACTAGACTAAATGCCTTTAACGAGATATTTCATAATTGGTCGGTAAAATTGTTACGCTTGAAACAGAACAGAAAGCAGCAATGCAACAGGCGAGAGCAGCACCATGCATTTCAAATGGGTCTGGATGAATTTAGTGAACAAACGAAGCTTTTCTTATTAGAACCTAATTGGGGGATTGGGTTTGTATGGCAGTCCCATGACCCGATTCCATCTATATTCTTACATAATGTTTTGTGTTATTAATTAAGAAACACATTTGTGTGAAGTTTGGTTGAAATTGGTGTAAAAATAAAATGAATTGTCTTAGAAGAATTTATATGGGAGGGGGGGGGGGGGGGGGGGGTTGTACGGTAGCCTTATGACCCCATTGTCCGATTTCAGTGATTCAACCATACAAACAGCCTGCAACAAAAAGAAGCCAGTGTCCGAAATTTCAGATTAATAGCTTTTAAACTGGCTGAGTGAAACGCGTCGCAACAGACGGTCAGATGGACATCGCCCAATCGACTCATCTCTCTCTCTCTCTATTTTATATGGTCGGAGATGCTTCCTTTAGTGCGTTACAAACTTCATGACAATGTTAATATACCCTTTTCGCTTAGAAAGCAAAGGGTATATTTATCTTCGATTCGTGGTTGAATTTAAAGAAACGTTAAATTCTGTATTGCGTGTGAACCGTTACGTTATGCTTAGGACAAAATGCAAGAAGTTACAAAAAGACAACCAATAGTTTTATATACAGCGTGTGTCATAAAACTAATGAATATATTCTACGAAAAATAGGTTGATGAATCTACTGTTGCGAATGGTTAACATTTTTCAAACTACTCTCATCGTCTCATCGAACATCAAAACACTTGCAAAGCGGCGCGGCGAGTTCCCTGGATCCTGAAGTTCCTCGAAGTAAATGGCTTTAAAAAAGCTAGTCATTACTAGCTTTTTTAATTAATTTTGGGCGCAGCCGCAATTTGGATACCCTTCACTTTTCTCGGGCTAGTATTTTTTCAGGCGAACCTGTGACTATGACTTGTGTTTAATCCCTACCCCATTCTTTCACATAAGTTCCGTTACCTCGATAAAACATATTTGTGTGAGGTTTGGTTATAATAACTGCACAAACAGAAAAAAGAACTTTTTTCTGTGGCCCCATAGTACGAATATATTTGTTTTTACAATGTGTTTTTATCGAAAGTTCAAAAAATATGTAAAATCAAAATATTCCTACTATGGGGGCATCCCCCCTCCCTCCAAAAAATTTACTAAACAAAACTCGTATAAAAATTGTAGAAACGTTTACTTTGGTTTTCTCTTGGAACCACGTTCTTTCCTCTTTAACACGTAAGATATGCAATTTTTCAAATCCTAAGACCCTAATTTTTATAAGTTGTTGGAAAGCTAACATTATGACTTATGAGGCAACTTTTGTCAACTTTGCACATTTGTCAGTACCGTTACGATTTTACAATTTGAATTTTCAAGAAAATATCAATTTTCGAATTTTTTTAAAGCTTGAATGGTTGTATCTGGGTAGGGTCTTAAATTATTTAATTGGCAAAACAGTTATTTTATGTAAAATTTTGTGCAGAAAGTAAACTCAAACTTCGGATCAAATATTTGGGAGTGTGGCAAATAGTGATTTTGCTCGGCAAGTCGAGGTTTCTGACACCATTAACAAAAAATGCTATAACTTTATAACGGTTAAAGATAGAGGGTCATGTAGAACATTAATTGTACCCAAATGAGCTGTACTATAGGACCATTATCGTATGTACCATGAGTCGTGGGACACCCTGTATAGATCCATTAAAATATTATATTTAAGTTTTCTAGCCAATAGTGTATGATTAATACGGTCAAACGCTTTACTAAAATCTGTAAATTGAGTGAACTTGTTCATAAGACATGATTTGATAATATGTATAGTCATGAAATTGAACTAAATTAGTAGTAGTGGATTTATTTTTGCAAAAGCCGTGCTGATTATTTATAATAATCAATGGTCTAATCAATGGTGTAATGAAATCAGTTATAAGCCTCTCAAATATTTTTGGTATAGTCGACAGTATACAAATAGGACGATAGTTTCTGATATCAATTTTTTTTTTCAATTGAAGATGATGGCGTAACCAAGCGAAATACGGCAGAACTATGCAAAATAAACAAAAAATTCATTCAAAACAATGGACAAGTTTTCTGAATATTGTGTGTGTCTTCTCTATGCGATAAGACTAACCAGCCGATAAGATGTATGCAAAATTGGCCCATAATGTTTGATATGTCGAGTATACGTCCACTGGACGCACCTGTGACGCAACGGGTTAAAGGTTTTTCAGACTAGTATGGCATCAATCAATGCCCTGTGGCATGGGTCAAGAATAATGCCTCCGCTTCCTCCGCCGTGTCGTAGAAGACGACTAATGGGCAGGGGAGAATAAAACTCTCTCGGGTTTCGTATAAATCACCACAACTGCGCGCGACGTTGTTTTTGCTAAATTGTGTGGATATGTACGAAAGTTTAATATAAATTGACCCCTGTGGTGGTGTTGGTGGGGTTAGAATTATGCCACAGCGTTCCCGGCTTGTCGTAGAAGGCGACTTGCGGGATTGGGTGTGTAGGCTTGTAACTTGTATACCTGAAACTAAACTACACTCGAAACATTGAACGAGCCTCGGATACCACGGACTGATTAACCGGCAACGACCACCTTTAGCTACAAACAACGGACTACGATTGGTTTGTGGAACGTTCGAACGATGTGGGGCGAGTGCAGTAGTACACGACTCACGAAAGTCGAACGGGAAATGACCGCATATATAATTTCGATATTAGGACTGAGTGAAACAAGACGGACCGGATCGGGAACGACCTTATCACTTATTTCTTGAACTGTGCTGCTTTACTCTGGTAGTGAACTTGAAGCCCCGCCTCGCCTCGAATGGCTGGAGTCGGCGTCCTTTTGAACAAGGAAGCTCGCCAATCTCTTGTAGATTGGAGGCCTATTTCCGATCGAATAATAACTGCCAGATTCAAGTCCAGAGTAAGGAACATTACAATAATTCAGTGCTACGCCCCAACTGCGTCAGCCGACCAGCATGCTGAGAACGCCTTTTACCATCTGCTTGGCGACAATTACCAGTCCACTAGGGAGGAAAGCCAAACAAGTACTCAGTTACACACGGAGCAGCTTAAGTTGGAAGTTATCCAACTTAAGCTGCTTAGTAACAGGACATGGTAATTTTAAAGCTCATCTATCTAAGATGAAAATCGTGGAAGATGATGTATGCAGACTATGTCTGGAAGAGGCTGAGACGGCAGCACACATTGTATGTGAATGCCCAGCACTAGGTAGTAGGAGGCTAAGGATACTAGGTAAATCCACAATAGGTGTGGAATTCATGAGGGAACTTAGCTTCAAAGATATGCTACTCATCACACGGGACTCAGTGATGAAGGAAGAAGTCGACAATTATCAGTCGACTTCTGGAAATCTCTGATGACTGTAAGGGGACGAAAATGGACCCAAATAGTAGTGGTCTGCTTCGGGTAATCCCCAAATCACACATATATCTGCTTGGCGTCACCTTTGACAAGGCTCCCAGAGATGACGTAAAAATTATTATGGGAGATCTCAACGCTAAAATTGGGTCTGACAATGTTGGATTGGAACATTTAATGGGCAATCACGGTCTGGGTGTTAGGAACGACAATGGTGAGTTGTTGGTAGAGTCAGCTTGTCATTGGCGGCACCCTGTTCAAAGACAAACTTTGCCATTTAGCAACCTACACTGTAAAAACAAGGTTGAATTTTACATCGAAAATTCGTTGAATTTTACACCTTTTTTCTCGTAAAATTACAGTAAACGTTTATTTTTCAACAAAATTTCCAGTATACTAACAAAATAGTGTAATATTACACATATTTTTTAATATTACTCTATTTTGGTGTAATTTTACACCACATTTGTGTAACTTTACATTTTCAGTGTATATTTACCAATTGGAAGGACATTTTCATGTAATATTACGATTTTGGTGTAAAAAGTCACACCTACATTTCTGTCAAACTGAGTGTGTTACAATACTTTTGTGCATTATTGCATTTTCCTGTATTTCACAAGTGACTTGTTCTGTGTGCAGTTAGACTGTTCCGTCCGAAGTGCGTTCGTGTGAACATCATATGATTGTTGTGTTGTAGCGCTTTTTTGCTCTTGAACCAAACGGGGTGTGGCACCTCTTGGCCGTTGGAATAACGGGTATCTCAAGGACGATTTAGATCGAAGAACTGGCTGCCGTAAATATTATTATAAACCCGGATGTAAATTTACATATTTGCCGGCGCAAATTTTTTCCAGTGCAAATTGTTTGTAGATTTACACCAATTTTGTAGTAAATATTTACACCGTAAAGCGTAAAATTACTCTAGTTCATATCGTGGTGTAAATTTACTACTATAATAGAAGGAAAAAAAGTTTCCTCCTATTATTGGAGTAAAATTTTTTAGAGTGTAGATATCTCCAGATGGCTGAACAGAGAACCAGATTGACAATATAGCCATCTCCAAAACATGGAGGAATTGTCTCATGGACGTCAGGGATAAGCATGGTGCTGATGTAGGCAGCGATCACCAACTTGTCATCGCCAAAATTCGCTAGCGGACCGCTACTATTCGTCGCACACAAAACGAGCGTGTGTTGCCACGATTCAATGTGCAAAAGCTTAAAGAGCCGTCAACAATAAGCGCAGTTTCTAGCGCATTGCGTGACGTAGCTAATGCACAAAGACCATATGGTTCTTCTATTGATGATAGATGGACCATTGTGAAGGAAGCTTTTCTATCGTGTGGCGAAACATTTGTGGGCAGACTACAGCGAGGTAGAAGACCATTTATCAGTGATGATACATGGTCTCTGATAACGGAAGAGAATTAAAGAGCAAATAAATTAGGCTACTGACAATTCAGTTAAGCAACAACTGAGGACCGAGTACAGTTCTCTTCACAAAAGAATAGAGAGGAGCGTTAGACGTGATATGGAAGGTACCCTTTGTTTTAATCAGATCGAAGTCATATTTGGTGAAAGCTCTAATGGGACTTAGCCTTAACGTTTGCCAATTTTTTTTCCAGCCTGCTGTGATTTTAAGATAAGTTACAGGCTTGTCTTTTTGAAAAATATTAATAGGGGAAATATGGGTATGCTTTTTCGGACCAGCCTGAGTCTCCGTCTGGGCCAGCTATATATTGATAGGAATAGTTAGCCCCATGACCATGGTTCCAATTAAATTACTTCAGGAGCTAGAGAGACAAATGTAATTATCAAAAAATTGGAATCATATCGGATGTTTTTAGGTCTAGTATATAATCTGTCAAGAGAAGGTATACGGTATTATATATCATTAGAAAGGGAATTTTGTGTAGTTTAAATTATTCTCAGAACATTTTGCTGTAAATATTACAGTTAATAAGATATTTGCGAAAAATCATAATTTCACCCCTTGGCCATTTTTAGTCGATGCAATAGTGCCAACTGACAACGTGTCCTTTCGGCTGAGTCTGTGGGGAATCTACTTGGAAATAGTACGTAACCCAATACCAGTACATTCTACGCAAAACACTACTAGACCTAGACCGTTCGCCTCACCTTAACTACGAGTATTGTCCTGTTCGCATCGATATTAGAGACAAGTGTGTACTCTGCCAACAACTGGCTGATTGTATGAGATGTGCGATCCCATAGTGTGCAGCGAAACGATGTGGTAGCGGTCACAGGAAACACAAGAAGGAATTATGTACGAGTATAACTGACTATTACGAACAAACGAAGCTGGATTGTATTGCAATCCTTCTACACTCCAGGGCCTATGGGCCGTACAGCTCTTCAGTACAATTTTCACGTTCTCCGGGAATTCCACTTGAATTAAAGCGCGAGGCAAATAAAATCATTCGAAAAAAAAAAGATTTATTGCCCGTTGTACACGGGTTACGTTTGTAATGTTTGTGAATGAAGGATTCTGTCTTTTTTGCTGTTGCTTGCTTCGCGGTTTGTTTTTTTTTTCTCTTGGTGACTTTTGAGTTTGCAGACAATCAATTTTTACCTGTTATGATTTTGTCTTTTCACATTGTAGGTACATAAATAAAATGTATAGGAACTTAATTTAACTGATATCGCTAGACCTTAACCTTGATTTAACATTTTGAAACCAACCAACCAATTGACAATAATTGTTTACTCCATGCAACTCTCTTTAGCTCTGTGGCTTATATTCAACTAAGACTCGTTATCAGATTCAAACATAACCCACTTCGCAAATTTATACATTCTTACCCAACACTTTCGAAACAACTTTTGTTTACATTGCATCACTTTTCGCTATCATGTTAATATCCATTTCATTTATTGCACTTGCACCTCGCCAGCCAAACTACCCCTGCACTTTCATCCTACAGTTACGTGGTTTCATGTTTCAATCCTGTTTGCTTTTTTTGGGAGCAGCAAGGATAACCCTTCAATACATACCTACATACATTTTGCAATCCATCGACGGATATACACGGAATGATTCACTTCAGAGTCCGAGCCGGCTCGTTATTTGCTTTTTATTTGAATTTCATGCAAATGACTCCTTAATGTTGGCAGGCTTTTGTAGTCAACTGTGTAGGACTATGCTGTATCCTGCGCTCTGTATCACATCCATACATTTCGAATTAAATTGAATTCTCTGACAGCAGCAAACTTTCGCGGCATAGGCTTTAAAAAATGAAGCATACAGAATACAGTCAATATTTTGCTATTCAGTTGATTTGTTTATGGAGATTTTGGTGGACTTTTGTTACTTTTATTTGTGCCGGGACTTTGGCGTGAAGCATGCGTTTGTCCGATTCAGGATTCAGGCTTTCGAATGGAATTTGAAATCGCCAAATGCAAAAAAAAAAGGTTTCATAGACTTTCAGGCTTTTCATTCACATTTTAATATTTATTTACAACAAATGGAAATTCACGGAAATATGCAAAGCAAGAAAATACGTAAATTTGCAACAAATTGCATATTTTTCTGTTAGACGTATACTCGTACATATTGTGGATTTGTTAATTGTATATGTTTTGCATCATTGGACTTTGCAGTAAGTTTATTTATTATTCAAAGCAGAACAAATGCATCAATATGATTTGTTTAGTTAGAGGAAGCAGAGGATTTTTATTATTATTTTATTATTGTGTTTTTGTTACATTTTCATAATGTAAATAGCATTTTTATAAATCAAAATTAGCCGACTAATGGGAAACCAAATTGTCCATAAATTAGATGTAACTGAATCGGAATCCAGATCGACCAAAAGTCATCTTTAATTGAATTAAACTCTGCCGTGCCGATATAGCAATAATTGTTTTAAATCTTTTCAATTTATCCTGGAAGCCCGGGATATATTCTCCGACGACAATAACGAAACGATAAAAACAGGATATCATTCGGTTCATACTGCTACTATGGGTGTCTGCAATGCCTTCTTTATGACACCGCAAAATTTAATTCTCTTATCAACAGTGACAAGCTGTTTAATGCAATTTTCCGCTATATTTACCACCACGCGAATGAGCTGCATGAGAATCCATTGCTTCTTCCACTCTATGCCAGACTATACCAAGACCAAAGTAAAACACACTCTATAGCCTCTGCTCAAAAAGGCAGTACTCCGTCAACTTTTACCACATTGGCTCTAAATGGATGTTATCCACTCTCTTAGTTCACTGACAATGTCAGGAGTCTCTGGTTTTGAATTAATGAAAATTTCTCTCTAAAGTGAGGAAATCATATGGAAAAATTTGTTTAAAGCCAAAGTCAAATTCAGGAGGCATAAACGAATTTCCCGGAAAATAAGAAAACAAATCTTATGCTCTACAAAGTAGCTTATTGCCACGAGAAATACATTCGACAGACCGTCGACCACAGTTTCAACTCGCCCGTTTTATCTCCCCTGTCACACATAATCTTGTTAAGGAAGTCTACCATTCAGTTTCGCCTCCGATACCGACAAACCACACAAAGTCTGTCACAAATAGACGTATAGAAAGCAATGGAACCGGCTGACTTGGTCTGATCCTTGGCTTTCTTCGCCGCTAACGGTTTCGGGGGCTGCTGTTGTCGTTTCTGACAGCCTTTGTTGTTGCACCAACGACGATGTGCGGAATTATTATGGGCAAAAGAAATCCATGTACAAACTTTATACTGACAGCTTTAACTTTGCTGCGTGCATTGCGACCGGGGCAGAATGCAATAAAGGAGGATTTTAGTGTGATGACCGCATAAAGAAAGGTATAACAGGACGAAATTTAACCTTAACGTTGCAGTGTAGCGTAGCTTTGAGGATTGGATAGATAGGAAAGCATTACATGCTGTTTGTGAAATTTTGCGATTCTTGAATGAACAATTAAGGCAACTTTTGTCCGAGTATGGTTTGGGCAGTTTGAGAAGTGTAAAGAATTGTATTTTTTAAAGGACGTTTTGAAGGGAACATTAGGTGTGTTTTTATACCCTTCGCTCATAGAGTGAAAGGGTATATTAACTTTGTCATGAAGTTTGTAACGCATTGAAGGAAGCATCTCCGACCATATAAAAAGTATACATATATGATCAGCATGACTTGGGGAGTCGATTGGGCGATGTCCGTCTGTCTGTCTGTTGCGACGCGTTTTACTCGGCCAATTTAAAAGCTATGAAGCTGAAATTTCGCACAAATGCTTCTTTTTGCTGCAGGCAGTTTGTATGTTTGAATCGGTAAAATCGGACAATGGGGTCATGGGGCTGCCATACAAACCCAACTCCCCAAATTATGTTCTTCTAAGAAAAACTTTTTTATTTGAGTACCATTTTCAACGAAATTTCACACAAATGTATTTCTATTGAGAACACAAAACATATCTAAGAATGGATCAAATCGGATAATGGGGTCATGGGGCTGCCATACAAACCCAACTCCAAAAATTAGGTTCTTCTAAGAAAAACTTTTTTATTTGTGTAGCAATTTCAACCAAATTTCACACAGATGTATTTCTATTGTTGACACAAAACATATGTAAGAATGGATAAAATCGGACCATGGGGTCATGGGGCTGTCATACAAATCCAACCCCCCAAATTAGGTTCTTCTAAGAAAAACTTTTTTATTTGTGCACCAATTTCAACCAAAGTTCACACGAATGTATTTATATTGATGACACAAAACATTTGTAAGATTAAATCAAATCGGACCATGGGGTCATGGGGCTGCCATACAAACCAAACCCCCCATATTGGTTCTTCTAAGAAACATTTTTTTACACCAATTTCACAAAACCTTGAATTAATGTGACTTTATCAAAGCAACTAAAATGTTCAAAACCAATGGAATCGTACTGTGGGGTCATGCTCCGGCAACACCAATAAAATTTTCCGAGTAAATATTTTTATTTGCCCACTTATTTCAACCAAGCCCAAAACTTTTGTCAAGTCGGAAGAAAAAGAATGAGGAGGGGGATTAAATACAAGTCATTGGTACGCCCGAAAAACTTTGTTTGTAACGCATTGAAGGAAGCATCTCCGACCATATAAAAAGTATACATATATGATCAGCATGACTTGGGGAGTCGATTGGGCGATGTCCGTCTGTCCAACTGTCCGTCTGTCCAACTGTCCGTCTGTCTGTCTGTTGCGACGCGTTTTACTCGGCCAATTTAAAAGCTATGAAGCTGAAATTTCGCAAAAATGCTTCTTTTTGCTGCAGGCAGTTTGTATGTTTGAATCGGTAAAATCGGACAATGGGGTCATGGGCTGCCATACAAACCCAACTCCCCAAATTATGTTCTTCTAAGAAAAACTTTTTTATTTGAGTACCAATTTCAACCAAATTTCACACAAATGTATTTCTATTGACAACACGAAACATATGTCAGAATGAATCAAATCCGACCATGGGGTCATGGGCTGCCATACAAACCCAACTCCCCAAATTATGTTCTTCTAAGAAAAACTTTTTTGTTTGAGTACCAATTTCAACCAAATTTCACACAAATGTATTTCTATTGACAACACGAAACATATGTCAGAATGAATCAAATCCGACCATTGGGTCATGGGGCTGCCATACAAACCTAACCTCCAAATTAGGTTCTTCTAAGAAAAACTTTTTTATTTGTGCACCAATTTCAACTAAGTTTCACACAAATGTGTTTCTCTTGATGACACAAAACATATCTAAGAATGGATCAAATCGGATAATGGGGTCAAGGGGCTGCCATACAAACCCAAATTAGGTTCTTCTAAGAAAAACTTTTTTATTTGTACACCAATTTCAACCAAATTACACACAAACGTGTTTCTCTTGATGACACAAAGCATATCTAAGTATTTATCAAATCTTACCATGGGGTCATGGGGTGGCCATACAAACCCAACCCCCATTTTGGTTCTTCTAAGAAACATTTTTTGCACTAATTTCACAAAACCTTGAATTAATGTGTCTTTACCAAAGCATCAAACAAGTTCAAAACAAATGGAATCGTACTGTGGGGTCATGCTCCCGCAACCCCAATAAAATTTTCCCAGTAAATATTTTTATTTGCCCTCTTATTTCAACCAAGACCAAAACTTTTGTCAAGACTGAAGAAAAAGAATGAGGACGGGGATTAAATACAAGGTACGCCCCAGAAAAACTTTTAGCCGAAGTAGAGCGAAGGATATCCGAATTTGGGCCGCGCCCGAAATTAGCCTCGGCCCCAGGGGTTGGCGAGCGTAGCGAGCAGGGGGCGCAGCCACCTAGTTTTTGGTTATCCCGTGTAGGTTTGGGTAAACTTACAGGTGGATCAGCTGGTATTTTTTCAACATCATGATTTTCTTAGAAGTTGAAATTGTCGGTCACGAAAATATTTTTAGGCAAATTGACTGACTGCACAGAATCATGGTTTCGAGACTCACCGTGAATGAAAAGTTTATGGTGTTTTTCGAACTCACAACCCATGTGACGGAATATGATCTCTATGATAGGGATAAATTACATGCTGAGCGTGCTGTTTATCAACAACCTCAACAAAAAAGTAGCTAAGATCTTGGAAATTGGATGTAACTTACATATCTGTCATCTTGGTCCAAAGATGGACTGTAAGGCCTGTTGTCCATAAAAATATTAGAGAAAACATAATTGCGGGTCCGACGCGTCATATTAATCTTCAAAATGCGTTAAGCGGTACAGCTACAATTGATAGTCATTTTTTTGGAGTTTTTTGCAATTTTGACCCTGTTTTGCAACAACATTTTTGGTGGGAAGTTACGGATTCAGGTTCAGCACCCCAATATACATAATATGGAACTATGTTAAAAATGACAAATTTAATTTATCAATTGTAATAATACCGCTCAACGGATTTACAATATTTATGTCTGTTTGGACGCGCAATTATCTGCTCTCTGACATATTCAAGGATTTTTTCGCAGAAATAAATAGTTTCAGAGCTAGGGGTCAAATAACGGAAAACTAGCAAACATTTTAGAGTTTTTCGCGATTTTGACCCTGTTCCGCAACGAAATTTTGGTGGGAAGCTCCGAATTCGTGCTCAGCACCCCAAAAAAAACATAAGAAACCAAAAAAAATGTGTCTCCACCAGATTTTGAAATAAGTACATCAGGTACTAGGTTTATCACGTACTAACTACACTTAAGTCGAGACTAACAAAAAGTGACCCTGCTAGTATTTAGACATTCACTGGTTATTCTGATTACATTCAACTAGCCTCCAATTTCTGCGTTTTAGACGATAGTTCTTCTATATTCGGTGCTATTTTTGTCTCTCGGACTGCATTTTCCTCTTGTGAGATCTAAATTTCATTGCTGGTATGATTTAGCTACAAAATGAATCTTGATTAAATAACTTGAAAGACACGGAAATGTGAGATTTGTTCTTTACAAGGTCCCTAACTGGGCAAAGGTGTATACCATTTCTCACTAAAATTCCTTTCAGATGGAATGTTGATAAATTCCACTACCTTCTCGGAGCGACTTCATGTGACATATCAAGCTAGATATAGTGAAAAATCACCCAAAACTATAATAGTATAGTGACTTTAGCTCTAGACCCAAACATCCAAAAAAAGAGCTGACTTTTGATGCCAAATTGTTCTATGGCCTGACCGCATTACGCAGTAAAAAGTTAGACTGTTTTGCGCGTCACATTTGGGGGGGAGGGGGTGGCAAAGGGGTGAAATTATGATTTTTCGCCAATATCTTGTTAACTGTAGTATTTACAGCAAAATGTTCTAAGGACGATTTAAACTACACAAAATTTCCTTTCTAATGATATATTATATCATATACCTTCTCTTGGCAGATTATATACTAGACCTTAAAACATTTGGTGTAATTTAGATTTTTTGATAGTTACATTTGGCGCTCTAGCTCCTGAAGTAATTTAATTGGAGCCATGGTAATTGGGATAACTATTCCTAACAATATATAGCTGTCCCACACGGAGACTCAGGCTGCCCCGACAAAGCATTCCCCTATACCCCCTATTAACATTTATAAAAAAAACATGCCTGTAACTTTTCGCCGAATCACAGCAGGCGGGACAAATTTTGGTAAACGTTAAGGCTAAGTCCCATTAGACCCTCCACCAAATATTACTTCGATCGGATTAAAACAAAGGGTACCTCCCATACAAATTATTCAAATTCAATGCCACTAGTTTATTAAGAAATAAGGGAACAAGTCAACCAAAATTAAAGTTTTGCTCGTAGGCAATTTTCCGTTCATAAAAGGTCCTTTTGCTTCTCTGTGAGAGTCGGGGTCAATTTTTATATACATGTTGGGGAATGCCTATGGGCAGTAGTCGAACTTCCGCCCTTCGTCACTGGTTATGCCTGGAAGTATACCAGTCGCATTCACATGGATGGCTTAACGAGCGTGTATGTAATTGATGGATTTTATGCGAAAAAAAAAATACATTTTATGCGATTTTAAGTAGCAGAGTTTGAGTGGAAATTGCAGTTAATTCACTTCTTATTAAAATGTTTTGCAAGCCAAACATTTTTTTCAATCTCATGATCGTACCCTGGAATTTTTGTAGAAGGGTCTCGTCGTATGTAATTTGCAATTTCGATTAAAAACAAAAAGGTTTGCCCTTAATTTAAATTGCCGCCGGAAAGAAAACTGTATAAAAGTGTAGTATTAGTAAGTAAATCATAGGCACTATACGGAATATTAAAAATAAAATTATTAACTGTGATAGTCATTTTTATAAATTAGGATTTCGAATTATACAGATACATATATAAATAGAAAAATAGTTTTAATTTAAAACTTTTATAAGAGTTATTGAAATTGTTAAAGTTTAAATTGGCTTTTAATAACGTTTCTTAAATTAGTATAATGATATATAAAAAGAAAGGACGATCAAGAAATTACCGACAAATATCACCTAACTCGCCTGCGATTTCTATTTTTAGACCTTAGCTAGTCTTTTTCCCGCGTCAGCATTAGCATCGGCAGAGGCATCGGCATCAGCAGAAAAATTTCAATTTAGAACACACGCATTTGCCTTTTATGACCCACATTGACAGCAGCAGCAGCGGCAGAAGCATTTTTTCTGCTTCTGCTGTCAATGTGGGCCATCAAAGGCAAATGCGTGTGTTCTAAATTGAAATTTTTCTGCTGATGTCGATGCCTCTGCCGATGCTGATGCTGACGCGGGAAATGTATTTCAACCATCAGTGCTTTTTAAGTCGCTTGGACGTCATATTCTCCTTGTGATTTGAAAGAAATATACGTATAAACAAAAGATCTGTTTTACCTTTCACTGTACACTGAACGAAAACAATAGTACCATTGACTATTTTCCATATTAACCTAATTATTTTACCCCATGATCCTCAGCCTTATCATGTCATAGTCAGTACAACTATGAAACCTGGTTGGTTTTTCGCTTGATTGCAAAAAAAAAATAAAAAAAAACTTTCGCGAGCGCGCAGAGCGCGAACGCTGGATTGGTGAGCGTAGCGAGTAACTCATAAATCATATAACTCATTGACCTCTTCTATATTTCATTAACGTCTTTATGCTCTAAATTGCATAATAAATTACCTACCTACAGTGGGATTCGATCCCGAGACCCTATGATTTGGAGACCAACGCCCTACCTACTAGACCAACCAGACTCTATGAGTGATGAAGTTTGTAACTTATACCATACATTGTGAGACATCGCATAAAAGAAATACGAGGGTGAATCAAATATAAACGGTAATTTTACTGTTGACTGTACCAAACACGTTCGGAACTGATGTGGCGGTGTTGTTGTTGTTGTTTTGTTTAATAGGAGTGAGGGTAACAGCTTCCCAGCCAGCATCGGCGTAATGTACCGTGAACATAGCCACAAATAAGCTTTACTTCATGAATCACGAATCGGCATTATGTATCGATAGGACGCATTGAAAGTTAGATACATGATGGTCAGCTGAAGGAATGTCGACGGATCATGCATATAGGAAATATAATGGTTTTCTCCTCAAGTGTGATTTTTGTTGCTGGGGTGATTAGAATCGCAAATAAAAGATGATCATTCGTATAGTCTGGCTGGAGTAGTGGTTAGGGCGCGCACCTTCGGTGCATAGGGTTATGAGTTCAAGACTCTCCGTCGTCCGTATTTTTTTTTTAATTATTCATTGATGCATTGAATATATATGATACTTAACTATTACATAATGTTTACGAATAACGATTTTATAATGATTATCCGTAATAAGGCGCAAATGCGTATATACATGAAATAGGGGGACATCGTCATATACTGCTTGTATGAAAACGTGATGAATGAATAAGCGATATTTGCTTACGCGTGTTGCATGAAATAATGATTACAAATGTGTTAAATGCTGGCTGGGTTACTTTGCAGTTCCGTCAACTGGTTCCGAGGTTGTTGACCGTAAATCAAAAACAGGTCAGGTCGGAGATCGCTGGGAGACTTCTGCATCGATTTCAAGAAGAAGGTGAAGTTTTTTTGAGGCGCATCGTCACATGTGATGAGATGTGGGTCCACCATTACACTCCCGAATCGAAAATGGCATGTAAGGAGTGGCGAAGGAAGGATGAAGGCTGCCCAGTGAAAGCCAAAACTCGTCTCTCAGCCGGAAAAGTTCTTGCAACAATTTTTTTTGACTCAAGGGGAGTTCTACTCATTGATTTTCTTCACGATCAACGAACAGTGAATGCAGCTTACTACTGCCAGGTCCTACAGTCGGCAAAAACCAGTTACCGGAACAAAAGAAGAGGTGTGCCCATTAGAGATGTCATCCTTCTCCATGACAACGCAAGGCCTCACACCGCATTGTTGACAAGGGATAAATTGGAACAAATGGGCTGGGAAACTCTCGAATACCCTCCTTACAGTCCAGACTTGTCCCCTTGCGACTACTTTTTGTTTGCGCCCTTGAAAGAATCACTTGGAGGAAAACGATTTGAAAGCAATGACGATGTCGAGAAGCACGTGCGCGATTGGTGACAACTCGCCATCAATCTTTTTATGAAGAAGGAATATTCAAGCTTCCAAATCGGTGGCAGAAGTGTGTAGATAATGCAGGAGACTATATTGAAAAATGTTGAATGTATAGTTTTTGTATAATATTATTCAATAAATATAATTTTACAAATTACCGTTTATATTTGATTCACCCTCGTAGCAAAGCTAATATTCAAAAACATAGGGGCTTGGCCCCCTGCTCGCTACGCTCGCCAACCCCCGAGGGCGAGGGGGCTAATTTCGGGCGCGGCCGAAATTGGGATACCCTTCGCTCTCCTTGGGCTAAAAGTTTTTTTTCGGGCGTACCTATGACTTGTATCCTCCTCTTCATTCTTTTTTTTTCGTCTTGACAAAAGTTTTGGGCTTGGTTGAAATAAGTGGGCAAATAAAAATATTTACTCAGAAAATTTTATTGGGGTTGCGGGAGCATGACCCCACAGTACGATTCCATTGCTTTGGTAATGAAACATCAATTCAAGGTTTTGTGAAATTGGTGCAACAACCAAAAGGGGGGTTGGGTTTGTATGGCCACCCCATGACCCCATGGTCAGATTTGATCAATTCTTAGATATGTTTTGTGTCATCAAGATAGACACATTTGTGTGAAATTTGGTTGAAATTGGTGCACAAATAAAAAAGTTTTTCTTAAAAGAACCTAATTTGGGGTTGTTGGGTTTGTATAGCAGCCCCATGACCCCATGGTCCGATTTGATCAATTCTTAGATATGTTATGTGTCATCAAGAGAAAAACATTTGTGTGAAATTTGGTTGAAATTAGTGCACAAATAAAAAAAATTTTCTGAGAAGAAACTAATTTTGGGGGTTAGGTTTGTATGGCAGCCCTATGACCCCATTATCCGATTTGATCCATTCTTAGATATGATTTGTGTCATCAAGAGAAACACATTTGTGGGAAATTTTGTTGAAGGTGGTGCAAAAATAAAAAATGTTTTCTTAGAAGAACCTAATTTCGGGAGTTAGGTTTGTATGGCAGCCCCATGACCCCATTGTCCGATTTGATCCATTCTTAGATATGTTTTGTGTCATCAAGTAAAAAAGTTTTTCCTAGAAGAACTTAAATTGGGGGGTTAGGTTTGTATGACAGCCCCATGACCCAGTGATCCAATTTTGGTGATTCAAACATACAAACAGCCTGCAACAATAATAAGCACGTGCGCAAAATTTTAGCTCCGTAGCTTTTTTAGTGGCCGAGAAAAACGCGCTGCAACAGACGGACAGACGGACAGACGGACAGACGGACAGACGGACAGATGGACAGACGGACAGACGGACAGACGGACAGACAGACAGACAGACAGACAGACAGACAGACAGACAGACAGACAAACAGACGGACATCGACCAATCGACTCATCTCGTCATGCTGATCATATATGTATACTTTTTATATGGTCGGAGACAGCGCCCGCTCTAAGGGGGGGCAAGCCGGGCGGTCGCCCGGGGCGCCAAATTTTAGGAGCGGCTTTTTGGCTAGCCCTCAAACAAAAAAAAATGATAAAAGTCCGAAGCAAAAATTCAATATCAATTTCCATTTAGTGGAAACGAAACCTACAGATGAAATAAAGTTGAAAGTTGTGTTTTGTAGATGCAAAGTCCTTGCGAGGCTTTGAAGAGAACAGAATTGATACAAGGTGTTGCATTTAGAATCGTAAAATCCTGTGTAAGAGTTGAGTAAATTGTACGTGAGTGATGCTAGAACATGCCCTACTTCCGAAGTGGGTCAATTCGCTCAGTTATGCGGAATCAAGTTCTACTTTAAGACAGAAATTGGAGATTCATGTGCTAATTGATTTGTTAGTACCTACCTCTTCTTTTTACGAGCATTAAGGATTATATTTGAACCTTCTATGCATGATCCCATGTTCTTACCAAAGGGGATGGCCACCTAAGTTTTAAATAGAGGACTAAATTATAGAACGTAATTTTATTATTGAGTTTGTATGCGATACGTCACAATTTAATATCTGGATGTACATAAGGTCTAAAACTTTCTCTTAGTCTATTGAATCGGAGTAGAGCATGTCCCCTAAAAAAATATTGAACCTCCGGAGAAATTGATATTAAATGAGAAATATTGAGTCGTATAAACACTAAACACATAAAAGCGATTAAAAACAAGCCTGTGAAAAATTGCATACCCATGCAGAATTTTCAAGAACTTCTATAAGCCTTTAGCGGCAATTTGACTTCAATTCGCCCGATCTCCATAAGTGGATGGATCAATTGCATTGATTCATCTAGCATTTAAAGGACAAATTTCGAACAAAGTTGTTTGGGTTTCAGAAAGATGAGTGATGGAATCACAGTACACATTACCATAGCCGCCGCAGTAGTAGTAGTTCCATTTTTCGGACATGCCAAATCAGGACTTGGCTTGGTTCCTCCGATTTTCCTAGCTCTGACCTTCTTCTTTATAAAAATTCTCAGTATGAAGCGTAGGCTGGATTTCCTAAAGGCATACACCTTTTTTCAATATCATGCCCCTAGCCCGATTATTTTTAGCGGGTCGAGGGTATGTAATTAAACTATATGACAACGAAAATATTTTTAGAAAAAGGGTTCAACATTTGAGAAAGGTAAATTCAAAACTACCTTTGTCCTTTTAATGATAAATGGCGTATGCACGGGTTTTACTCCTGAATACATCACCATGACCTTTCTTATTTTATCCCTTTCAAACGAAATGTTTTTAAATCCATTAGCTTCACAAAAAAATTTCGTGTGACGTATTATTTATTCTAACGGTAAAACATGGCGCGGCGCGCGGGCAGCAAAAACTCTATACAGGGTGTCCCGCAACTGGTTAGCCATAGACCAATAGTAGACTCTACAGGATGTTTTAGGAAAAATGTCGCCAAAATTATTTCTCTAGCTTTTACCGTTAAGGAGTAATCGCCTTTTTTGTGATTCTTGTAAAAAAAACACGGCTTTTTTCGAGAAACTCCTATTTAATAGCTTCCACTTTAGCGAAATCAATGCTTTTCATATTCTTCTGAAAGTACTTACAATTTCCAATAAAAGGACATATCGAACGTTTCGAACGGTTTCGTATCTTCCGAGATACGACGTTTTGAATTTTGCAGAAATATAAATTTCAATTTTTAATTTCAAAATTAAACCCGAATTTCGTAACGGTACATTGTAGTGGCAAATCTGCAAAGTTGACAAAAGTTGGCGTAGTATCTTAGCTTTCGAACGGCATATAAGAATAAAGCACAGAGTCATCCAGTTTCTGAATAATACGTATAAATGAAAAAAAAAACATAGTCTGCAAATGTACCAAACCGACTTCAATCTTGAAAAGGAAGTAAAATTTTTACATCAAGAATAGACTTGGTTGTTATGCATTATGGAAAAATACTAATATAGGTACTAATTATAACTGTAAGTATAAACAAATTTGTTTTATGTGTTCAATTATTTGTACGAAGGTTCGCTGTGTACACATTAATATTGTGAGAGTATTTTTCATCGCCTAAGGGATAAACATTTTAATTTGTCAGGTATTTATTATTGTCCTTTAAGTCCTTTTTCAGAGTTTTCCGATCCAATTTTTCCCTAGCAAATTTAATGATAGAATCTTAGATTCTAAAAAATGAAAAAGGAAGTGGCAACTTGAATTATTCACGTAGTTATTGCTTTGGAAAGATACAGATGATAAGTTACGGGAGACACGAACATTTTCCATTCAAACGCGATTTATTCCGTTGAGGGAGGTCCTACTCGGCGTCCCCTTTGATATGATACCCAGCATGCCGACCTCCAGTCAAGGATTAAATAGTGTCCTTTTTTGTCCTTTTTGGGACCTTTCCGATGAAATTTATTTTAGCAAAATGAGTTAAGACTCCCACTGATCCAAGAAAAAAATAGCCTTACTGTATTTTTTTCTATTGGAAATGCTTATTTGACTGAACTACTTCCACTTAAAAGCAAGATTTCTTCCACTTACGGACTATGTTTTTTTTCCTTTTACACATATTATTCACAAACTGGATGATTCTGTCCTTTATTCTTATATGCCGTTCGAAAGCTTAGGAATTGGACTAACTTTTGTGAACTTTGCAGATTTGCCACTTCAATGTATCGTTACGAAATTCGGGTTTAATTTTGACAGTAAAAGTTGAAATTGACATTTCTGCAAAATTCAAAACGTCGTATCTCGGTAGATACGAAACCGTTCGAAACGTTCGAAATGACCTTTAATTTGAAATTTTGTGTACTTTCAGAAGAATATGATTTGGATAAAGTGGAAGCTAGAAAATAGGAGTTTTCCGAAAAAAGTCGTGTTTTTTGACAAGAATCACAAAAAAGCCAATCCCTGCCCTGCCTCCTCAACCTGCTGGGCTACGACCATGACTCTCAAAAAAATTACCCACGGATGTCCCACACTGAAGAAATCCGGCTAATTAAAATTTATCGGCTGCGCAGTCTGCAAGGATTTTATGGAAAACTATACTCATCTACTTCAACGACATACATATTACCAATTTATCAATATGCTTGGTATAGAACCTAAGGGGCGGCAATTTGTCCTCTTGCCCGGGGCGGCGTAAGTGCTAGAGCGGGCGCTGGTCGGAGATGCTTCCTTCAATGCGTTACAAACTTCATGACAAAGTTAATTTAACCTTTCACTCTATGAGCGAAGGGTATAACAACTATGCCGTAGTTGTTTTTACTTGTGGAAGATATGACATGTAAACGATCATTTAATTGGTTGATAGAACTATTTTAGTACACATCAATCTATCTTAGTACAAATCACCCATGCCCATGGTAAATTTAAAATAGTAGTATTAACTTGGTTGCATAGTTAATGTTACAATAAGTTTTATCTGAGTGTACTTTTTCTTAAACAAAATGGAAACTATTTTTCTACGGACTGAATTGTAAGCTGGATGACAGGGTATGATGATAAAATATTTTCTTGCAATTATCAAGTTT
Organism: Microchrysa polita; assembly: GCA_949715475.1. Taxonomy (NCBI): domain Eukaryota; kingdom Metazoa; phylum Arthropoda; class Insecta; order Diptera; family Stratiomyidae; genus Microchrysa; species Microchrysa polita. Next base: position 106,349,840 of record OX454416.1, on the reverse strand, counting down.
GTTTGACAGAATGATAAAAAATGGGTGGTTGGGATCCTTGCGAGAATTAAACCATACGGAGGTCTCCTGTATTTAGCCTAATATTTAAAATCTTCCGTAAAGTCCAATGAATAAGAAAATACATAAGAGGAAGAAGCATTACCATAAAACTTGGGAACCAATTGCTTGGATATGTTACGCAAAGCAAACAACATCCCAAGTAACAATTTCATCCCTATAATACTTCGTAAAATATTCTCTTCTAACGACAATAGGGGCACTTTACATGGTATAAACACTGAATAATAGTCCAATAATGGCATCTGGCGCCGTTTTTTGATCCAATAGAACCTCATTGTAGCACTGAATTACGCTTCGAGAAAGACATACATCATGTGTTATGTCATCATTCATTTTCTGTCATTTTCTCGCGATTGCAAAAAAAAAGAGAAAAAAAAATAATTCCCGCAGCCAGCGTCGAACCAGCGACTGTCGTACGCCAGTCCAACGCCCTAACCACTCGGCCAACCTCACATATAGATAACATTGCTCGTACACACTACAAGTGCTCGACACTTCTTTATCGACCCTTCTCCTATGTACCTTCTTTTTTGTATGTCAATCAGTTGAAGCTAATTAAATTCACACATCCTTCAATAAAATACAGACATTTTCTGCGCTGAGATTATCTTAATTGATTCATAAGCTAACAAGGAGTGATGAAATGTTGTTTTCAAGCAATATTTCAATGAATTCAATTCAAGAAACGTGCTATTCCAGAGCACTTCATAAGTGCCAATTCAGTAAATCACAAAGTCCATCCTTCTATAAAACTACAATGAACAATTTATTGGATGACCATACGAATGTCACTATAAAAATGACACGGACTGTGCTATAGAAGAATATAATGCATGTGTGTGAGTTAGCTTAGAGAGACCATTGCATGTGTGTGCTGTATCATCCAATAAACACAAGAGTGGATTATTTAAAAGAGTACGTTTTTAGGTTAACGTTTAGAGACAGTTTTATCGAAGTTTTATACCACCATCTTTAAATTTATTCCATAATGATGATATAAGCTTTCCGGAAAATACTTTATGGATGTTTTATCAGATCAAAATATTACTTTAAGCGATGCCACACGATAAATGAATTTCGTGGTACTATATGATTGCTACAGTATGGAGTGCTTTTTTAAAGCAAATGAATTGTTGCTTGGGATTGGTTGGATTTTGGTTACTTTCACAGACAGTTATGTACAGGGTTATGTCCTATGCTTTTCTATTTTCTTCATATATAGTTCAAACTAATCACATCTTCCGTTTCAATTAGAATTAGCTAATGAGAGATAAAACACTATACTTTTTGAGGACGTTTCATTAATCTAAGATTGACCGTTGTCGAAGATTTCACTGTAATTCAAATTTTTGGTCACAAAATTTAATTAATTATAATAATTCCATGTGAATTTCTCTATGCAGATTTTCAATTAATACCAAGCCCATGACACTTTTATTGGATAATTGACCGATGCCCGAATAGTGCATTGTTGCATTTTGAACACATACATAATCTAATGACCAATGCCATACCCTCAAACACTAAATAGTGTATTACGTGCGGCTTATATTTGTCCCAAGCATAGCCCTTGGACATTTGTTCGGTCATTGTCTGGCTAAAGTGAAATGGACATTTTCGGGCCTAATTCAATGTCCTTTCATTTTCAGTTATAGTACAGGTTTGTCTGTCTATCTGTGTTGCATTCAATGGATACGGCTAAACGGCTGTATATAATAAATGCTGACTCGCATCTATGATGTGTTCATTTTAGGGATGCCGACGTTTTGGATTTAATTCAAACAATAATAGGTATATTTTTTTGGTTATCCCGTCTAGGTTTAGGTAACGAAACTTCATATAAAAAAAAATGACAGGTGGATCAGCTGGCATTTTTTTTATATGGAGTTTCGTTACCCAAACCTACACGGGATAACCAAAAAAACATACCTAATATAAGTTGGTACCTTAGAGAAAACATAGCAACCCACTGCATGCGTTAGTCCAGAGTGGGCATCAGAAAATAAAAATGGCACCGTTTTCACACCATCGCAGTTCACACATCTAAACAAAAATTTTATTCAAATGTCCAATTCTTGTTTACTCTCTCAAAATTCCAACGTGGTAATTAACCCTTCGGTTGGCATATAGATCTAGACAGACCATTGGTACTATATCTTGATGAAAATTATCGTTCAACAATATTCCATATTCCCTTTCCATATTATTACAAACGAGATGACGGCCAAAAATGCGATCAAAGGTTCGGCGAAATATAAACTATGTCTAAGGAAACGAACAAACGCCGACGTATCATCGTAAGACATAGTATGTAAACTGTTTCTAGAACCAAAATTAGACCTCTTCAAAAAATAAAATTGATTTCACAGAAGATTCAGCTACACCTTAGGTATAATAGCTCGTAGGCGGCGACAGAAGGGTTAATAATTGCATCGACAATATTTTGACGTTTGAATTATTTCGTGGAGTGTACTGTAATAAATTTGGAGTCAAACACATATGGGTTGGGTGATCACACACCACTCTGGACTAACGCATGGCATTGGTTGCTATGCTTTCTCTAAGGTTGGTACTAGTAATGACTTTTTTTTATTTATTTATATTTATGTATATTTTTTGCGCCAATATCTTCCTTATTCTAAGAAAAATACAATCAAAGAACGAAGAAGATTCATTTTTCATTAATCGACTACAAAACTATATTTTTACCCAGGAACGGCATCCCCGCATAATGATACGTGTCTCTGCGAATCTGCACGAGAACTGTGTTGGAATCGAGATTCAATTCCTGATTGCTCTATAGTACCTACGTATGGGCCTCATCATAACCAAAACTCCGACCTTATTTCTCCATTGATTTATGTCACTTTGGAACAAATAATTTGCTACTGTTGTCGGCCATATTACCATGGAGAGCTGTTACCGAAAATAGTGACTGAAATATTGCCAGAGCAATTAATTTCACGATTAAGACATTAAATCATTTCCATTCCATAGTATAAGTTGGTGCAAAACACCCGGCATCGCACAACTCGTGTTTGGGCCATTTTGCGAAAAAATTATGTTCACATTGGTAGATGCGAGTACGAGTATAATAAGTGAGGCGAAATTGGTTGAAAATGTGCAACAGTTTGCCAATGTTGACCCGACCGACATGGAATGGAATATTCGATTGACGTGACCTTTCTCCGCATGAATGTGGATGCATACATAATATAAATAACATGCAAAAATTTTTGTTTTAAATGTATACAGGGTGTCCCGCATTTGGTGGTCAATACTGTAAGGGTTGATAGCGCAATTTATTTCAGGAAGAAAATTCGCAATACAATCGGAAATTTTTTTACTGTTACCTTGTTATCGCTCTTTTTGTGAAAGTCATCGAAAATCGTGACTTGTCATTCAAAATCGTAATTTGCAGCACTCCTGATGACTTAATCCAAGATTTGATTTCAGTTTCAGAAACTACATAAAATTTCACAAAAACTGCAATGTAAATATAAAAAGTGATATACCGTCGGAAAGCCAACATATTGAAGCAACTTTTATCAACTTTGCAGAGTTGTACGTATAAAGCACCGTTATGAAATTACTGTTTAAATTTTCGATGAAAAATCTATTTTAAAATTTCTATTAAGTTTGAGTAACTGTATCTTGGAAGTCGCGATAATGTTGGCAACTGGAAAAACTTCAGTTTTTGTGAAATTCTATGTAGTTTCGGAAACTGAAATCAAATCTTGGATTAAGTCATCAGGAGGGCTGCAAATTATGCTTTTGCATGACAAGTCACGATTTTCGATGACTTTCACAAAAAGAACGATAACAAGGTAACAGTAAAAAAAATTTCCGATTGATTTGCTAATTTTCTTCCTGAAACAAATTGCGCTATCAACCCTTACAGTATTGACCACCCAATGCGGGACACCCTGCATGTACATATATTTTCGTTTTATTCGGCTTTGTACTATGCTAGGACGTCAGGACTTGTTTTGGTATAGGTGTGGGTGTTCAATGTACACAATTTTGAACATATTCATAACTGTGTTTCATTTACGATTTTCAAAAATTAAAGATTTCTCCGACTATTTAAAAAAAAATTTAATCAATAATTTGAATCAGTTTAATTCAAAATGCATAATCCATTTACCGAAACCTATGTACACATGTACGAGTACAAACCAACTGTACGCCTTTCATACTGTGAAATAAACAATCCTCGTATCCGTTTTATGTTGTCAGGAACAACTTTGTTGTTGAAATCCCGACGGCTATAATTCCGAATTGCAGTTCCATGTTTTCGTATGTTGCACAGTGGCTTAAAGCATTTTCAAGTTTCAGTTTCTGGGAAATCTCTGAAGGATTTTATGTGTCTTTGCTGAAAGTTTGAATCTGTTACGAAAATAAGTCTTGTATGGAGTTTGTGAATACATATTGCGTTTTTGATTGTATGTTGTTGTATTGAAGTGTAATGACGATTCTAATTTATTGTGCGTAGTGAATATTGGTATGTAAACATTATTTTTAACACTTCCGTTTAACCTTCGGGCGGGCGCAATGCATCTGACCAGATCTGAGATCTGAAACTCACAGTAGCTTAATCCTTATCGATCAACTACCAGAAGCAGTTTACAGTTTCTATCTACCTTATGTCTGAGGGGCGGGAGGGGATGAAATAATTTCTCAGATGTATTGCGCCCGATTGTGTTATTTTTCATTTTCTATGAAAATTTCCACTTTTTATACTCTTCACATTGCGTAAAAACGTTGTGTTGACATTTAAGCTCACCAAATCGTTCAATAGTATGTTTTTAGTAAAATAAGCTCACATTTTTTAACCAGTCAAGTTGTTGGAGGTTTTTTAAATATTGAAGCGATTGAAAGCGGAATATTCTTAGAAAATTGAAAATGTGAAGGGAGCCAGTATTTCTAAAATTTCGTAGAACTGTTTCAAAAAGAAAATGCAACAATAAATAAGAGTCTAAAATATACAAAAACTTAGTTTCAGACTATTTTTTCACTTAATCTGTCAGATGCATTGCGCCCGATCGTGTTAGGATTAGTATTGCGCACGCCGGAAGGTTAAATAAAAGAAAGCAGAAGTCGTTCCGAAATGGCAATATCTAAAATACCACACTCGCCTATGGATTGCGGTTTAGAATACCTACTAACGATTTTAGATAACGATATTTGTAAAGTCATTGAAAAGTTGGTGAAAAAATGCGTTTTGACCTTTTCTTCATATGAGCCGCTTATTTTGAAAGTAACATAAGTCCACTTTTCATGAAAATTGAGTTAATGATGGCATTATCATATCTTTGACGATTTCTTTCTATGACAAAAAAAAATCAAACAAATATTTCAAAAATGCACTGTAATTTTCATAGTGACAAATTTTGATACATAACAACAACTTCAAAACGTTTATTTTGAAACGGGCGTAAGTCCATCCGTCTGACTTACTCCACTTTCAAAATTAAAATGCCATTTTTTCGGGTATTGAAAATCGCAATTCGACTAGGTGTGATATACATATTCGATTGGGCTAATATTTGATAATATTGCGTGGAAGAATTCGAAGCACATGAGACCGTTATGTCCTCAAATGCCTAGGAAAATTATATATGTATGTACATATAAGGCTATTCGACTTTACAGCAATTCGGCTTCGTTTTTTGGACAATCGCCATGATTTTCGTTTCTTTTCTTTCCCTGAAGTGCAATCCAAATAGGAATTTCAGACCCCTATACCTATACAAGGTGTCACGAAATTCAACGTCAAGCCGGAAGGGATAATAGTGCCCACTAAAAAAAAAATATTTAAGAATCTGTCACGTATTTTCAGTCAAAAGAAATTAGAAAATGCATACCTTGCTGAGATGTTTAATGCAATGTAACTGTAAATCATAATATGTATTTCATTAAATTTTGTTCTTACAAAAACTTGTTTTTGTTTGGTTATAAATGTCACCTTCTGTTTGTGAACCTGATTGTTCAAACTAATTGTTATGCCTACGTTCGAATATGTAACTACAAAGTAAATAATCCGGGTTGTTTTTTTTTAACCAAAAAGGTTGTTATCCAAACTAATATCGGACTATGATTAAGTCATAATAAATAATAAATAAAAATAACTAAATACGAAAATGTTAAACAAATAACGTTTAAAATTTTGAGACACATTTTATTTATGATTCCATAAAATAAACTTAGGAATATAATAATTAGTTTAAAGCTTTTGGACGTTATTCTAAAAAGTTTAGATTATAAACTTTAATGTTTTACTACCAACTACTTTAAACTTGTAAAGTTTTATTATAAATTTTCTCAGTTTGTAATTTCAATATTGGTTGTTTCAATTGCAGTCCATATTTAGATACATAAACAAAAACACAACCATTTTTTCACGACAATGAATCAGCATTCAATAGAAACATTTTAGTGGTTTTAAATGTAAGTCTTTAAACTGAAAACGAAAACTTTTGAATATGTTAGCCGGGTCATCACCCGCAGTAGAAGTAGTTGTAGCCCGGGAAAAATGGCTATGACGTCTGCCCAATCTACAGTAAAAATATTGTTAGACAATTTATTGGATTAAAAAATGTATACTGTACCGCCCAATTCTTTCACCAAAAATATCCATAGCGGGAAATTGATTTTCATTTAAATTTTATTAGCTGAAAGTCAGGGGGGCAACCCGAATTTTTTTCAAAATCAAGATTTTCTTAGGAGTTGAAATCGTTGTTCGCGAAATTATTGTTAGGCAAAATTTAGAGTAGTCTAGCTGGTGTAATGGTTATTGCGCGCACCTTCTTTCCACAGGGTCATGGGTTCGAGACTCACCGTGAACGAATTCAGTTTATGATGGTGTCTTTCGAACTCACGCCTTTTGTGACGAACTATGAGCTCACTCAGATGTTAAACGAGATTAATAACTGAGCGTGCGTGCCGTTGATCTCAACGCCTCAACAAAAAAAGCAGTTAAGATCTTGGGAATTGGATGTCACTAACACATCTGCGGCCTTAATCCAATATTGGACTGTCGCGCCTGTTTTTTTTTAAATTTTAGAGCTAAATTTTAGGTAAGGACAGTCGAGAATGATTTTCCCTTAGAGAAAGCATAGCAACCCATTGCATGCGTTAGTCCAGAGTGGCTATGTGCTCACACAACTCATATGTGTTTGACTCCAAAATAATTTCACTACACCCCGGGAATTAATTAAAATGTTTTAAAAGTTGTCAATGCAATTATTAAGCATTCTGTCGTCGCCTACAACCTGAGGTGTAGCAGAATCTTCTGTGAAATTAATCTTATTTTTTGAAGAGGTCTAATTTTGGTTCTAAAAACAGTTTACATACTATATCTTCTTCATCTTCTTCTTCCTTGCCTCGTTCTTTATACCGCTCCATGGTTTCGCGTTGCTCGACCTGCGGTGTAGGCACATCGCCCGTTTTGGCGGTAATTTCTCAGCATATTTCTACAGGCAGCTCATCTTAAATCGTGTCATTGCCGAGACCAATGCGTTGTTGTTGTCCACAACAACTATGTCTAACGAATGTATATATATTTTTGAACAAGGTATAGTACCAATGGTCTGTCTAGATCTACATGCGAACAGAAGGGTTATTTATCACGTTGGCATTTTGCGAGAGTAATAAGTATTCGATGACCCTTTAGGTAATTTTGTCGTGAGTTCGGCAACACCTCAACCATGTCGCTCCGCCAAAGGATTGCGGATACATCAACGGATTTCCGAAGTAGTACGAAGCTGATTATGAAATTGTTGAGACCAACATCCAGGATATATGTACGCAAAAACGTAGTCACATTTATCTGAGTTATACTATATTTGATCCAATGACAACTAAATATTCCACACATACAAAATGGAATTTACCGCCACTTCCTTTGAGACTTTCAAAATTTTCTCGGTCTATAAACAAACAAAAATCCGTTGGGTCCTATCTTCTGTATAAAACGAATCAGTTTATTGTCAGGATAATCCTAAAAGTTTTTCCTATTTGAAGCGACGTCATCAAGTCTACTACAAATTTTGGACAGAGTTGCTCAATAGTGTTAAGCAGTGTTGTTTATGTATTTAACAGTTGATGTAACCACCTCTAATACAGTTAAAACTTCTCTGGATAATTATGGCTCCATTACACTACGTCATATCATAATATTTCTATCATATCCTTAAGCCGGTTCGATTTCATTTAGTACACGTATAAAAATTTAAAGCGTATGAATCGAGTAGGTTTAATTACTTACTGTACGAAAAACGAAATAGTAAAATAACGATAAAAATAAGAGGAGGGCACTTCGGGGCATGAAATATAGTTTACGACCGATTACCACACCTAGCAAGGATATATACAAAATTTTGTTCCATAAACCTTCTCCAACGAAAGACGGATAAAACAAAAAAAAGAATCATCCTAATCGGTCCAGTGGTTTAGACGTTTACTGGCAACAGACACAAATACACATCCATATATATATATAGATGTGCGAACTGCGATAGTGTGAAAACGGTGCCATTTTTATTTTCTGATGCCCACTCTGGACTAATTCATGCAATGAGTTGCTATGCTTTCTCTTAGGATTTTCCACACCATTTAACGAAAAATGGCCCCTGCGCGTGTTTAGACTTTTACTGATGATTATGGTTACATTAAACTGGCCTCCGTTTTTGGTTATTAGACCGTAGCTCGTTTATAATCAGTGCTATTTTTATGGCTTATGGACTGCATATTCCACTTGCGAGATTAATGTCCGTTTTCAATGCTGGCTTTGCTTGGTTCTACAGGATCGCATCTCCTGCCGAAACATACCGAGAAGCTTCTTATCCACAGCATCCATCGAAATAAACATCCGACAGTCGGCTGGAGACATTTAGGGATACATGCTTATCCTCTTCCTTAAAAGAGGAGCCCAAGCTCTTAAGCTGTTTTTCCTCTTTCAAATAGGAGGCTCTATCCTTTTTATTCAACTGAGAGTCCGATCTCTTTAGCTGCTCAACCCAGCTGCTCCTCTACGCTTCAACAATAACAGCAGGAGTCCTAGCTAACCCTCCCAAGAACGAACTTCCACAGTAAAGTTTATACAGAATTTGGGCAGAATTGTATCCTATTACCGATGGTAGTTTTTTGCTCATTCGACTTTATTTGCCGCGACGCCGTGGAATTTGTATGATGAAGTTTCGAAATTTAAGTACTCTAGCAAAAAATCAACGATCTGAGCGTTAATAGCTCTGGATCTCGAGAAGGAGTCAAATTCTGTCGGGTTAAAGAAAAAATTAAACAAGACCAACGTGCTTAGTCTGAGTGGAAATTCAACTCCCCCATAAACATTAATTTAGCTACATATTTAGACAGTATTGTTGCCATTGATGGCGGTATCAAGAGCATTCCATAACCAAATTGTTGGCCAAAACCTTGCAAACCAGATTGTAAAAACCAAAGCTGTTGTAAGGGAGCAGTACTTGGAAAGCTGTAACTACAGGAAAGCAGCAAACAATCGCCAAGACTTAGCGAAATAAATCGCAATCGAAAGTGACAGTGGATCATTCATTACGTACCTACACAGCATTTTTTTTTTCTAGTAAAATTGCAACTAGACATATTCTAGTGAAAGTTTTCACTGAATCCAACAATAAAATCAGACAATCCATCGAAAGAGCCATTTTCCCTAATAATCCAGTGAAAATTGCGAGAAATGCAGTATGTTCATGTTTTAGGGCTTTCAAGACTTGTGTAGTTTTTATCTGACCAAAAACAACAAAGTTGTAAAAGTTACCCCGCCAAAGAAAAATGCATCTGCCGCAAAAAGAATACATATCACTCCAATCCGCTGCTCATATCTAATTTTAATTGCTGGATGTACTTTTGTTTTAGGTGTAAATGCTGGAGAAGTTTAAATGTACAGGACTACTTCTTAAAGTAATTTGGTGGGAGCTTTAACATTTTATTCAGTGCCACTTTGACGGCTCCCTCCAAATTACTTTAAGAAGTAGTCCTGTACATTTAAACTTCTCCAGCATTTACACCTAAAACAAAAGTACATCCAGCAAACAAAATTAGATATGAGCAGCGGATTGGAGTGATATGTATTCTTTTTGCGGCAGATGAATTTTTCTTTGGCGGGGTAACTTTTACAACTTTGTTGTTTTTGGTCAGATATCATATATTTTTGCATACTTAAATAGCCAACTAATATTTTTGTTTTGGGAAAAGTTTCAATAGGTTTTTGTTCAGCATATTCCATAAATTTAATATCATAAGTTATATTCACAGGGTCTTCTTTAAAATAAATAGATACTGCAAACGCAATTGCAAATACGCCACAAATGGCTGTTGCTGAGCTTTTTTAAAAATAATTTTGGGATGAAATGGGTATAGTTTATTAATATGTATTTTGTGCAAAATAGATTTGTGTTATCTTTGTGTTATGGCTCTGCTACCATTCTGTTAGTAATCTGTTAATTTTTTGTTAACTCTGTTAATGCTCTATTAACGTTCTCTTAACACTCTATTATCTTTTCGTTAATGCTCTGTTAACGTTCTGTTAATGTTCTCTTAATTCTCTTTAATCATTCGGCTAACGCTCTGTAAACGGTCTGTTACCTTTCTTTTATTACTCGATTTAAGTTCTGTTAACGTTCTGTTAAGGCTATGTTAATTTTCTGTTAACACTCTGTTAACGATATGCTTACGCTCTGTTGTTGCCTTGCCAACGCTTTGTTAACGTTCTGTTACTGATCTGTCTTAATGTCCCCCTGACCCAGTGTCCCAATGTCACATTGGCCCAATGTCACAGTGTCCCAATGTTCCAATGTCCTAATGCCCTAAGGTCCATTGTCACAGTGTCCTCATGTCCCAATGTTCTAATATCCCAGTGTCCCAATGTCCTAATATCCTAATGTGCCAATGTCCCAATATCCTGATGTCCCAGTGTCCCAATTTAGGTCCTATTGTCCCAATGTGCAAATATCACAGTGCCCCAATGGTTTAATGTCCGAACGTCCCACTACCCTAGTGTCCCAATGTCCGAGTATCGGAATATCCCAATGTCCCAGTCTCCCACCTAATGTCCTAATATCCCAATGTCTAACTGTCCTAATGTCCCAAGGTCCTAATGCCCCAATTTCCTAATATCCCAGTGCCCCAATGTCCCAAATGTCCCAGTATCCTAATGCGATAATATCCCAATGGCCCAATGTCCTAATGTACCAGTGGTCAGTGTCCCAATGTCGCAGTATACCAAGTGTCCCAATAGCCTAATGTCCTAATATCCCAGTGTCCCAATGTCCCTGTATCTCAGTGCCCTAATGTCCCAGCAGCCCAATGTTCCAATATCCCAATTTGCCAATATCCCAATGTCCCAATGTTCTAATATCCCGATGTCCCAGTGCCCCAATGTTCCCACGTCCCAGTTTCCCCAGTGTACCTAATGTCCCAATGTCCTAATGTGTTGATGTCCTAATATCCCAATGTCCTAATGACCCAGGACCCTAATGTTCACATGTTCTTTTATCCCAGTGCCCCTATGTGCGAATATCCCGATGTCCCAATGTCACAACATTCCGATGTCTCAGTGGTCCAATGCCCCTATGTACCAGTGTCCCAATGTCCGTTTGTCCCAATGTCCGTTTGTCCCAAGGTCATAATGTCCCAATGTCCTAATAGCCCAGTATCCTAATGTCCCAGTCTCCCAGTGTCCTAATGTCCCAATATCCCAATGTCCCATTGTCCCAATATCCTGATGTCCCAATGCCCCAATATCCCGATTTCCCCACGTCCCTGTTTCCCCATTGTGCCTAATGCCCCAATGGCCTAATGTCCCAAGACCCTAATGTCCCAATTTCCTAATATCCCACTACCCCAAGATCCTAGTCTCCCAGTCTCCCGGTGTCCCAATATCCAAATGTCCCAATGCCGCAGTGTGTTTAAAAAAATGGTCAATGCGATGAGCCGATAGACGCAATTGTTGGAAATCTTTTGTTAACTTTACCTATTAATTTACCGTTATTCCATCCACTTATCTAAATGGACGACATTGATTCTTTAGAAGGACCACCAGAGGATCATTCGTTCCAAATTTCATAAAAATCCCATCACGAAGAGAGACAGTAGAAGCAAGTCTTTCTGCAACTGTAGACTTCATTCTGAAATTGTGTTACTCGCTTAAGTCTGTGAGGGTGAAAATTTCACCGTTTATTGCATATATCTTACCCGCTATTGTGCCGATCGAAGATTTTATTTGGAAAGGCACTAGAACAGGATATGTGGAATATTTTGGTAAAAAAATAATTTTGGGGGCTGTTGCCTGGAAGGCTGTAGCCTGGTCAAACAAAAAAGCAAGTTGTGTCCGGTAATCATAGACTTGTTCGCTTTCGTTTTTCTTTTTCCTTTGGCGGGCGAGACGCTCTTTCGTCTCTTGATAACATGTAAACTGCAAACAAAAGTGCGAAAAAGTGAATCGGAAAAAAAATTATCATTGATATAATTTTTTCTATTAATATTCAATTCAATAAAGAAGTTTCAACGGCCAGAAGGGGCGGTCGCCTCTCCCTGCCCCCCCCTGGCTATGCCTGTGGCGGCTAAAGGGTTAAACATTTGTGGTATGGCCTTTGAAATCATTTACCGGCGAGTTTATCTGGTTGTTTTCGGATACCTTGTGTGTATTTACGTGGGCCACCCTGTGTCTATTTAGTTTCAATGCATTTTTGATTTACATATAACATTTTCTATTTGTACTCATATCCTGTTCTTCTTTAAGCATATTTCGCTTACATTTAAAATTAAAGGATTTCTTTTCTTCCCTGGCAGGCGAACATAACTGGCTTAATATTTATGAAAAAAAAATTCCAGTATTGTGTCATTTAACAATTTAACATCAAGAGACGCGAGAGCGTCTCGTCCGCCAAAGGAAAAAAAAACTACAGCCTTCCAGGCAACATCCCCCAAAAAATTTTTTTTACCAAAATATTCCACATATCCTGTCCTAGTGCCTTTCCAAAAAAATCTTCGTTCGGCAAAATAACGGGTAGGATATATGCAATAAACGGTGAAATTTTCACCCTCAGAGACTTAAGCGAGTAACTCAATTTCAGACTGGAGTCTACAGTTGCAGAAAATTTTGCTTCTACTGTCTCTCTCCGTGATCAAGAGACGCGAGAGCGTCTCGCCCGCCAAAGGAAAAAGAAAAACGAAAGCGAACAAGTCTATGATTACCGGAGACAACTTGCTTTTTTGTTTGACCAGGCTACAGCCTTCCAGGCAACAGCCCCCAAAAAATTTTTTTTACCAAAATATTCCACATATCCTGTTCTAGTGCCTTTCCAAATAAAATCTTCGATCGGCACAATAACGGGTAAGAAATATGCAATAAACGGTGAAATTTTCAACCTCACAGACTTAAGCGAGTAACCCAATTTCAGAATGAAGTCTACAGTTGCAGAAAGACTTGCTTCTACTGTCTCTCTTCGTGATGGGATTTTTATGAAATTTGGAACGAATGATCCTCTGGTGGTCCCTCTAAAGAATCAATGTCTTCCATTTAGATAAGTGGATGGAATAACGGTAAATTAATAGGTAAAGTTAACAAAAGATTTCCAACAATTGCGTCTATCGGCTCATCGCATTGACCATTTTTTAAAACACCTGCGGCATTGGGACATTTGGATATTGGGACACCGGGACACTGGGAGACTAGGATCTTGGGGTAGTGGGATATTAGGAAATTGGGACATTAGGGTCTTGGGACATTAGGACATTGGGGCATTAGGCACAATGGGGAAACAGGGACGTGGGGACATTGGCATATTGGGGCATTGGGACATCGGGATATTGGGACATCAGGATATTGGGACAATGGGACATTGGGACATTGGGAAATTGGGACATTAGGACACTGGGAGACTGGGACATTAGGTCACTGGGATATTAGGACATTGGGACATTATGACCTTGGGACAATCGGACATTGGGACACTGGTACATAGGGGCATTGGACCACTGAGACATCGGAATGTTGTGACATTGGGACATCGGGATATTCGCACATAGGGGCACTGGGATATGAGAACATGAGAACATTAGGGTCTTGGGTTATTAGGACATTGGGATATTAGGACATCAACACATTAGGACATTGGGACATTAGGTACACTGGGGAAACTGGGACGTGGGACCATTGGGGAGCTGGGACATCGGGATATTAGAACATTTCGACATTGTAACATTGGGATATTGGCACATTGGGATATTGGAACATTGGGATACTGGGACATTAGGGCACTGAGATACAGGGACATTGGGGCACTGGGATATTAGGATATTAGGCTATTGGGACCTTGGGACACTTGGTATACTGCGACATTGGGACACTGACCACTGGTACATTAGGACATTGGGCCATTGGGATATTATCACATTAGGATACTGGGACATTTGGGACATTGGGGTACTGGGATATTAGGAAATTGGGGCATTAGGACCTTGGGACATTAGGACAGTTAGACATTGGGATATTAGGACATTAGGTGGGAGACTGGGACATTGGGATATTCCGATACTGGGACATTGGGACACTAGGGTAGTGGGACATTCGGACATTAAACCATTAGGGCACTGTGATATATGCACATTGGGACAATAGGACCTAAATTGGGACACTGGGACATCAGGATATCGGGACATTGGCACATTAGGATATTAGGACATTGGGACACTGGGATATTAGAACATCGGGACATGAGGACACTGTGACAATGGACCTTAGGGCATTAGGGCATTAGGACATTGGAACATTGGGACACTGTGACATTGGGACAATGTGACATCGGGACACTGGGTCAGGGGGCATTAAGACAGATCAGTAACAGAACGTTAACAAAGCGTTGGCAAGGCAACAACAGAGCGTTAGCAGATCGTTAACAGAGTGTTAACAGAAAATTAACAGAGCCTTAACAGAACGTTAACAGAACGTAAATCGAGTAATAAAAGAAAGGTAACAGACCGTTTACAGAGTGTTAGCCGAATGATTAAAGAGAATTAAGAGAACATTAACAGAACGTTAACAGAGCATTAACGAAAAGATAATAGAGTGTTAAGAGAACGTTAATAGAGCATTCAGAGTTAACAAAAAATTAACAGATTACGAAAAGAATGTTAGCAGAGCCATAACACAAAGATAACACAAATCTATTTTGCACAAAATACATATTAATAAACTATACCCATTTCATCCCAAAATTATTTTTAAAAAAGCTCAGCAACAGCCATTTGTGGCGTATTTGCAATTGCGTTTGCAGTATCTATTTATTTTAAAGAAGACCCTGTGAATATAACTTATGATATTAAATTTATGGAATATGCTGAACAAAAACCTATTGAAACTTTTCCCAAAACAAAAATATTAGTTGGCTATTTAAGTATGCAAAAATATATGATATCTGACCAAAAACAACAAAGTTGTAAAAGTTACCCCGCCAAAGAAAAATTCATCTGCCGCAAAAAGAATACATATCACTCCAATCCGCTGCTCATATCTAATTTTGTTTGCTGGATGTACTTTTGTTTTAGGTGTAAATGCTGGAGAAGTTTAAATGTACAGGACTACTTCTTAAAGAAATTTGGAGGGAGCCGTCAAAGTGGCACTGAATAAAATGTTAAAGTGGTGGTCCTTCCAAAGAATCAATGTCTTCCATTTAGATAAGTGGATGGAATAACGGTAAATTAATTGGTAAAGTTCACAAAATATTTACAACAATTCCGTCTTTGGGCTCACCGCATTGACAATTTTTTAAAACACACTGCGACATTGGGACATTAGGATATTGGGACACTAGGAGACTAGGATCTTGGGGCAGTGGGATATTAGGAAATTGTGACATTGGGGTCTTGGGACATTAGGACAATAAGACATTGGGGCATTAGGCACACTGGGGAAACTGGGACGTGAGGACATTGGGATATTGGGCCATTGGGACAATTGGATATTGGAACAATGGGACATTGGGATATTGGGACATTAGGACACTGGGACATTGGGGCACTGGGATATTAGGATATATAGAGACATTATTATGACTTTGGGACAATAGGACAATCGGACATTGGGACATTGGGAAACTGGAACATAGGAGCATTGGGCCACTGAGACAACGGGATATTGTGACATTGGGACATCATGGTATTGGGACATTGGGGCACTGGGATATTAGGGCATTGGGACATTTGGGTCTTGGATCATTAGGACATTGGGACATTAGGACATTAGCACATTAGGACTTTCGGATATTGGGACATTAGGCACACTGGGGAAACTGCCACATGGGGACATTGGGCCACTGGAACATGGGGTATTGGGACATAGGGATATTAGGACATTGGGGCATTGGAACATTGGGATATTGGGATATTGGAACATTGTGACATTGGAACATTGGGATATTGGGACATTAGAACACTGGGAGACTGGGACAAGGGGCACTGAGATATTAGGACATTGGGACATTATAACTTTGGGACAATAGGACAACGGACATTGGGACACTGGTACGGAGTGGCATTGGGCCACTGAGACATCGGGATGTTGTGACATTGGGGCACTGGGATTAAAGGACATGTGGACATTAGGATCTTGGGTCATTAGGACATTGGGATATTAGGACATTAACACATTAGGACATTGGGACATTAGGTACACTGGGGAAACTGGGACGTAGGAACATTGGGCCACTGGGACATCGGGACATTGGGACATCGGGATATTAAAACATTGGGACATTGGGATGTTGGCACATTGGGATATTGGAACATTGGGATACTGGGACATTAGGGCACTGAGATACAGGGACATGGGGGCACTGGGATAATAGGAAATTGGGACAATATGACCTTGGGAAAATGTGACAATCGGACATTGGGACACTGGCACATAGGGACATTGGGCCACTAAAACATCGGGATATTGGGACATTGGGACACTGGAATATTGAAACAATTTGGCACTGCGATTTAGGACATTGGAACATTAGGATATTGGAAATTGGGACATTGGGACATTAGAATATTGGGACATTGGGACATTAGAACATTGTGACGCTGGGGCATTTTGATACTGGGATATTAGGTACTTTGGGCAAATTGGGACGTGGGGTCATTGGGACAGTGGTACATTGGGATATTAGGTTATTGGGACCTTGGGACACTTGGTATACTGCGACATTGGGACACTAACCACTGGGATATTGGGCCATTGGGATATTATCACATTAGGATACTGGGACATTGGGGAACTGATATATTAGGAAATTGGGACATTAGGACAATTGGACATTGGGATATTAGGACATTAGGTGGGACACTGGGACACAGGGAGACTGGGACGTTGGGATATTGCGATAATGGGACATTGGGACACTAAGGTAGTGGGATATTCGGACTTTAGGCCATTGGGACACTGTGATATTTGCACATTGAGACATTAGAAAATTGGGACACTGGGACATCAGAATCCCAAAACAAAAATATTAGTTGGCTATTTAAGTATGCAAAAATATATGATATCTGACCAAAAACAACAAAGTTGTAAAAGTTACCCCGCCAAAGAAAAATTCATCTGCCACAAAAAGAATACATATCCCTCCAATCCGCCGCTCATATGTAATTTTGTTTTAGGTGTAAATGCTGGATGTAATTTGGTTTTAGGTGTAAATCCTGGAGAAGTTTAAATGTACAGGACTACTTCTAAAAGTAGTTTGGTGGGAGCTTTAACATTGTATTCAATGCCACTTTGACAGCTGCCACCAAATTACTCGAGGAAGTGGTCCTGTACATTTAAACTTCTCCAGGATTTACACCTAAAACCAGATTACATCCAGCATTTACACCTAAAACAAAATTACATATGAGCGGCGGATTGGAGGGATATGTATTCTTTTTGTGGCAGATGAATTTTTCTTTGGTGGGGTAACTTTTACAACTTTGTTGTTTTAGGTCAGATAATCATTACCGTAAGTATCATACACTTGCTTAAACCTATTCCATACGTATACCAAAAAACTTAATTCATATCGAATGCATATAGAAACAACATTGACAGGACGACCCCTAACAACACATAATTGCCCCAAGATAAATTTACCTTTCCAACGTTTCGTCTAAATTTCGAAATCAATCATACAATAAAGAGCCACTGCGCTCTCTATGGCAAACAAAGTACAAATTTCGAGGTCATATTCCCTATAGACGTGGGTGAAAAATGATTTGTACATTCTAGTACCGGGCGATGATACAATCAATTTTCCGCCCTTAATTATACTGGCAGCTTGTTTCAACACAAAACCCAGCCTAGAGACGGCCGGGAGGTGCACTCAAATGTATTGTAAAATATGATAAATGCTTCAGAGGTAATTGCCAATGATCTAAATCTGTAAATATTGGCTCGTGTGATATGCCGTGGTCGCACCGCTTTGAAATTCGTTCGGTCGTATTTTGATTAATTGAAAAACGATCAGTTTAGGGCAGGGACAATGACAATAAAAAATTAACAACCACTCATCGATACATTGCCAAGGAATTTTGTCTGGTGGCAAATTTTCAAGAAAATGATTCGGTGGTCGTTTCATAGGGTGGGGAGCAATGATTAGCCAAGTATAGGCAATGAAAAATGAACAAGTCGCGGATAAGTTATCAATAAAAAGTGAGGAAAATTTAATTGGAATCAAGGTTAGTCGGGCTCGAAAATGAGTCGGACTAAAAAAAAAAACAGAATTTGTGCATATGAACGGAGACGTGGAATTTCGTTTTGCGAAATATGTACATGTACCTACCTACATACTTTATTCTCATCATAATTTGCAATAAAACTTTAGTTAGTTTAGTTTTGTATGGACTAGTAAAAAGGATAATTACGAGGGCGCGGGCGGTTCAAATATGATCGAGACAAATGCTCTGACACGTTTATTTATTATAGAAAAAAATTACAAAAATTTACAGTTTTTCTAGGTACTCCCCCTCACTAGTTACACATATTTTCCACCTCTCCGGAAGCTTTTTGATGCCGGTATCGAAAAATTCCTTGGACAACTCGGACGTTAATGTGTGCACATACTCCTCTGCCTCATCGTCGGTGTTGAATTTTTTGACCTCCGAGGGCTTCTTTCAGAGGTCCAAACATATGGTAATCGACGGGTAATAAATCCGGACTGTAGGGGGAGTGCCCCAGTACCTCCCATCCCAATTCCGATATTGTATCGAGCGTAAGACGCGCGGTATGAGGACGCGCGTAATCCTGGAGAAGTTCAACAGTTTGAGAATCCATCGCGCCGTTATTTTGCGATATTGAAGGTGTTCGTGGATGAGAGACTCTACAGTCTACACTACCATTGATAGTGCCGAGTTCAGCCGAATTGTCTAGAACATTCATCCTACGGTCCTCCAAAATGAGTTGTTCTAGGCGGTGAATGTGGTCTGGTGTGATGCTGGTTGGTGGTCGACAATCCTGCGGCTCATTCTCGACGGTTTGACTTGATGTTCACTCAAAGTCGTAGCACGATCGTAAAATATCCCTTCGCGACGAAAACTATGCCACTCTGTTCGTAAGGGACCCAGCTATCATATACTCAAGCCACGTCCTTAAAAACATACGTGCGCACCATCTACAGTGTTTGTCTCGATCATATTTGAACCACCCTCGTATGTTTTAGATTGGCCTACTTATGTCAAATTACTGAAACAGAATATACAAACTGTAATATCATAGTAAAAATTTCAATTAAAATCAACAAAATTTAAAATTATATTTGATAAAAAATAGACTTACACATATTTTATTTCCATTGACACTCATGCACAATTTCCCATTTTAATGTTCCTCATATCCATTCAGATACCAGATGATAAAGCATAGTATTACCTATCCTATTTATATAGATACAAAGTTTGTGGCTGCGATTTCTATGTCTGTCTACCTGCTTCCGGCAATCGGATCACCCATGAGTTTTTATACAAATCTCATAAGTACTACCGAGTTTATGTAATCATCTAACTTTTTAACCCAAATATCAATTCAATGAAAATTTAGCGTAAAGGCTTATCCAAAGGACTAATGTTGCATTCGTTAATCTCCTAGAATAGTAGGAAAATATTATCGCAACACATCCCAAGACTAGGCTTTGATTTGTTTTGCTTATCAAGGTTGGTCCTTTATCTTGTTGGACTTGAAAATAACAAAGTGACAACAAACAAAGAAAACAGAATAATTAAAACCTGGCAAACGGAATAATGCATATTTATAAAAAAAAAAACCCACTAACAAAAAAATTCAACCCAATTATCTCGGACAACCTGTTATAAAAGAAACATCGTATTACCCTATGCCCGAGCACACTATATGTTAGTTGGCAGACAGTTTACTCTTTTGCAGAATAAATGGGCGAATCCAACTTACTATAGTGCGACAGGACAGGACTACGTCATGAATCCAAGGCTTGTTTACATCTCTAGCCTGGTGCATGGTTAGGTTAGCATATTAACAAAAACTCGTTAACGGGAGAAAAGGTAATACGGACAAACAATGTAACGGACAAAAAGGATGAACGTAAGCCGCAGTTTTACAGAAACAAAACCGAACCTAATGGTGTTTGCATTCGTTACAAACGATGCAGTGCCACACAATATAAAGTCACAAACGTCCAGGAGTAGGTTGCACACTACGGTATACCGAGTGACCAGATAAAGGCAAAAAGGAAACAAAAGTCCAGTCTTGTCTAGTCCGAAATGGCTGTATGTAGTCTTCCAGTTTAGTCGACTCGAAATTTTGTGTAGAACAGATATGCGTTCATGAGTTTCGTGTTTGGAGATTTAGTCATCTTCGGCTTTGGAAACGGGTGCATTTGTATACATTGAGAAGGAAAAGCGAGCAGGTGATTATGTAATCGTAAATTACTTGTATATACCATTGTTGGCAAAAATCAACACACAACTAATGGTAATAGACAAACAAGAGAGGACATTGCGTTCTTGTTTTGAAATCAATGTCAAGGGTTTTGGTTGTAATGTTAATTGGGTTGCATTGTGATGAAACGTAGCTTCAGTTGATACAATTTATCAAGTGAATGCAATTATAAAATGAAGAAAATTTCCAAAATTCGAAAACTTAGTGTTGTAACTATTGAAACTATTCGCGAACGTTTAAATGATTTTATTGATTTCGAAGATGATACTCTACGGTGCTGCGATGTAACGCGTGCTAGAGTTGGAACCGGAAGAAATCCCCTCTCACATGGGCTCTACTAAAAAGCCCTTGCCAAGTGTAGGTTAATTGCCCGATTTGACTACCAATTTTGGCTGCGCTCGGTAAAATATGCAACAATAATATCTAAACTTTCATATAAAGAAACTTTAAAAATGTTAATAATAGTACGAAATATTGTTTCTTCGGAATGACCTTTGGGAAATCAAATGTGGCTGTGTTTCAGACGATTTCAATTTGAAACTGTTTCATATTTCTCTAAATTTCATAAATAAACAACAGAAACTTAGTCAAATGATCAGAGATACTAATTGGAGAAGAGTTAGCTAACTAAGATTTCGAAAAAGAGCTGCATTTTGGAATTTGTGAACAAAACTCCACTTCGAGCCCATTAATCTCGGCCTGCTATTCTTAACTATGCGAAGCGATTTCACTTTTATAACTGAACTAATAAGTTCTGCTGAAATCGTCAAATGATGAGGAACCCGGAGTAATGCATAACACTCGCAAAATCAATGAATGGAATGCATACCATACGGAAATTTCATGAACATCACCCTTGTTTGAGTTTATCATGTCATTTATAGTATGAATAGTATCAGTATCAGTGCCTGTCGTCTAACCAAACTCAACATGTATGCCTCCCGCATTTCTGAATTCGCACTCACTATCTCACTTTTGTTTTTCCTATTTGATTAACATAACACACGATCGAAATGAGTCAAGTTAAAAAAAAATTGGAAGTCAGTTAATGTAGAAATATGGGCATACATACTGTGGGGTGCATTTGCACCCCATAACTTGAAACTAGTAAGAAAATGGTTGCGGTAAACTAGGGATATTTTAGTTTAGTTTTAGTCCAGCTGTGGTGCGAGGCACTTGCCAGCGCTAGTCCCTCGGCTATCGCCTGGCGCGACACCCATTGAAGCCGCCACAGGCTAAGACCCAGTTACCGTCTAATTTCCGAAAATAATAAGCCTTTTTTGGGGTTCTTTTATTAGGTTTTATTGTCAAAATTAAAACAAAATCCTCCAACTAACAAAAAACGAGTTGGCATTTGTTGCTGCATATTCGATCATTTTCGAGTCCAAGGATTTGAATCCAACGAGACATTTAAAAAAAAAACTTGTAGTTTTTTATATGCAGTTTTGTTATGGATTCTAATTCATGGATTCGCCGAGTGTCTGTGGCCGTAATCAACTGTTCAGACTCCGTTGTTGAAAGCCCGAACTCCAACTGACCCCAATTTAGAGCAGTGTTGAAATTTGCATCGTATTCCTTATTTTCATAATTTACGAATGCCATGACTACTCACGGGCACGGACGTACGCAGAAAATTATTCCGGGAGGGGCTTAAGGAAAAAGGTTCGCGGTCCCAGCGCGGGAGAATTATTCCACAGCCGCTAAACGCGACCAAGGCATTGAGATCGCCGTTAAGAAATGAATTTTAGACTTTCAAGGTAGAACTTAAAGACAATAGTTACGCTCATTAACTTTTTTTACGGTGTTTAAACCACCAAACCAGTGCGGGTTTAAGCAAGCGCGGGGCCTATGGAACTTTGCTTAACCAAACTAAAAAAGGGATCCTAAAATTAATATTTCGGTTTATGACTCATTTTTGGAGGGTTTTTTTGTTTCTCTCCCTCTCTTTTTAAAATATGAAACACTTTAGGCGTATCAAACTTTTCGCTTACCCTGTGTTGTTTTGTGTAATCTAATGTGCAATAAAAGAATTACTATTTTGATATTTAGAGGTACCTACGTTGTTTGATAAGCCATTGTGCTCCTGATTCTGTAAACTCTCTGCAGTCTGCATTTATTCTTATTAATTGGAAAGGTAAAAAAAGGTTCAATCTAAAGTGAATAAGATTATTTTCTTCCATAATCGATTTTTTAGGGGAAATTTCTTCCGTACCTCTATGGCATTACCGTACCGTATGGCATTGGATAATGAGGCAACATTTTCTGTTTTGAAAATGATTCAAAATTGTTTCACAACATGTTTTTTGATTGACGTGTATATGCTTACCACTTTTTTTTTTAATTAGTAAAACCGAATTTCTGTAGACAAATTATATTTATTCGAAAAAGAAGAATTTATTTCAGCAGTTCCTTTTTGGACGACATCTGAAAATTTGAAAACATTTTCCGAAAAGTGATAAAATATGGAAATTGTTCCTTTTCAAAAATGCCCATAATAAAGATACTCATGTAGCGCAAACCAGAAGACCAAATATACGTTACCACCTTCTACATTTATGTTCAGTTTTATTAATTAAAATAAGAAAATCTTGGACAACTTACACACTTAAATGAAAAACAACATTTTTGTGAAACAATTTTGAATCATAAACTTGCCCCCACTTTTTATAACGTTTATATGGTACGGTACGCCACTGTGAATCAGTTATTCTAATTTCTAAATTCTATGGACGTGTGCAAACACATTTCCCAGCATGAACTTCCAAACCTTTATGTTCCGCTAGAATGTAAATCTGAAACACTATGTGGACGTAGGTTTATGGGAATGCCATCATGAATATTTATGCTATTTGCTATTTGTGCAACAATAACGTGTTATAACAATTTAGAAGGAAGGAAGTGGCTTTTAGAATTTAGTTGGCATCGTGGTTGTTATAATTTTTGTTTGAGGAAAATACGGGGCCCCTGTAAGCTGGGGCCCCTGGCATTTGCCACCTTCTGCCACGTGGTTAATCCGGCACTGCACCAAACCCCTACGTAATATCGCCACTGCTTTCACTAGCATAGCTTGATTGGGCGATGATACGCCACCGTCAACATTTCATAGTTTACTTAGTTCGGAATTAAGCGAGGCCCCAACGGGAGATCTATCTGCTTTGTATATACATACTTTTTTTGTGTGTACTTTTTTCGGCCGTTTTTCTATGTTATGCAATTTATCTAATTTACTTTGAAAATATATGAAAAAGCGAAGCTTTCTATGGCTTCTCCCAGTTACATGCTAACTAACTAAAATCAATCTGGTGTATAATTTGGGGAATGAAGGACAGTTTCATAAATATAATTCTTCGCTCAGTAAGTCCTTGGGCATGTCAGGCTTTTCGGAGAAGCATTTTGTAACCAAAACCTTGCCAATTTGAATTTGCTATCTTTAAATTATATTCGGCTTTACCAATTTTTTTATAGTGATGATAAAATCAATGCTCGATTTATGGAAGAGATTATTTAAGAATTACAAATCAAAGATTGGTAAAGCAGAAATTGATGGAAAAACTTGAATGAAAATTCGGATCGTCCCAATTCGAACAACTCAAACGAAATAAGGCGTTTAATAAAATACGACAATGATTATTTCGTTTTATTTAAACGAAATTCGCGAACTCCACAATATATTATTCTCGAATAAATGAAACACATTGATATTTTAGTCGTGTTGCTGAATATGAACGGAAAACCGTCAGAAATGCATCTGAATTTTTAAATCTTTAATAAAACGGCGAACTCAATATAAAGGTGTTGCAGTTTCCCGTGCATGGCTGGTGTGGCGGCATGAACGAAACAGAGTCATCGAGTGAGTCGTTGTCAATCGCTTCCGTATCGTCACAAGTCAAGCAAGGTTCGTACTCAGAAAAGTCCGGTCACATTCGCGTTCACATTTCTTGTATTAATATCAAAAGTCAATAACAAAGATTTTATATAATATTAAACATAAACTATCGTTTACCCACACTATAACTTGTTCAGGATCGTCAAAACTCAGAAAAGTACGGTCACAAAAAAAAAGCCCGCAAAAAAAAGTCATTAATATGTACATACATAGATTTTGAATCGTGGCTATAAAAGAATCAAAAAACACCGTACTAAAAGCGCTACAGCAAAACGCAAAAAAAAAATAGTTGTTAAATAGGTGCTAAAAATAACCTGAAAACACCGGTGTTGAACAGGTGCTGAAAAAAACTAATGCCGAACAGATGTTAAAAACCCTGAAAAAAACGGTACTGAACAGGTGCTAAAGAACCTAAAAAAACGGTACTAAACAGGCGCTAAAAAAAACCTGAAGAAAACCGGTATACCGGTGTTGGTAAAAAACGGCACCGGCCCATGGCTGAAAAACCATGCAAAACCCGGTGCACCGGTGTTACGGTAAAACCCGGAACCGGCAAAAAACGGGATATCAAAAATAAAAAGCTAGACGGAGTCAGCAACCCGACATGATAGCTAAAAAGCAAGAGACAGTGACGATGCAAGCTTTGACTGCTTACAATAAAGTTAACCGTAACATATTGATTTTTATTATGGTTAGCAATTTAAAAATTATGCATTACATGGTTATTAACAGCAAAAATAAAATACATCTTCTTCTTCCTTGCCTCGTTCCTTATACCGCTCCATGGTTTCGCGTTGCTCGACCTGCAGTGTAGGCACATCGCCCGTTTTGGCGATAATATCTCAGCATATTTCTACAGGCAGCTCTATCTTGGATCGTGTCATCGCCGAGACCAATGCGTTGTTGTTGCTTTTTCATTTGACACATCCAGGTGCTCTTCGGTCTGCCTCTGGCCTTGGGTCCATCAAGTGGAACTTCCATTGATATCGCTTTCTTTGCTGGGTTCTCAGGCGGACGCCGTTGACAAAAATAAAATACATAATCGACACTTAATCCAAACTGTTTTGAAAGCTTTTAACATTATGTCATCCGCCACATTATAAACACATACCTATGAATTTACAATTACTTACGTACATACATACATGTAGGTACATACTCAGTAACATATAATCCTTTTTTTGTACGTTTAACTAAAAATCATTCTTAAACATTTTCTTTAACTTTTTTTTTTAATTTTTTTAAATCGAAAAGGAAATCCAAATGTTACATTTCAAAAGATAAATAACGCCATTTCGGTGTCTATTCTTAGCCAACAGTATCTATACGTATCGATCGTCTTCATCCGTATTATGAGAGAGGTGTTCGTAAAAGTGGAGGACATGTAATTTGCAACATTTTGAATTATATTTAGATGCAATGATCTCATTTCTCAACATACACATCTATTTCAAATAGAATAAAGTCATCATTCCCAATGGACACCACACCACACTGGTGGAGAAACATTACGGATTTCATTAAATGGGAAAGTGAAAATGTAAGACGGCGAAGGTAACGCGTCTCACCTGAAATTCTTTGGCCCAGTGCCAAACGTCAGCACTATGACTAATAATATGAATGTTTTGCCAGTGGAAAGTGACAGAACATAATGTATTCATCCGAAGTGTTAAGAGATTCAAAATTATCTTGTATATGCTTTATCTTAATTAATTCGGGGGAAGCGAAAAATTAAAAACTTTCGAAAATAAGTGGCGGATAAAGTTAATAGTAAAAATAATTAAATATAGTCGTATCTCCCATATGGTCTAGTGGCTAGGATACCTGGCTTTCACCCAGGAGGCCCGGGTTCAATTCCCGGTATGGGAAATTATTTTTTGTTGTAAAATGGTTTTCAATCATTTCAATTGTAACAATCGGCATAAAAAGTAAAAATTTCCGTAAGTGTATCGTGTAGTGAAGTGAACTCAATGTACATAGTTAACAGGCTACCTTGAGTTAAAGTGAGAGCGACTCTGGAAATGTCAAGGCTTCTTTGACATAGAAGTTCACTTGATTTCAAGGAATGCTCATAAAGTTTAAGTAAAGGAACTCACTTAAGGTCGCCTTAAGTCAAGGATGAATTTTGAGAATACAGACATCTATTTATTATATTCCGTTGAGGCAGCATCAATATATTATATGTTTTTTTTGCAAATAATTCGTGTTTGAATTAAACTACTCGTAATATGAAATTATTACGATAAAAAAATGAAAATTACATTTCATTCCTTCATTCAAGTTTCCCTTAAGTATTTCCTTGACTAAAGTTGCCTTGAAATAAGGTTTCCTTAAGGTACCTTTATAAATACGGGCCTAGGAC
Source organism: Microchrysa polita (assembly GCA_949715475.1). Classification (NCBI taxonomy): domain Eukaryota; kingdom Metazoa; phylum Arthropoda; class Insecta; order Diptera; family Stratiomyidae; genus Microchrysa; species Microchrysa polita. The sequence goes on along the minus strand of OX454416.1, from coordinate 106,322,567 downwards.
TTTTTTGTCCAATTTATTACAATTTTTCATTTAAATTAATGTCTCGATTTTTGATGAAACTAATAAGCTGTGAATATCAAAACATCACCAGATGGGAACATTCCAAACAAACGTTGATTGATTTATTTCTAGTAAAAACATCTTGTTGAAAAATTGTAAAGACGCCACACACTTTCAATACAATAAATTAGAAAAAATAAATTATTCAGTGTATTATAGACGTATAAAAAATTAAAGATACATGATATAGAAATTTCGAACTTGAATTTTTTTTTTTTTTTTGACGTAATGTAAGAATGAACATACTTCAACTTCACCATATCGGAAATTGTATCAATGTTTACAAAGCAAAAAAGCTCGTCTCATTAGTCAATTGTGATTTGTCGAACAAAGGTGTGTGGTTTCAATACGCCTGCCCAATAATTTTCTTTTCATATCCTCATTGAGACCTATAAAACTGTTCACATCAAAAAGAGATTCGACTACCATCACATAAACAAATGTTTGGTCTCCGGCCTGGAAGACTTATTGTGGGCGCAATGTCAGAATTATTCGTTTTAATGAATTCACCAAGCTTCCTAGAAAAATAAATCTTTTTTCTTCTTCTTCTTCTTCTTGGTTTGTGGGTGGAACTAATTAATTCAAAGTGTATAGAGTGATTTGTGGATATTCACAATGCCTTCGCCGTTTTGCCTTACATACACGTACAAACATTTTTCAACATTCAGACGAGTTTATATAGGACACCACACGTTATGAAATCACTTGCCGTACTGGCAGCAGAATGCATAAAATTTAGCATACGTCCATTTAGCAGATTTAATGCAAATAATAATCCTTTAAGTTATGGCTGATGAAAATTCCTCAAAGAGTCATGATCGTGATGAACAAAGTAATGTAACAGCGAAATGGAAAATTTGCTTATATCGTTCGTCCGATGTGCATTTTAGGGAAAATATAGCATAAGTACAAAAGTGAGTGAGCATGAATGTTGAGTTTTATGTGATAAAATAAATATGGAAAAATATGAAAATGTGCATACCAAGTGAGTCATAGATAAGCCTTAAAAAAAAATTGAGAAAAATTTAACTCGTTATCGTCTGGTTAATGAACCTTACTTTACTATCCTTATAAGAATCCAATAACAATATAGAGTGTCCCGCTTAGGTGGTCAATACTGTAAGGGTTGATAGCACAACTTGTTTCAGGAAGAAAATTACCAATACAATCGAATTTTTTTCCGTTACTTTGTTATCGCTCTTTTTGTGAAAGTCATCGAAAATCGTGACTTGTCATGCAAAATCATAATTTGCAGCCCTCCTGATGACTTAATCCATGATTTAATTTTAGTTTCAGAAACTATATAAAATTTCACAAAAACCGAAGTTTTTCCTGTTGCCAACATTATCGCCACTTTCAAGATACCGTTACTCAAACTTAATATAAATTTTAAAAGAGATTTTTCATCGAAAATTCAAACAGTAATTTCATAACGGTGCTTTATACGTACAACTCTGCAAAGTTGGCAAAAGTTGCTTCAACATGTTCGCTTTCCAACAGTATATCCCTTTTCATATTTACATTGCAGAATTTTAGGAAAACACGCATTGAGTGGTAAAAATCATGCCTTCATTGGAATCGCTAACAATTTTCCCTTTACTCGAAAAAAGACAAACAAAGGCAATTATAATTCAGGATAGAGTCTCGCTACATTATTTTGACCAGAACTGTAAGATATTTGAAATTTTGTACATTGTTTGGCAAATTCAACGGTACTTATAACAGTTCATCATCATCAATGTGGCACGATAGCCCGACGTCGGGCCTTGGCCGCCTGAATCGTTGACCTCCAATTGTCGCGGTTACGTGACCTCGTCCTCCAGTTTCGGACTAACCGTCCGGTTTTTGACATCCCTACTGTATACACATCACCAGAATTGACGGCAGCCAGAGATAATCACGAAACAGACAAATTGATAAAGTAGATAGGCCAGGATACTTAAGACTGACCCAAATTTAAAAAAAAAATAGAATTGGAAACAAAAGCGCGACTATAGCAGCTGAGGAGGTCAAACTGTTCACTTTCTGTCGAACTTTCCTCTATCTTTCTTTCTAAGTCACATTTCAAGGTTCAGTTGTTCGCAGGCTGGATCGAATTATTATTATTAGATTATAAAAAAAAGTCATTTGCACAATAATGGGAGAGTGTATTTCTGAACAACAAATGCCATAAATTGACATAAAATAGATAAGATGTACGAGAAACCGGCCCAACATGTACAAGCTTTCGGAAGGCGGTGTGCTTCTTGTCTATACGATACGACTAACTACTAGGTAAGTTGTACGATTAATTGGCCCATAGGCAGTAAAAAATAGCTCTACGGTTCCATTCTACAGTATTCGTCGATTTAACATATTCATAATCATCATAATTAGAGCCCGGATTCTCGTGCACGATTGCACGTTAATGCACGAAATTGCATTTTTCAGGATATATTGCACAAAATTGCACGTTTTAAGGTTTTTGACTAAAAACGCACATTCCATTTTTTTAGGCTCTTTCATGAATTTTTTTTTTTCAGAAATATGGAAAGGTTTAGAACTTTTCTATACATATAACAAAAATAAGGTTTGATTTCGGCATGTATTGATTCTTATTAAAAGTTTCGTGTTCTATTGGGGTAAATCTGTGAAAAACTTTAAACTGATTCCACTTAGAATTGAAATTGTCTATACATATTTAAGATGATGGATGATAATAATGGCCGGCATGCAATTGCGGTGGACTAATTTTGAATCCAAAATTTCAAAGCACTAGCACTAGTTTATAAAGTCTGGCGACTGGCCCTAGTTATATCAATTTATTTTTTGTAGTTGGTGATAGTAATTCTTGTGGGACGATATGAGTTTTCGTAGTAAGAAAAAGCTGCATTAGCGGTCGAATAGAACTCCCAATTGTCGTCCAATCGTCTATGCCAAAATACTTTCGCTTATTACAAAATGCTGTACAAGATTTGGTACTAATACAAATTTAACGATTAATTAGAAATATTTCCCGCCTAATCGAGAACCCCTAAATTCGCGGGGCCTGATTCAGCCCTCCAGCCCCTCCAGCTCCCACCTAAACCAGGGGTATCTTGGAGGGAGCTACTTATTTTTGAAGGAAACCCAATTTAAATGGAACATAACTTCCCTACAAATTTGACTGCTGGTATTTTATAAAGAACAACTCATGCCCAATTTGCATAGTGTTGTGTTGTTCTGTCCTGTACTGATCCCAATAAAACGGACCCATTGAAAGCAAAATGCGGAATTTGGCATTAAGTTTGGTTAGAAAAAAAACTCTAGATTACATTTACATTTACATACATGCAAATGCTCCTTTTACCGATTCGATTTAGGGAGGCGATCGGCCTATAGCTACATCATGAAAACTAAAGGAGTAGGTCCATCATGGAAGGGCTTCGAAGATGCTGCTTCAGTGAATGATTCCTTGGTTTTTGTTGCCATATTTACTTTAGTAACCTGAGACGTTGAAGTGGTTAATATACCAAAATCGTATTAAAAGTTACATTGACTATAAGCTCTTATAGGCCAGTCATTTACCGATTTTAGGTCGCAAAAAATTGCTCGGGTCTGGTTTTTTGGGATATTGTTAGGATAGATACCAGAAGTGTACCATTAAGTTTGCAACTTCGAAAAACCTGTGCTAACCCCGTGACCCTCAAAAAACCTCAAAATGTTCGGACTTTTTTCATATTTTTGTTTGTAATTTCTAAAAGGTGCTTCCTACAAGTAAGTCGTCCACTGCACTTTTAAATCTAAGAAACTCTTCTTTAATTTGAGTGTAACTCCAGCTTTATAGGTGCAAAGGATCCCAAGATACAGCACTTTAAAAAATGTGCTTTTTTTTGTAAAAAAGTCCGAAATTGTATTTTAGGAGGTTTGTATGACAGCCCTATGACGTGATGTTCCGATTCCATCCATTCCTAGATATGTTTTGAGGCTTTACTAGCAACACATTTGGGTAAGGTTTGGTTAAGATTGGTTCATAAAGAAAAAAGTTTTTCTTAGAAGAACCTGATTATCAGGGGTTGGTTTGTATGACAGCCCTATGACCTAGTGTTCCGATTTCCTCCGTTTCTAGATATGTTTTGAAGCTTTACTAAAAAACACATTTGGGGGAAGGGTGGTTAAGATTGGTCCATAAAGAAAAAAGTTTTTCTTAGAAGAACCTAATTTCCAGATGTTGGTTTGTATGACAGCCCTATAACGTAGTGTTCCGATTTCATCCGTTCCTAGATATTTTTTTATGCTTAACCAGCAGCATAATTGGGTGAAGTTTGGTTAATATTGGTACATAAAGAGAAAAGTTTTTCTTAGAAGAACCTAATTTTCAGGGGCAGCCCTATGACCCCATGGACTGATTCCATTCGTTCCGACATATTTACAGCTAAGGAACTGGTTTATAACTTCATGTCACATGACTTTCTCTGTAAAATGCGCATTTAAGCCGATATTCAGCTCGGAACATGACTGAAATTACAATTTCGAACTTTTTTTCAAAAAACAATGTTTAAAGTGCTGTATCTTGGGATCCTTTGCGCCCGCAAAGCTGGGGTTACATTCAAATTAAAGAAGATTTTCTTAGCTTTAACAGTGCGGTGGACAACTTACTTGTAGGAAGCACCTTTTAGAAATTACAAACAAAAATATGAAAAAAGTCCGAAAATTTTGAGGTTTTTTGAGGGTCATGGGGTTAGCACAGGTTTTTCGAAGTTGCAAACTTGGTGGTACACTTCTGATATTTATCCTAACAATATCCCAAAAAACCAGAGCCGAGCAATTTTTTGCGACCTAACGCCTTATTTTTCGGTTTATTGACTGGCCTATTAGAAGTTTTACCCACTACCGTTTTCAGAGGACATTGGCTTCTTCGCCCCCCAAAAATATTATTATTTATTGATTCATCAATTTGCAAAAAAAAAACTACAAATTCCTCAACACCACAGTTACAAAATATTAGGATATTCCAAAGTCCTATACACAGAGACGGCTACATACATATCTACAACCCAGTTTCAATGACGACCAATCATCTTCGGACGCACATTGACATTTTGTATGTTTCGCAGGAGTATTTCTACAGAAAAAACTTCCTACGATCCTATTCCATACGGCTGGCGCGGCGCGGTAGCCCTTCGGTTGTTTGTCATCACTTAAACATTTCTCTGCATTCCACAAATACTTTCTTTGCTTTTTTGCCAGCACAACACCCATACAAAGTTCTGTTATTATGAAAATAGTGCGCAGTCGTTAACAATTTCATCCCCTTTTTACAATGTGTATTCTATAATGGAAAAAGCCGGTCGTGATGAGCACATGGTATAAAGTTTTCCAGCCAACGTTGCCAGAAATGAGTAATCATTCGGAATATTACATCATGGATATTGGATATATCATGTAATATTCTGGTTTTCTTGTTATGATAAAAGAAACAATGCATGCAGTCGTTTCTGTGATTATTTCTGTTGCGATGCTGTGGTGTTACTCTCAACTTCATTATCCCAATCAGGGGCGTAGGCACCGTTTCTAAAATATATTGTGTTCGCAATAACAACGAAGCCCCTACACACTATATAATCTTAAAATAGCCAAAATTCATGAATCCAAAATTTTCGTGCGATATGGACGTAGTTACTACACATCGTAGTAGGTTTGGATAAATCTTGAGATTCAAGTAAATCTAGAAATAATACTAATATTAAGGATCTATATCTATTCATATACATATTTCCCGAAATTTCGTATCCTCAATTTAACAAAGACTTGGTGCTCAATTTGCCGCAGTTTTTATAAGTCTGTGATGCGACCTCATGCACTTACGAAAACCGTTGTGGGCCATATCACATAATTGCTAGCTTAGTCGCCTTTAAAAATTTTGGTTCAATTCCCCAGATGTAAAAATTATAATTGGAGGAAGCGGTGATACCATGATGTGATGCGAAGGCTCCTAATTAGTAACCTTGATTCTGATTCAGTAAGCTCATAATAAAATTAGACACATAATCATGCGATATTATTCAATCCGATGTACAGGGTGTTCTGCAAGCTGCAACCTACGGTAGATTATATAGTTTGTTATCGGAAAAAAGCCGCCCGAATTATTTTTGTAGCTTTCACCGTTATGGAGTAATTTTTGCAGCTCTTATTGTCAAGAACCATGCCCTACAGCGAAAAAGATTCGATTCGTTTCCTACAGACATCTACAAATTATTTTGTAAAAAGGACACTAATTTCCATCAAATTTCAGGTACCAACGACTGAGAAAATCTGCTTAAAAAGGACAAATCTTACCCTCTCTCACATTTACCTTTTTTATCCTAGGGCCAAAGCTATGAAAATTGTTAGTGTGAAAATAATTTCTTGTTCCTCCATAAAATCACTTCATTTGTGAATGTAAAGTTTCATTTCCTACAAAAGTCAAAGTTGAAAAAACTTGGTTAATTTCCAGAACTCTATTTTTTTCTTTTTTAATACTTAATTGGTAAAAATTTATTAACTCTGGCTATATATTTAATGGATTCTTCGAAGGTTTACGCAACGGGCAAACTATTGTCAGCTTCGCAGGTTTGTCAGTTCAATTTACCGCTTCATAATATGCAGCGCCCGCTCTAAGGTGGGCAAACCGGGCGGCCGCCCGGAGCGCCAAATTTTAGGAACGGCTTTTTGGCTAAAACTCGGATAAAAGTGGGCAAAATAAAATTAGTAAAATTAGACATACGAGATTTTTTTTATGGTGGAGAAGCACATCAATTTCTTAATTAAAAAAGCGTTGAAAACGCATTTGTTTATTGTTAGCAAATTTTAGTAGCCTGGCTTGTGGTTGGATTGGTGCAGAAGGTCATGGATTCCAGCCTCACCGTGAACGAATTCATTTTATGGTGTTTTTCGAACTCACGACCTACGTGATTGTAAACAAATATCCATTTATAGGGATAAATAACATTGCTGGGCGTGCTGTTGATCTCAACATCTTAACAAAACAGCAGTTTAGATCTTGGAAATTGGATGTCACTCACACATCTGCGGCCCTAGTTTACTGGCGGACTGCCACGCATGTTATTTCTTTTTTTATACCCTTCGCTAATAGAGTGAAAGGGTGTATTAGCTTTGTCATGAAGTTTGTAGCGCATCGAAGGAAGCATCTCCGACCATATAAAAAGTATACATATATGTACTTGGGGAGTCGATTGGGCCATGTCAGTCTGTCCGTTTGTCTGTTGCGACGCGTTTTACTCAAATACAAATACTACTTTTTGCTGCAGGCAGTTTGTATGTTTGAATCGGTAAAATCGGACAATGGGGTCATGGGGCTGCCATACAAACCCAACTCCCCAAATTAGGTTCTTCTAAGAAAAACTTTTTTATCTGTGCACCAATTTCAACCAAATTTCACGCCAATGTGTTTCTATTGATAACAGAAAACATATCTAAGAATGGATCAAATCGGACCATGGGGTCATGGGGCTGCCTTACAAACCCAACCTCCCAAATTAGGTTCTTTTAAGATTTTTTTTTATTTGGGCACCAATTTCAGCCAAATCTCATACGAATGTATTTCTATTTATGACACAAAACATATGCGAGAATGGATCAAATCGAAACATGGGGTCATGGGGCTGCTACACAAAGCCAACACCCCATTTTTGTTCATTTAAAAAACCTTTTTTACACCAATATCACAAAACCTTGAATTTATCAAAGCAACAAAAAAGGTCAAAACAAATGTAATCGTATTATGGGGCCATGCTCCCGCATCCCCCAATAAAATTTTCAGAGTAAATATTTTTATTTGTCCACTTATTCCAACCAAACCCCACACAAATAATATATTGTTTTGTCGTTTTTTTGCTAATTTTAGAGTCAAATTTTAAAAATGGAGATGAGAATGATTTTTTTCTGCATTCTGATTACATTCAACTGGCCTCTCATATCTGCCTTTTAGAGCGTAGTTTGTCTATTTTCAGTGCAATTTTTGTATCTCGGACATATTCCACTTGCGAAACCAATTTGTTTCGTCTGTCACTTTCATCTTAGCAAAGTAGTGTCATCAGAATATTTATAAATCTTTTATTGATTGAAATATGGTTAACGGCACGGTTTTAAATTTTTACAGCTTTCAGAGTAGGCAATTGGTTGCCAACTTTCAGAGTTGTAAATTTACAACACGCATTTAAAATTACATCAATATATTTAACCCATTTCCAACAAAGATTTAATTTTAAATTCATAGAGGGAAACAAGTCCCATACCCATGTGTAAAATTAAATTTTTTATTTAAAATTAACTTAACGTTAACTCAGCCGTTTATAGGCAATTTCGAGTCAACGTTACAATGCATATAATTTCGGAGTGTATATAATGTTGCAAGCACTATATATTTCCTATCCTCACATGTTCGAAAATTTTGGACCACGCCGAGATTCGATCTACGGACCTCTAGATTACTAGCATCGTAGAGTGGCGACTCAACCAAGTGCGCCACACAGCGTAGCAGAATACTATCGACAAGATTTACGAAATGTAAAAATGTCTGGCTGGTCTAGCGGTTAGTGCGCGCACCTTCGGTGCACAGGGTCATAAGTTCGAATCTCGCCGTGATCAATGGTGTTTTTCGAACTCACGAGCTTGTGACGGACTATGATCTCACTCAGATGTTAAACGAGTACCCATTTATGGGGATAAATAACACTGCTGAGCGTGATGCTGATCTCATTACCTCAACAAAAAAGCAGATAAGATCTTGGAAATAGGATGTCACTAACACATCCTGCGGCCTTAGTCCAATGTTGGATTGTCGCGCCTGTTATTTTTAAAAATGAAATGATGAAAAATTACATTCATTTGATTTAATTTTACATTAAATGATGAAAAATCACAAATCACTTGATTTAATTTTACATTTTTTGTTGGTAAAATTACAGTAGCAATGTGATTTCACAATATTTTATTTAAAATTTAATAGTTTTCATTTATTTGAACTTTTTGCTAAAGAAATGTGTAAGATTAAATTTCAAATTTTTTTTTAGCTTTTTTTTGTAGTAATTTTTACTACACTTTGTGTGGGAAATTCAATAAACTTTTTACTGTGGGTTTTAATAAGATTTCCTCTAAATTTAGCAAAGTATTAACAGTGGCTAGATTTTATTGCTGGTATGATTCAGCTAGAAAATAAATTTTGATTAAATAACTTGAAAGACATTGAAATAGGAGACTCGTTCTTTACAAGGTCCCTAACAAAGTAAAGCTGTATACCATTTGTCGCCCTTTCAGATGAAAATAAGTTGAATTCCACTAACTTCCCGAAGGGACCTAACGGTTTAAATTGTGTATTCCAGCTCAGAAGCCTTGAAATAGAACAGGAAATATGGGATCCACGCAGCCACAGTAGCACACGCAAGCTCCGTCAGTTACGAGAGGCCCCTCGCTGTCATCTATTTGTATGCGCCTCCTGACTTCAAACTGTCCTGATCATGGCTTCTCCGGCAGCACTTGGAGTGGTGAAAAGGCACTTTGAAAATGTTGTATGGTGCAGCTATTTTTTTTTACTACATCGATAAGGATTTTCTTACCATCTTCATCGACGGGGGGCAGGGAGGGGCGGTCGCCCATGCAGACATATTCCTTATTTCCATAGGACATATAGTCGAGACAACGAATGTAGCCAAATTAAAAAAACATGCAAATAGGGCACGGAATTGGATGTTACACTACGATCGCTGAGCGATCATCCCATGAGTCGTCTCTACGAACACAAACCTTAACCACCTAAAGTGTGTCTTTCCAAGATATACCTTATTTATTTTGTTCGCAAAGGTTCATTATTTGCATTGCAATATGGCTTAGAGCTAGTATGGCTAGTATCTCAACACAACAATAAAAGCGCCACCACAATTTGTCAACATACACAACATTACTCGGTGTCATGCGAGCTTCTCGCATACAATTTATCTGAATCAACTTGCATGCAAAAGATACATTTCCCTTTTCCATTGCGACGACTCAATTTTCACCCACAACAATCAGCTGCTATTTGTTTACAACTTGATTTGTACGAATGCCGCTTTCCCATACTATTCACAAGCAACAGCTTGCCAAGGTGGGGTATCCATCCGCCGCATTTCCAGCCTGAATTCGCTAAAATGCACACGTTTTCCCGTCCACATCATCTGATTATATCTTCGGCACTTTACTTATGTGGGGATGATGTTGATGTTTTCCGCCCCATAGGAAAATCGTGTTGGAAAATGTTCGTTGTCGTCGTCGGTGGAATTCGTTCTAGAAGCGGATTCGTGATTTTCACCCACTCAACATGATTCCGTCCGTCTATAGAGCGTGTCGAAGGGCAAGCAGGGAAATGGAAAAGTGAAAAAGAAGAAAAGCCGCACGATGACGAAGACATGAAGACGTTGAGTGAAAATTGGTGGAAAAACCATGCCGCAGGGGGACATAATCAGTTCATGCAGACTAGCCGAGCTGTTTGGTTGTGCTGAAATTTTAGTCGTAGTCCGGAAAATTCGCTTGTCGGTTTGCTGTTTTACCACACAGAACACCACACTCTGGTTGTGGCGAGCTCCAATGCGTTAAGTGTTTTTTGTTGTCTTCGATTTACAATATTTTAACCGCGGTGAGGGTGATCCATGAAAATCATCGATATTGTGCACTCGGGCGCTTTGAAAAGTCAACGCAAAATTAAATAATTAAGTTCTTCGCTAACGTGAACTCTGACACTCGTCCTTCTAATCATCGCAGGCTATTGTTTGGCTTCGTCGTAGTCGAGTCGTCAAATTACAAAGTCCACGCGAACGAGAGAGAGTTCCGTCGAGTTTGGAAATGAGGAAATGAAAAGTTCACCCACTTCATTGAGTCATTCATTATCCTGATCCAAGTGGTGCTGAGGAATTTTTACGGATTGTCCCTAAGATCCTTGAGTGAGGTGTCTGGCATCTTAACAATTTTCGCAATTAAGTGAACGGGCAAATTTTTGAATTATCTGTGTGAATAAGTACTTTGTCGTCGTCGGGTGAAAGTTAGTAAATATTCCGAGTCCTGTTTTTTTGTGTGTGATATAGTTGACGGTTGGTATCCTTCCACGTGGTTATTGTCTTTTATGTTGAGCGCGACGGTTGATTAAGTTTGCCGCGAGAAGTGTGTTCTGAGAATGAAAATCTGAAATTTATGAGTTCGTTGTACGGAAAGTGATTGAATTGAATATTTGCATAATAAATAGTGTTATTGGTGGTTGATTAAGTGAAGATAAATTTTTGGAAAATTTTATGTGCAGTGTTTTATTGTATTGAAGAATTGAACCGGTAAGTTTCGTCGATTTAATTTATTAATTAAGTTTAGGTTATCGAGATTAGGAAATGTTCAATCTTCTATTGTTTCGTAGGAATTATGTTATATGAATACATGTTTTATACTTTACAGATTTGAATCAGTACAAGAAAAAGTTAAATTTAAATTAATCCAGTTTTTCTTTATAAAAAATAATTTGTACATTTGTGTTACATATGTACAAATTAATTTGTAATACAAAACGTTATGCCTATCATCAATGTATGCGAATATAATTTTGCAACATATTACAGTCTTGACTCGATAATCCGGATCAATTATGGCAGGGGCAATCCGGACCAACGGGACATCCGGATTAGCGCAATCACTTTTTTCTGAGGAAAACCAGTCGAAATAAATAAAAAAGAGAAACAAAAGTGGATAAATGTATTATTTCTTTGAAATTAGTCAGCATCATGTCATTTAAAAGGCACCAGGCAAAATCTACCATTTCACCCTGAAAATGTCAAATATCCGGATTATAGAGTCAAAATTGCTGTCGGAATTCGGACTATAGAATACATAGTGGAAACTTCCAGTGATCCGGATTAGCGTGATATCCGTATTAAATTATACGGATTTACGAGTCAGGACTGTATTGTAACTTTTCAAATATTTGGCGTGATTTAGTCAATCTCATGGAGGAATTCCGTGGTTCAGTGGTAGATATGAGACTCTGTCTCTGAGTTGCCAGAGCGTGAGTTCAAATCCCACTGTGACCATGGATAGTTGCGTTTTCTTAAAAAAAAATGCTCCTACGCCAGCCGTTTCTATGATTAAATCATCCCGGTTTACTACAACGGCCAAAAGCTGCTAATAACAGCATCGATTCAGGAAAAAAAATCCTTTGAATGTCAATCTCAATACCAATACCAATGAATAATTTTTTTTAGTATGGCATCTCAAGAATTTCACTCGACATTAGGTAATCTGAGCGTGCTCCTAGGGATATTTCAAAAGAAGATTAGCTAACTTTGTCTAAAAGTCAATATGGCTTCAGTGAAAAACAGACGCAATGTGTATCGTTTGACTAAAACTATTGTAGAACATTTGTATAAAGGCAAAAAATATATAGGAGTTTTGATCCGGTGTTAAGGTGAGTGAATTTGAATTGAAAAAACCCCTAAGATGGTAGTATATATCTTGGCGGTGTCTTCAATAAATTCGATCTACCTTAAACCTCAAAGTTACTGATCATAGGTAACCAAACTGCCTTTTTGATAGTTTCTCGGAGCGATCTACACGGAGTGAAAAAAATAGTGAAATTTTTATTAAATACGTTGTAAATTTTAGAGAATTGTAATTAATTTTGACCCCATCGCATTTGTAGTAAGATTAACTATTCGCGTTGTGGAAAATTTGAAATAAAACAATAAAGTTAACCCTCGGATGGTCCAGTGGGGTCTGACAGACCCCAGAGAAATTTAAATCTTAAAATTTTTATAGAAAAACTTATTGAATGGTATTCTGATGCATATGTAATTTAAGTATGTATCACATACGTTGACTTAAGCATGAATTTGTTTGAATTTGGGATTTTGTTAATTAGTTAGAGCAGTTTGAAAGTGATCTGGGGTCTGTCAGACCCCACGAACCATTTACGTATGTCTTTTTTACAAAAGTGCATTTTTCGTTTTGTAGGAAACTTTCAAAGTATGTTGTTTGGAAAACGATAAAATCTAATTATAATGGTCAGGCAATGTTGAAACTTTGTAATTAGATACATTTGTGAAATTAGATATGTTACTTTTGAAAGAAATGGAAAACTTAGGGTGTTTTGAATTAAAGGTTTTTTAAATTTTGCACTCAATTCATTTAAAATTATGCCGTTTTTCATTTATGAGGATCTCCTTTCACTATTATGTCATTCCTTTACGACTTTTAAGTCAAGTCATAAGTTAATGACTTTTATGAGCGCAAGAACTAGAAATTCATAATACATAAAGCTTGCTCAACGAACTTGGCTACACACTTGTCGAACCTCTTCTAAAAAGGTGGGAATCAACGGGCAATATTCGTTGAAGCACAGTTCAAGATATTGACAACATTTTGAGCATTGCTCAGCTTCCCCCCCCCCCCTGGAGTCAGATGGCCCGGTCCCCCCAATCGGGTCAAGTGGCTCCCAAAGAGGCAAAGATGTTTTCTATGCCCACGAGCAAAGGATCGGAAGACAAAATACAATTGCAACGTTTGCAAAAAGCCAATCTGCGAAGACCATCGAGGAAAAAGCTGTGAAGAATGCTCTAAATATTGGCTAAACTTGGATCCCGATTTGAGAAAAAATACTAACCTTACCTAAAGAGTTTTGAAGTACTTATCTTTGTTAATTAGTATTAAATACGTTTTGACTAATAAAAACACAATTTTATAAAACTATTAGTTTTTATATTGATTTATTTGTGATAAGTTCAAATTACACTCAAATTGGACACCACCGAATTTTTTCTTCCACATACTAAAAACTACTGTCCGAATTCCATTTACTTTACATACCACTTATCAAAAGGCTTCACAGCTACTTCTAGTTCAAAAAAATGTGCCAAAAAAGCAAAAATTTAAGTCTTAGAGTGATCTGTGCCTTGGGGTTTGTCAAACCCCATTGAACCATTTACGTATGATTTACCTGAACCATCCGAGGGTTAACTTTTCTTTATTGTAAAATTACACTGCACAGTAGTAACAATAAACGTTAATAATAATTAAAGCTAACCATATGATTTTCGTCACAGATTACTAAAGTTAACTATTTTTATTGTAAATTTTCACGAAAAAAAGTAGTAAGAATTTCGTTCCGAAATGATAAAATTTGATAAAACCTAAGAAGATATTGTTCACAAACATTATAAAAAGAAGAAAATTCTTATTGTGAAAAGTTAATTATGTAAATAGTTATCATATTTTAATTTAATACATTGATAATCCGAAATAAATTAGAGAAGGGTCTATCAAAACTGTGAAATTGTTGGAGAAATTATCTTCTTTTATTAAATTTTTTTTACTTACTACAGTATACGCGGCTAAATTGATGGAAAATCCAGCAATTAAAAATTTCCCGACACGATATACCAAACTTCAAACAAAAAATATTTTTATTGACGTTTGGATTTTAACTATAATTCAGTGAAATGTAATGTATCTGTAATTAAATTTTACTGGAATAGAGTGTAATAACTATTGTCATTGCAACGTAATGAAAATTGTATTTGCAATAGATATGTCAAGCTCACAACATTGTGTAATAAACCGATACAAATTTATTAATTATGTAATGAATATTAATTAATAAACTCGACTTCAAGAGTATCGGGCCACCCGCAACTTTCGAACTCTAACCCAATTTTTTCAAAAAGTGTAAAAGTTACAACTGTGAAAGATATAGCTACAGGAAGTGTATTTTATAGCAATTAAAATGAATGGAAACACATTGTGATTTATCAATTTATTAAGCGTTTATTAAAGATTTTACAAATAAGTGTCGTTTCCAGTCGTTTTCCGGTCTTGTAATCGCCATGTGAAAAGCTCAAATTTATGCTGAAAACCAAGTAAAAATTTAAAATAAAGTGTTTAGTCAGTATTCAGTGTTCTCTCCGTTTCCTCTAATAACTGCTGGCATCCTTGTATTCATAGACCTCGCGAGGCTGATGACGAAGTCTTGGGAAATTGCATTCGCCTCCTCTTCAATTGCGATTCACAGGTCTGGGATCGTTGTTGGAGCAGGAACGCGGGCTTGAATCCGACGTTTCAGCTTATCCCATAAGTGATCTTTTTGATATAGAGTCACCCTGATCTCATCAGTGATGAGTACATTACCCCACTCTTCTAACGTCCAATCACTATGCTCTCGAGCGAATTCAAGTCGTGCTCGACGGTGAACTGCCGTTAATTTGAGACCTGCTGCAGCTCTGTTTGGAGTCAGGTTCTGCTCAGCAAGTCTCCTTCTAACGGTAGAGGAACTTGGGGTTCATCACGCAGCTTTTGTTAGACTTGAACTGCGTTGAGGCTTCGATTTCGCAGAACATTGAGTTGGATATAACCATCATTTGCTGCTGATGTAGCCCTAGGTGTGCCCGTATCAGGACGGCGATCGAATGCTCCATACACGGTAACAAATTTTGGGATAAAAGATAAAATTATTTATACCATTTTTAATATAAAGTTATATATGCCAATTTTAGAATACATTTTTATAACGTTGAAAGTATAAAGTCAGTGTATACCAAAAATGGTATAAATTTTATCAAAGTTCTTATGAACTTTTCTTTTCGTTGCGTTTTATACCAAAACTCAGATAAATTTTATACAAAATGGTTTAGAAAGGCTCATCTATACTAAGTTCATATTTATTTTATTCTTTTCTACGATAAAATTTTGTGCGTGCTTTCGGTCAATGTATGGTATAAATTACAAACTTCATCACTCATAGAGTCTGGTTGGTCTAGTAGGTAAGGCGTTGGTCTCCAAATCATAGGATCTCGGGATCGAATCCCACTGTATGTAGGTAATTTATTATGCAATTTAGAGCGTAAAGAGGTTAATAAAATATAGAAGAGGTCAATGAGATATAAGATTTATGAGTTACTAGGGGGCTTCGCCCCCTGCTCGCTACGCTCACCAACCCGGCGTCCGCGCTCTGCGCGCTCGCGATTTTTTTTTTTATTTTTTATTTTGCAATCAAGTGAAAAATCAACTAGGTTTCATACTTGTACTGACTTTGACATGATAGGCTGAGAATCATGGGGTAAAATAGTTAGTATTCTTCGATTTATACCTGTTCTCTTATAATTTGTATAATCTGTCCTATAACCAGGATCTATCGATTCTTTATAATTTTTATACCAAATTCATATAAAACACTTCTAAATGATTTCCTATAAAAAATAAATCATTGGTATTGTTGGATTTACACTATAACTCCTATTAATTTTATCGTTTATAGAATAAATATAATTTATAAGATTGAAACTTATAAATTTAATACAAATTTTCCTATGGACCTATATAGATAAGAAAATTTATAAAATTTATACCAAATTTTTTTAGTGTGTAGTCTCTAAGTATCGTCTGTAAACTCTTTCCACCGATGATCTGCTGATTGGAAGTCTCTGAGCGACTCTGAGCGTTGTGCAAAGCCTGCTTGAAGTAGTGCTACAACTTGAGCTGCTTTCTCCGGCGCCGTATTCATTATTGGTTGACAAAAATAGCAAAAATACACGCGTTTAAAAAAGCAATGATCCACAACTAAAGCAATTATAAAAGATATCCTATACCCTCACTGTAGAAGAAAAAAATACCAGCGTACAGAGGGCTGCGCCCGCAATACGAGGGTTTTTTAGAATTTTGATGCATAGTGAATATTTTTTGTACATATATTTTATGAGCAATAGATAAGAATTGTGCACAACATTAATGAAATGCTTCCTGTAAATCTATTTTTGGATTGGTCTAAATAAACGCGTTCCAGAATGAAAGGCTAGCGCCTTTCATTCTGTTCCACCTTTAATTAGACCAATCCAAAAATAGATTTACTATTTACCCAGTCTGTATAAAAGTACTCCAAGGCAAATCTACAGGATTTTTTCGATTTCAGATTTCTGATGGCCTTTGAGCAAAAACAAACTCGGGCAAACGTAAGGAAGGCTTGGCATTATATATGAACTGAATTATTAGCTGTAAATCTACTGTTACTGTTTTTTAAATCAAGAAAAAACAACTTATATGAAATCATTCCATTGTGTCCCCTGACATTAGAGCCCACGCAAGCTTTCCTATGAGTATTGAACAAGTATACTTTTGCAGCTTTTCCGGGACACCCTGTTAACTTGGTCCTACTAACTTCAAAAATATTTGTGGCAAACACTATTACCGTTCTATGCATTTCCACCAAATTTCATGTACATTGTTTCATCAAGTTAAAAGATATGCATTGAAGAAATGCTTAAGAGGCTTCCCTTGCATTGTGAAAGGCTCTTAGTAAATACTTACTTGGCTATATTTCCGGTTTGGATACAGTTATTCGAATGAAATTTCGTAGACATATTTCCTGTGTAATTTTCTAAAAACCCTTAGCAGAATTTGCATATTTGGAAACCTAAGAGGGGCTACACACGAACAAATTTGAATTTTACAAATTTACTGTTATTTACTTTTCCTTAGCAAAAGTCAACAGTCTTAATATTTAACGTATATAAGGCCATACTGACCAATCTTTGTGCAAAGTTTCATATCGATCCCTATAACGGTTTAGAAAAACGGAGCTCGAAAAGGAAGTTTAACTTTAAACGCCAATAACTTTTTTACCGTTACTTGAAACTGGAAAATTGTAACTGATATGAAATGTACTCGTCTAGATCTTTGATTTAAATACCCATACGTTAATCTCCGATAAAAACTAAAAAAGTCGACTTTTTTCAAACGCTCGGGACACCCTGTTATCTTCTTCCTACCAACTTCTAATGTATTTGTGCCAAAGACTGTAACCATTCTACACATTCATACCGAATTTCATGACAATTGGTTCAGCCGTTCTTGAGTTATTTAGTGAACAGACGGACGGACGGACGGACGGACGGACGGACAAAATCGATTTTATAAGGGTTTTTTGAAAAAATTCTAAAAAACCCTAAAAAAGGTAATTACGAACGAAGTCAAAACAGCAAATCGTTAGCATTGTGGCCCGATACGCCGAGTGTAGATTTAGGAACGTCTTTTTCGGGATTTGTGTGTGCATGCTGATACGACGTTCTCGTCTCGTCTCGTTCAACGATATTTAAAGCCACAGTTATATTTATATTCGTAAAACTATTTTCAACGTCAAATAATATTAAACCATGATCTTTCGGAATAGTTCGTTTTACAAGGTGTTTAATTAATTGCGTTGAATTTTTTAATGCAAAATTTGATTTAAACGCATTTGTTAAAATGTTGGATAAGTATTTAGATAATTTGTATGACGCTGAATTGATCGTTGAAACTATATAAATAGTATAGTGACTTTAGCTCTAGACCCAAACATCCAAAAAAAGAGCTGACTTTTGATGCCAAATTGTTCTGTGGCCTGACCGCATTACGCAGTAAAAAGTTAGACTTTTTTGCGCGTCACTTTTGGGGGGGAGGGGGTGGCAAAGGGGTGAAATCATGATTTTTCGCCAATGTCTTATGTTATCTGTAATATTTACAGCAAAATGTTCTGAGGACGATTTAAACTAAACTTTCTAATGATATATTATATCATATGTACCATCTCTTGTAGTCTGGCTGGTGTAGCGGTTAGTGCGCGCACCTTCGGTGCACAGGGTCATGAGTTCGAATCTCACCGTGGATCATGGTGTTTTTCGAACTCACGAGCTTGTGACGGACTATGATCTCACTCAGATGTTAAACGAGTACCCATTTGGGGATAAATAACACTGCTGAGCGTGATGCTGATCTCATTACCTCCACAAAAAGCAGATAAGATCTTGGAAATAGGATGTCACTAACACATCCTGCGGCCTTAGTCCAATGCTGGATTGTCGCGCCTGTTATTTATTTATTTTTTTATGTACCATCTCTTGGCAGATTATATACTAGACCTAAAAACGTTCGGTGTAATTTCGATTTTTTAGGGTTTTTTAGAAAATTTTTTTTCAAAAAACCCTTATGAAATCGATTTTGTCCGTCCGTCCGTCCGTCCGTCTGTCCGTCTGTCCGTCTGTTCACTAAATAACTCGCGAACGGCTCAACCGATTGTCATGAAATTTGGTAGGAAAGTGTAGAACGGTTACAGTCTTTGGCACATATACCTTAGAAGTTGGTAGGAAGAAGACAACAGGGTGTCCCGAACGTTTGAAAAAAGTCGACTTTTTTAGTTTTTATCGGAGATTGACGTATGGGTATTTAAATCAAAGATCTAAGCGAGTAGACTTCATATCAGTTCAAATTTTCCAGTTTCGAGTAACGGTAAAAAAGTTATTGGCGTTTAAAGTTAAACTTCTTTTCCGAGCTCCGTTTTTCTAAACCGTTATAGGGATCGATATGAAACTTTGCACAAAGATTGGTCGGTAGGGCCTTATATACGTTAAATATTAAGACTGTTGACTTTTGCAAAGGAAAAGTAAATAACAGTAAATTTGTAAAATTTCAATTTGTTCGTGTGTAGCCCCTCTTAGGTTTCCAAATATGAAAATGCTGCTAAGGGGTTTTAGAAAATTACATATAGAATATGTCTACGAATTTTCATTGGAATAACTGTATCCAAACCGGAAATATAGCCAAATAAGTATTTAGTAAGGGCCTTTCGCAATGCAAGCCTCTTAAGCATTTCTTCAATGTATATTTTTTAACCTGATGAAACAATGAACATGAAATTTGGTGGAAATGCATAGAATGGTAATAGTGTTTGCCACAAATATTTTTGAAGTTTGTAGGACCAAGTTAACAGGGTGTCCCTGAATAGCTGCAAAAGTATACTTGTTCAATACTCATAGGAAAGCTTGCATGGGCTCTTATGACAGGGAACACAATGGAATCATTTTATATAAGGTTGCTTTTCCTTGATTAAAAAACAGTAACAGTAGATTTACAGCTAATAATTCAGTTCATATATAAAGCCAAGCCATCCTTACGTTTGCCTGAGTTTCTTTTTGGACAAAGGCCATCAGAAATCTTAAATCGTTGCCTTTAGATTTGCCTTGGAGTACTTTTATACAAACTGGGTAAATAGTAAATCTATTTTTGGATTGGTCTAATTAAAGGTGGAACAGAATGAAAGGCGCTAGCCTTTCATTCTGGAACGCGTTTATTTAGACCAATCCAAAAATAGATTTACAGGAAGCATTTCATTAATGTTGTGCACAATACTTATTTATTGCTTATAAAATATATGTGCAAAAAATATTTACTTTGCATTAAAATTCTAAAAAACCCTCGTATTGCGGGCGCAGCCCTCTGTACGCCGGTATTTTTTAATAGTTACATTTGGCGCTCTAGCTCCTGAAGTAATTTAATTGGAGCCATGGTAATTGGGATAACTATTCCTAACAATATATAGCTGTCCCACACGGAGACTCAGGCTGCCCCGTCAAAGCATTCCCCTTTTAACATTTAAAAAAAAGACATGCCTGTAACTTATCGCCGAAACAAAGCAGGCGGGAAAAATTTTCGTAAACGTTAAGGCTAAGTCCCAGTAGACCCTCTACCAAATATTACTTCGATCTGATTAAAACAAAGGGTACCTTCCATACAAAATGACCCGAAAATTGCCTACGAGCAAAACTTTAATTTTGGTTGACTTGTTCCCTTATTTCTCAATAAACTAGTGGGATTGAATTTGAATAATTTGTATGGGAGGTACCCTTTGTTTTAATATTGTATATATTTATATATAATTACTATTGTCAATGTTTTTTGTCCTTTATTCACTGTTTAAATTGATATTTACGAAAAAACCTTTGTGCAATATTGTTCCTACGAAATTTTACAATTTTTAATTACATCTAAGTTCTTAAGGCATGCATTATTTTAAATTAAGATAACTTTTATAATTGAAACTTTGTTGTTTATGCAGATTGTAATAACCCTTAGGATGGGCCCACCGACCGGCCTGAAATATATTGGTTACTGCACATAACATATTGTTTTAACTATCGCGAACCATTCACCATTGGAGGCAATACAAACATTACCACATAGTGAACGACGCAGGTTCCGGCTCTGCTCTGCTTAATCATATAAAATTTTTGAACTATTTATTTTCAGTAGAACTATTTTTCTTGTCCGCCTAAAAATGGTGATCAATGACACGATCCCTTCTGCTACCTGCAGGTTGTGTCACCCAAGAAGTCCTCGAGATGATATTCCCACCATTGCTACTATAATAAAATATGTTAATAACAAAAAAAAATTACAAAAACAAAAATATCACGGTCAGATTTTATGCCTCTTCTTTGGTAACTCGTCGCCCTATTATAAAGTTATAAATAAATCTTCAACACAAGAGTCGAAACAGGTAGCTTTTTAATAACCTACGGTACGGTTTAAATCTATGTTTAGCCAGACTGCTTTTCGAAGTAGATAACTGACGCTGCTGAAAAACATTAAATTACTCAAATGAAACCTCGTCATATTGACACAAGCGCAATTGTCATAGATCAGGCCAGACAAAACTACATTTATGTCAAACACAAAAAACATTCAATCATTTTGACCGTCACATATTTAGCTAAAATCATTTCCCTGAGATTATCTTTTCTAAATTATACTTAGCAAAAAGACAAATTCAAAGTTTTTGAGAAATATTTTTTTTTTATGTTTGGAGTGAATCACCTGAAACATCTTTTGCTTTGATTGAATCAACCGGAGGTGTAGGTTGTAAGCTGTCTGTCTTTTTGCAGAATCCCCAATATTTTGGTATGTGTAATAGTACAGGGTGCTTATTTTGCCGTCATAGAATATCAAATTGAAATAAAGTACGGAATTTACATTCATTGGAAACAGGAGGCTTTGTCATATATGTTTGAGCATACGATTCATTGACCCGTTAGGGCTTTTGAGAATATGCTGGTATTTTGAAACCACAATTTCTCAAATTTATTTTTTACAAACTAGGCTGTCTGTCTTCCCGCAAACGTGTCATGTGCTGTGTCAAAATTTTAAACCGTTTTTGTTAGAGTATGTACCCAGTATCAAAGGCTTTCAATTAATAATCGAAAAAGGTAAAAATTATCTCTAAACCGTTCACAGTTTACAATATTGTATCCATTATGATACTGAAATAGATACGAATTAAATCACACTAAATCCTCATAAGATGCACTAACCTAGAATTCACAACTGTTATTGTCCTTCAAGAATGATGTGAGGAAAATAATCTGATGCCGGCCCCAGACTGTGTGGGGTTTGTAAAACCGCACGATAAAAAAGATCAAAGTTGTGGACAAGACACGCTTGGGAGGATCAATGGTGATGGGGCAACGAGCAAATAATCCCTGACAGTCTTGGGACAGCTCTTGAAACATCAAGATTTAAGATTTACCGAAAAAGTTTTTTATTGAAAAAGTGACCTCCAAATAACGTTATGTACCCGCAAGCCTGCGGCGCCTGTTCAAAAATACTGATCAATCGTAAGTGGCAAAAACCCGTGTGACAAAAACTGCTTTATTACAATTTGAAGTTATATCACAACAAAAGAAACACCCTATATTTAAATATAAATAAATACGAATAGAATTTCTCAAAGAAGTGTCATGGCACGACCACAAAAATAGAAATCCAAAAAGAAAAAAAATTATGATAAAAATGTTTACCGTGACATTTGTGTTTTAGCAGCTCATCACAAAAAATTGCTGACTAATAAGTTTAGTATGGAGAATTTCTGAATTTCGTCCACATGTTGGATTCAATTTATTTTCTGCGTGTTTCAAGGTAAAACGGTATTTATTTTCGGCAATTAGTATATAGGTGCGTGTTAAAGGTGTGATGAGTAAAATGAAAATGAATTTACAGTTTGGTTGGTTGAGTGTTCTGGGTTTTCAGAAAAAAAAATAAAACAAAATTAAAGATGAAAGTATATAAAAATGCTCTTGTTACTGTCAGTTTGATGGATTTTACGATAGACACGACTGATACTTTTTATTTTCGGAGATTGACACAATTTTCTGAGATAATTTTTTAATAGAAGCATCACATAATTTGTGGTTTGTATGTAGTAATAGGTTTCATCCTTCTTGAAAACATTTAATTTATGGTAAATATCAAATAGTAGACTGGCTGGTGTACTGGTTAGTGCGCGCACCTTCGGCGCACAGGATCGTGTTGTGTTGTGTTTTTCGAACCCATGACTCATGTGACGGACTATGATCTCACTAAGATGTTAAACGAGTATTGTTATAAATAACAGCTGATCGCGCTGTTGATCTCAATACCTCAACAATAAGCTAAGATCTTGGAAATTGAGTGTCACTAACACATCTGCGGCCTGATTTCAATATTGGACTGTCACAGCTGTTATTTATTTAATTTTTTTATTTAAATAACAAATACTAATTTATTTATTTTTTCAAGATACCAAACACGAAAATATAATCCATAAACAGTACAATTTAACAATTTCACATTCAAGAGTTCGAGTTCAGATATTGATCAATAAAAAATTAAGAAAATGCAACTAAGTTAACTACTTAACAATGATGTAATGTCAATTCAATTCAATGTTTATTCAACCATAATAACAATTTAGTGTACATTACAAGTCAGTTGTGTTATTAAGAGATTGTGCAGAGCCCTTGCAACTTTAAGTAAATATTAATAAGAGTAAACGGAATTTGAAATTTTTGGAGGTACAATAAAAATGATGGAAGAGGAAAATGGGCAAAAAAACCTCTTATGATGTAATGTAATGCCCCAGGGGTCAGTACTAAGTCCTTTGCTATACAACCTTTACACCAGTGACTTGCCGATTCCTAATAACTGTCATGTGTGCTTATTTGCAGACGATACAGCCCTTCTTTCTTCGGATCCTCTGCCTGGCATTATTATAGAGAACCTTCGAAATGGATTCGAAAACTTAGATAAGTATTTCAATAGATGGAAGATAAAAATTAACGCAGAAAAAACAGAAGCGCTATTTTTCAGTAGAAAGAGGAAGCCTGAACTGCTACCAAATGGTCCTTTACGACTTGGGTCGAAGTCAATCGATTGGAACCCTAATCATATCAAGTACTTGGGCATCTTACTTGACAAAAAATTGACGTTTAAAGACAATACTGAAGCTTCAATAAAAAAGGCGGACAATATCGTAAAGTCACTATATCCTCTAATATGTCGGAATTCCCCACTCTCCGCAGACAATAAACTATTAATTTTTAAGCTGATATTTCAACCGGTTTTGTTATATGGTTCCCCTGTATGGGGATCTTGTGCTGCAACGCATATAAAGAACCTTCAAATAAAGCAAAACAAAATATTGAAAATGATGTGTAATTTATCCCGTTATTTTCGAACAAAATCTTTACACTCTATTTCAAATATTTCTATGTTATATCATAAAATTGCACATATTAGGATTAATTTCAAATTATCCTGCGCAAACTCACTGAACCCTTTAATTAACGCGTTATCGTAATATATCTTAACCATGTCTCTGGAACGTTTTAAATCAGATTAAGTATGTTTTTCTTCTTTTCTGGCTGGAAATTGCCTATTTTGCCTTATTGTATTATACATAATACAACTTAGAGTATAAGCTTAGATGGTATATTAGATAGTAAGTAGTTTAAGTTTTATTTAAAAATTGTATAAGAGGTTTTAACCCATTTTCCTCTTACTTATTGTTAATATAAATATAAATTCCAATTTCGTTGAACTCAAATTGTCATAGTTGTAAGAGCGCTGAACAGCTTAATCACTTGCTAACCTAGTATTATGTATTACAACACTTTTTATGTATTATTGGTTGAATAAACACTTGAACTTGAACTTGAACTTGATGTAATGTAATGTAAAAAAAAATAAGTAATAGAAAAGGATGCAAAAAACAAAAATTAAAAATCACCACAAATTTCTGTTACTAACAGTTTACTGTGTAGTACCTTTTTAACAGAAAAAAGCGAAGTAGCCATAGGACCGAGTTGCAATCTATCATAATTGCGCATGGAACGAATAAGAGGCGAATTCATGAAAACTGAAAGTTCGGCTGTTGGTGGGTCAAAAACTACAGTTGAGCGCGTATTGTATGACTGGACACGGTGAATTATATAATCAGTCAGCGATGATTTTAATAGACCACGACATAGTTTAAAAAGAATGCACTCATCTAGGAATACTCTCCGCTTTTGAAGGGATAACAAATTCAAGTGACCAAGACGTTCGGCATACGGTAGATAAGGTTGATTGAACTTGTATAGTAGAGCCCTTGTAAATTTACGTTCAACGGATTCTAAGGCGGTAGTAAAGGGTCCGCCAATAGGGACGCTCGATCTTTGACAGCTCATGGCGGCCATGTTGTTTGTGGTAGAGTTATCAAACCTAGTTGTTATTATTCAGTGTATCTTCACAAATCACCATGAGCCAATTCAGCCGCGAGCAACATGTGCAAATCATTAAAACTTATTACGAAAATCATTCATCGGTTCGAGCAACGTTCCGCGCGCTCCGCCAATTTTACGATGAGCCACATTTTTGGATAAATGGGAATGTCAACAAGCAGAATTGCCGTTGCTGGGCCGAGAACAATCCACAGGAGGTCCAACAGGTCGCAATGCACCCAGCAAAGGTAACTGTTTGGTGTGGATTTTGGGCCGGAGGCATCATCGGGCCGTATTTCTTCGAGAACGACGGCGAGCGATACAGATCCATGATAACGAACTTTTTCTGACATGAAATCGATAATATGGATGTCGAGGATATGTGGTTTCAGCAGGACGGCGCTACGAGCCGCACAGCGCGCGATACAATGGATCTTCTGCACGAGCGCTTCGGAGGAATGGTTATCTCGCGCGGAGGCGACATCAACTGGCCACCGAGATCGTGCGATTTAACCCGACTAGACTATTTCTTGTGGGGTTTTCTTAAATCGCAGGTCTACGCAAACCAACCACAAAACACTGATGACCTCAAAGTCAACATACGCCACGCCATCGATGAAATACAGCCCGATTTGTGCGCCAGATTCATTGAAAATTGGACTTCTCGTATGCGCGCCACCAAGCGAAGCCGAGGTGGCCACTTGAACGATGTTATTTTCCATACATAATGCCTTCGAATACTCTTTCAAACAAAAAATAAATTTCATTTATACCTCTCACACAACTTGCTTTATTTCATTTTAAAGTTCGAGCGCGCTTATTGGCGGACCCTTTATATGTGGAAAATGTGGGAGACCATATAAATGAAGCATTCTCTAGACCGCTACGTACTAAAGAAACAAACAGTTTGATGGAAGAACTAATAGAATTAAAGTCGCTAGAGCACTGTTTCCCAACAGGTGGTCCGCGGACCGGGGGTGGTCCGTGAGAGACCCGTAGGTGTTCCGCGGGGTGACTCTATACACTTTTTTACAAAAAAAGTTATATTTTCTTGTGACAAATTAAAAACACATGCCAGACACGCGCTTTCATTAACATTCTATGTACGGGAACTTCGTAAATTAGAGGGGATTCACACTACTGACAGTATTTACTAAAACCACTAAATTAATCCAGTCGACACCCGCCTACTACATTAAATCGTATGTCATGAAATTCAAAATGCATTGTGAAATGTACTTGCATTATTCAAATTGCATATGCAATGTGGTACAACTGTTAACTAAATCTAGGATTTAGTAAATTTTGTCGATAGTCTGATTCCCTTTAAATTTCGCACAAACTAATTTTGAATATTAGAAATTTCGCTGAAATTCGTATTAAACATAATTTTGTCGACTTTCATGCTTTTAAACTATCTATTAAACTGGAACGACTGAAGATGCACTGTGAAACGAATGTTCAAAATTCACCATTGCAAAAAGAAAAGTCGCGTGTTTATTAAGGTCGATCCACACTTTCCAGTCATAAGTAGCGGTCACAGTTATTTTCATACAAGTTGACAGATTGTCAGTCAATCAATTTACCGACAATCTGTCAACTTGTATTGAAAATGACTGTGACTGATGACTGAAAAGTGTGGATCGACCTTAAATCAGAAATATTTAATAAAAATAAGCAAAAAATTGGCTAGGGAATACTGGGGGTCGCAACTGAATCATACTGCGAGTTCAGTTGTCGAGAAATATGTTTGACAATACACAAGTAGTCGCGAACGCTTTTCAAGGAGTTACTGTAAAAAGAGAAACTGCAGGGGTAGAGGTGCGCCAATTTTGTTACGATTTTCTATTTTTTCCGTAAAGTTAATTTCAATTTTGTGCCCGTCGAACCACGAAAAAACATCTTCCTAGAAAAATCGCATCGCAGAAAACAATGTGCATTCATCAAACCTCCCCTCTAAAACGCTTGCTTGGTGTTTAGCGTGCTCGTGATTCTGTGAACTCCTTGGTTTTTAGAAATGCCAAAAGAATTAAATATTTGAGTCCAAATTAAAATATTTCCGATTTATTTGCAAAAATGAACAATTTATCGCCGAAATTCGCATCTATCTCTTAAAAACTGAATTTCCGTCTTCTAATTATAAATGTAACAGATTATTCAGTAAATGCTTTGCTACTAGGTCTGTGATTATAGGAAGGCGATTGTTTGCTTAGGTTCGTTGCTTATAGCTCAATTCCAAAACTATTCAAACTAATTATCAAAATTCGAACTCGATTGCAAAAATTCAAATGGTTTTTCGCGCTAAACATTGTCACAAATTCGAGTCTAAAGATCGAGCTATACGTTTACTGGATAAACCCACCTATTCCTGTTGGAGAAAAATCTCAGCTGGTGAGTCAAGTGTTGATCCAAAGAAAACAGTTTTCCCCCTTCTCTCAACGTGGCAAACATGCAAATCTTTTATATGATGAGCGGTTTTCCACTTTATTTTTAAGTAGGAAATTTAATGGTGGTCCGTCGAGATCCATTTTCAGGCTAAGTGGTCCGCAGACGTTTGTGAGTTGGGAACCACTGCGCTAGAGCAACGTAAAACGAAACATACGAGCTTAGATGCTTTCTTAATTGTGTCGAGAAAGTGTTCATTGAATTTAAGTCGACTCTCAAAAATGACTCCAAGATCTCTAAAAAGAGAGACGTAGGTTAGGTTAGACGTGTCGATATTGTAAAGGTAAGACAAAGGCATGGGTTTTAGTGAATATATCATCGCATTGCATTTGGAAACGTTAAGTTGAAGATGATTAAAGTCGCACCACGCTGATAGTGTATTTATATCTGATTGCAATGATAAACAATCATCGGGGCCAGAAATTGAAGCGTAAAGCTTCCAATTATCTGCATACACCAAACAATAGCTATTCAGAAACCTGGTCTTCTGACCATTGTAACTCATTTATGTAAAAACTGAAAAGAAGGGGGCCCCTTCTTTTCAGTTTTTACATAAATTCATTCATTCATTTTCAGAATAGAGAGCCTTGAGGAACTTCAGACGAGGGACAGAATGGAGGAGAAAGTG
The DNA here is from genome assembly GCA_949715475.1 of Microchrysa polita. Taxonomy (NCBI): domain Eukaryota; kingdom Metazoa; phylum Arthropoda; class Insecta; order Diptera; family Stratiomyidae; genus Microchrysa; species Microchrysa polita. The sequence goes on along the minus strand of OX454416.1, from coordinate 106,294,094 downwards.
AGTTATAAGATACTACACGAGAAGATCGTCCGAGGAGATAAGAAGAGAGCCACGATACAAGATAATACGAGGAATTAAGTGATAACAATTTATCAGCCCATGATCAACCGTATCGAAGGCCTTGGAGAAATCCATAAGATTACATGAACATCTAAATGCTTGTCAAACGATCTTGCGATAAAGTCTGTAATTTCTACCAAGTTGGTTATTGTAATTTTTGGCTTGCAGAAAGCATGTTGGTTGGGGCAAATCAGGTACCCAAAAGATTCGTAAATTAATTCAAATATAAGACGTTCGAGGACCTTGATAGAACTGAGATGGCCCTATAATTAGATACCTCATTACTATCACCTTTTTTTAGATAAAGGTACAATATACGACTGTTTCCATTCAGAAGGAAATGTACCTTCTTGCAGGCTTTTATTGAATATTATGGGGAATAGAAATCGCCTTATTAGTTTTCTTAAGAAAATCGTTGGAGATTACGTCTGGACCTGATGATGAGCTGCGTTTAAGGGAAGAGATGAGGGACTGCACACAAGCTGGATCTATCGGTGACATAATATTCGGTGGCATATCATTTACAAGCCTGGAAGTGTTAGATTGTCGGAAAGTACTAGAAAAGAAAGATGCAAAAAGCTTTGGAATATCATCTGGAGAGTTGGCAGGCAAATATTCATAGGAAATAAAAGCAGGGTTAGAACTGGACGAAAGCATATTCTTTACATACGACCAAAATAATTGGTTTTATTTCAGTATTTCTAACACTGTTTTCAATGGATTCAAGGTACGCGGTTCTAGCAGTACGGGTGAGCCGTTTAGCTTCGGTACGTAACAGACGGATAAGTATGCGATCTGACTGTCGCCTAAAACGTTTATACATATTTGGAATAAATGCGGCTCTTTCTATTGATGATCTTATATATTTTTTTTTGAGAGTAAAGCAAATCGGGCCTTTGCGATGTTTCAGGGTGTAGAAAGGAACAAATTCACTGATAATGCGCGGTAAAAATGCTGTAAAATGTAATTAAACACACACACACCTTTAATAAATAACAATAAGAATCTGGAACTTTTTCCCGACTTTCTGAATACCTGCAGAGGCTAAAACAATAATTTAATACGCCGCGGCAGGAACAGAACAATAACCAATTTATTATATCCAGTATTGTTTCCATAGATTTTCCGGATTATGTCTCTTTAAGTTCTAAATTCGGTTCAATGTCTTTTATATGTTGATTTAAGTGTGGAGCTTTGATAGTATTTGGCATGGATTTGTACCGGATAGTAATACAGTAGAGCGTTATCCGAACATCGATTATCCGAAGACTCGATTAATCGAACCGGGCACTCAGCTTCTTTTCTTGTGAAAGACATCGAATAAAATGAAAAATCAGGGGTCTCACGGAAGCAACCTCTCTTCTGCATCGCTCAATTACCTCGCTTCGTTTTTTTTATCCGAACCACTCTTTTCAACATTAGTTCGGATAATCGACGCTGTACTGTACTTGTGTTGCTCTGCTTGATTGTTGGTTTTTTTTTGTTGATTCTCCGTAATTAGACAAATTTCTCAAAAAGCTATTTACTTAATGGTCATAAACATAAACCATTCGATTACGCATTATTGTACAAGTTTACGCAAAGTTCCAAATCCACTTAACAGATATTATCCATCGCCTTTGATCTCCTGGTGATTCTACCGAATGCTAAGGTGTAAACTATAAAATCAGGTGTTAATTAGAGCATATTCACACATTACACCAGCGATCATCATCGCTTCGGTCCAAATGCTAAAGAAGCCAAGAGCAAGCAAATCTATATCTCCTCTAAACAAACTAGAGAATTTTGCAATTCAAAAATAGATTCACAACACTCGCCCCAAGGAACGGGGCTGTGTCATATCACTTTTAACATTTCTCAGGTTCTATCTGACATGTAAACATCGTTAAGATTGTTTGTTGCCTTCGTTCCTCATCAATAAGGCAGACCACTTAGTGTCCGTGGTGGCCGACGACGTCCCAGTGCATCATCATTTCCAATTTCAATTCGCACACAGCTGGAAAATTTTCTATGCGAAATTTCTTTTTTTTTTTCAAAGTCCGCTAGTAAAGCATTTTCAATTTTCAATTGAAATTTGCTTTTATTTATTAGAAGGATACAAGCAGCCATTAACAAGTCCAATTGAAATTTCATGGCCCGTCTGCATTGAAACTCTCACGTTTAATTTTAATGAAAATTTCACGTTGCCGAATAAAATTTATTTCTAGCCTTAGGCAAATTTATATAAAGTGCTGAAATGCTTTGCTCTTCCGATGGCGATCTGAAAATACTCAACTCATGTATGAATAGTTCGTACCTCGCGTACTTATGATAATAAGAGCAAACGCTCGCGAACTCATAGTTGCCAGATTTTATGTGTGTGCGAACATAATTTCTAATTGAAAATCTAAAGTAGGCTTTCATGTTGAAAGACTCAAGATTTAGCTACAATATTTCTTAGAATGGCATTTGTAAATGTTTTTTCTATAGTGGAAGAATTTCAATTATGCCATTTGCTTTTAGCTGATTGTTGTTTTGAGCATGGGAGTGTGCAGTCTATATTCATCAACAGCTTTCCAAAATTACGTGATTATATACTAATTTTAAAAATAGAATCAATTGGCTTGATATTTTTCAAAAATCTTCTACCACAAATTCATCACAAATGAAGTCCTGCATAACAAATGCGCTCACGTCTTTGTCAAAATGTCAAAAGCAGAAAACATGATTCACACACATCTCGTGCTACATTAAAAAACTACACGATATGGAATCGAGAGGAAATGCAAAGGTGAAAATCTTATGAAAACATTTGAAACTGTTGCAAATTAGCAACGAAGAAAGCCAAAAGAATGACTAATAGACATGTTTAAATTTAGCGCAGTGCCTCCCCTTTAGTGGTGTATAAAAATGCAAAAACTTTGTAGGTATTGCGTTCGACGATAGAAAACGTTAAATATAGCGTGTACTTTCTCTTCAAGTTGATGCAAATTTATTTACATACATATGTACATATGTACATATATTCCTTTTGTTTGTTTATAAACGGAAATTATATGCTGTAAGATACTCCAGGCGATCGGTCGTAAAATCGGTCTTCAGAGTGCATGCCAGGCACTAGTCATGGTTGCTCCGAACCGGACCTAATCTTTTGAACCTAGGTCCGGCAACTGCACCTAGGTCCGGTAGTTCCGGTTTTGTAAAAACCTAGGTCCAGTCGGACCTACTGACCGGTCGGACCTACGGACCGGTCGGACCTGGGTCCGGACCTACGGACCGGTCGGACCTGGGTCCGGACCTGTCGGACCTACGGACCGGTCGGACCTACGGACCGGTCGGACCGGTCGGACCTGGGTCCGGACCTACGGACCGGTCGGACCTACGGACCGGTCGGACCTGGGTCCGGACCTACGGACCGGTCGGACCTGGGTCCGGACCTATCGGACCTACGGACCGGTCGGACCTATGGACCGGTCGGACCTGGGGTCCGGACCTGTCGGACCTACGGACCGGTCGGACCTGGGGTCCGGTCGGACCTACGTCCGACCACGTCCAGTAGGTTCGGTTTTAAAAAGACATAGGTTCATAGCTCCGACTATTAAATTGACTATGCTGGTGAGGAAGCGTAATATGGACAAGATGGGTGTCAGATAAAGTGATACCAAGCCAAGATGTTTTAATGGCATGTATGAACGAGAAGGAAGGATGTTGAGAACCAAGGTGTTGAATATGGGCCAGATACGTGTATCATAAATTGGGATGATAGCGTGGCAACCGATGGATTAGTGAAAGGGAATACATTTGAAATGTAGCACTTTTTACGACCGTGAGTCTCAGCACGGATTTAATTTTTAGGATTTTTTAGACATTTTTTTTCAAACAACCTTTATTAAATCGACTTTGTCCGTTCGTCTGTTGTTTTTCTGCAGTTTCGATTAACGGTAACGGAGTTATGGATGTCTGAAGTTTAGATTATATTTTCTCATCCGTTTTTCTAAACCATTATAGGTACTGATTTGAAACATTGAACAAAGGTTAGTATGTAGGTAGTATGAGCTTATATACGTTGAAGACTATTGACATTTGCTAAGAAAAAGTAAATAACAGAAAATTTATGAAATTTCTTTTTGTGCGTTTATAGCTTCTGTTGTCTGCAAAAATGAAAGTTTGCGGGAAGATTTTTATCAAATATTTAGTAAAGGCGTTTCAAAATACCGGGACAGCGTTTTGAGCATATGTTCAATGCATATCTTTTTACTGGATTAAACAATAAACATGAAATTTGGTGGGAATGCTTAGAATGGCAATAGTGTTTGGCACGGAGAAACGGAAACGAATTTTCTTTTTTGTTGAAATCATAACTCGAAAAATGTTTGCCGTTGAGTTCTTTAATCTAAACTGGATTCATAGTAAATCTATTTTTGGATTGGTTTAATTAAAAGTGTAAAAGTTCTAAAGCCTTTCATTCTTGAAAGCGTTTATTTATACTAATCCAAAAAGATATTCAAAACCCTCGTATTGTGGTCGCAATTTTTATGCATGAAACGGCCAGAAGCACAATCATAAAAAGATAAAACAAGAGTCAGAAATGGACAATCTCAATAAAAACTGCAAGTCGAAACATTAGTCCTTATTTGAATAGTAGGTATATTACTATACTCTCATTTAAACTGAACCTAGTAAATAAATATAAACAATCTTAGTTAAATTCAGAGGTTTTTTATTATAAAAATATTTAGTAATTAAAGCTATTATTAATATTTAAAAAAAGTAGCTGCTCAACATGAGTCGATTTGAGTCGAGTTCGTCGCTCATTTAAAATAAGTCCAGCTTTAGAAAAAAGTCTCTCGCATGGTACCGACGTAGCTAAAGTGCTCAACTTTTCTTTGGCAATCATACTAAGATATGGATAGGCGTACTGATTTGACTTCCACCAGTTTATAGGATCTTCACTCCTTCTGGCCAATTCGCTTTCTACATATCGCTGAACTTCAACGATTGCCCTAGAATTTGAAGAAACCCTTGGTTGAAACTTTGCGAGGGTTTCGTCAATCGATGCCCAAATTGAAAGATCGTCTACTGCACTTTCGCGTTCACATTCCTGGCTGGTTGTTGCTGCTGTGGTGTTTACTTGTTGTTGTTTCGATATTTTGTCCATCACCATACTAATTACTTGTTTTTTAATATTTTCAGCAGCCGTCTTATCAGTAAAAACATGGCTTTTGAACCTGTGGTCCAGAAAAGTGCTACATGCCAATGTTCTGCTATTCTCGATGTTTCCGAAACGGTTTTGGACATCATCTTTAATAATATTGACGATAGCAATAGAACGTGGGTTTTTTAAATCGCTTGATGATAGCAATTTGGCTAGGACATTTCTCAGCGCTGCTACAAAAACTATAACTAACGATGCTGTTAGGTATTTTTCTCCGCTACATGTAGTTGATATATTTTCGAACGGTGTTAATATTTTGATCAACTCTTTTAACAGATCCCATTCTTCAGCCGTGAGTATTGGGAGGTCAGTATTTAGAAGACCTACCGTCGCTTTTATAGCATCTTCTAATTCCACAAACCGCTTAATCATATAAAGGGTCGAATTCCATCTTGTAGCACAGTCTTGTTTTAATTTTTTCGGGGTGCTTATTCCGGAGTTCGCTTGAAAACATAAGAGTTTTGCATTTGCAACCGAACTTCTCTTAAAATGCCCAACTATTTCCTTCACTTTATTGATAGTTCCGGGAACTTCTTTTAACCCCTTTTGGACAACTAAATTGATTGTGTGTGCAAAGCATCCAAAATGCTTCCATCCTAAATCATCAACAATCGCCTTTTTTATGTTCGCCGCATTATCTGATATAGCGATTGCAATTTTGTTGGTGAGCCCCCAATCATCTGTTACTTCTCGTAACGTATTAGCCAAGTTTAGACTGGTGTGGCTCCCAACGAAAGTGCTGCATTTCAAAAGCATCGACTTTAATTCGAATTCTTCGTCGATAAAATGTACTGTTACTGCCAAGAAGCTTTCGTTATTGACGGAAGTCCAACAGTCCGTTGTTAAGCAAACATTTGCAATTTTTTTGACGTGCTCCTTGCATTTGTTTAAGCACTTTTCATACATTGCAGGTATGTATGATTTTGAAAGAGTCTGTCTATGGGGCAATGTATAGTTCGGGTTTAAAATACCCACAAACTCGCGAAATCCCTTATCATCTACTATCGAAAATGGCTGGAAATCCAAAGTGAATAGCTTAAGCAACTTTTCATCGATTTTCTTTTTTAAATCTACCGGGATTCTTTTGTTTGTTGTATAGAAAGATGTTATAGAAGATTGTTTGGCTTGACTCGATGGGATGATGGATGTGGATGAAGTGGCCGTAGATGTCCCAGGTATAGGGTCGGTATCTGTTGTGACAGCCGCCGGTGTTGTTGTCGTATTTGTAGTAACTTCAACTGTTGCCTGAAATGTAGGAAAACTTGTGCAAATCGATGTTCCCCATATATTTTTCGGAATTTTACTGAAGTTAAAGTTCTTTTTAATTAGTATTTCAGAACTTTTTCGGGAACTTCTTTTGTATGCTTAGTTAGCAAATAAAGTTTAAAAGTCATCATAATAATTAACTGAATCCAATGAAAAAGAACTTTTGGTGAGTTTTCTTTGAAGAGAAAATAAGTATACAAACGAATTTTTACGTTAATATAATAATGAAACTCTATGCTTTGACGGATATGAGCCTCACAGGCTCAATAGAATTAATTTGGAATTAAATATGAATTTTCTTTTTTTCACGCTCTGTGGCTTACACAATTGAGTCGCAGCCTACGATCCACTATGGGTTACGGTATTCAAATAGTTCTTTTATTACCTGATTTGAAATTGACGAAGAAGTATTCTCACGATCTCGATCTCTTGTATTTGATTCGTCAGCATCAATCCTGGGATATCCAGTTGTTATCACTGCTACTTTAACATGAGGATGCTTACGTTTTAAATGCCTCTTCATGTTAGATGTTGAGGAAATATGGTTAATTATTTGTCCACAGATATCGCATTTTGCATTGTATTTATCGATAGCTGAGAAATGATCCCAAATGGGGGCTCGTTTTTGAGAAGCCATTCTTCGAGCTATACTTCAATATATTCCGAATATTAACAATTGAAAACAATAAGAAATTTTCGGGGAGAAGTTTCTTTTTTCTTGACCTCACTCAAAATTTGAAAATTTAAAATACCACAAGACAATTTCAAGTTCAAATTTCAAAACACAAGCTCAAATTTCACAACACAAGTTTCATATTCTTTTCACGCATTAACATTCAAAATTTCACACGTCTATTGACACAGGAATCAATATCAATAAGTATTGCGTTCTCTTCTTCGCAAATATTCTATCAGATATTCAAGAAAATTCAGGAAACAGTCAGTGCATCATTTGCAAACAGAAACAATTGGCTTGGCTGCATTCAATGAACGTCAGCGACCGCTTTCTCCACCAAAAAGCCAAAAAGCGAAATGAGAATCTAATTGGAGGAAAGCTTTTCGGGTACATTCTTCGTTCGCCGAATGCACTCATTGATTTTTGCATATTGTGAATTTTAACACTGGGGTGTAAAATTTTCTGCAGTCGTATGATTATGCTGGCGTATGATCGCAACGGCGTCGACGTTATGTTTTTGAGGTATATATTTATTAGGAAAGTTGAAGGAGTGCCTTCGGGCTTTTCTGAACGGCATTAATATTATTTTCTTAATAAGAATCAAAGGTGATTTAAGGCATACAAGTGGAATATGGACAAGATAGTTATTATGTATAGACATAATATCGGGACGATGATGATATTGTTGTGGTTGCAATATCGTTAACGACAATGGCATAGGGAAGGGACGGAAAGGTTCAACAAGTATCCAACGCATAGAAAAAGAGTATAGCCGAAATGTGTATTATATAAATCACATTTTCACCAAGTTTGAATGAATCTGTCGGTGAACAGGTTGTTCAAGGTCACGCGCGTTACGTTACGAACTCAACGTCATTCAAATTCATCTGTAATTGAGACTACACACTAAGGGGGTGACACTCCATACAAATTTCTTGTAGAAAGGGATGCATGATTTTCAGTCGCATACATTTTTAACATATTTTAAACGCAAAATTCCATCAGACAGAGTAGGACGGAACTAATCCAAAATCAGCTCAGTATCCCATCTTTGGGTATGCATTGGTAACTTTGTCTCGCTTTATACCTATATTGGGGTGACATATCATAAATTTAGGGTTGTCAATCAACATCCAGAAATAACAGAATTTTCAGGTTGCCCGACTTAGTATTGACAGTTTCCGTTCAGTTTTGTTTTTCTTCTCTTTCATATTTTAAACCCATCATTTGAAAGGGTATATTTGATGGTTGAAATAGATTGGCTGCGTCAGCATCAGCATCGGCAGAGGCATCGGCATCAGCAGAAAAATTTCAATTTAGAACACACGCATTTGCCTTTGATGACCCACAATGACAGCAGCGGCAGAAGCAGAAAAATGCTTCTGCCGATGCTTCTGCCGCTGCTGTCAATGTGGGTCATCAAAGGCAAATGCGTGTGTTCTAAATTGAAATTTTTCTGCTGATGCCGATGCCTCTGCCGATGCTGATGCTGACGCAGCCAATCTATTTCAACTATTAGTCTCTGTTTCGCAATTTTGCACAACTTGTACGTCCACGGATAGAAGAAATTCAACACATTTATAAAGATGGGCTACAGAGTCACTTATAAGGTGTCCCAAGCAACAACTCGTTTGCTTTAAAGAAGCACTTCACACTGTAGCAACCATATAGTACCACGAAATTCATTTATCGTGTGACATCGCTTGAAGTAATATTTTGATCCGATAAAACATCCTTAAAGTATTTTCCAGGAAGCTTCTATCATCATTATGGAATAAATTTAAAGATGGTGGTATAAAAGTTCGATAAAACTGTTTCTAAACGTTAACCTAAAAAGATACTCCATTAAATACTCCACTCTTGTGTTTATTGGATGATACAGCACACACATGCAATAGTATCTGTAAGTTAACTCACACAGATGCATATATTCTTCTATAGCACAGTCGGTGTCATTTTTATAGTGTAACATTCGTATGGTCATCCAATAAATTGTTCACCGTAGTTTTACAGAAGGATGGACTTTGTGATTTTTTAATGAATTGACACTTGTGCTCTGAAATACATAATTTCTACATTAGAAATCTCGCATGAAACCCACATGTACGCACTCATTGTTATCTTCGAAACCAATTAGGGTGATCTCTGTGCAGAAATGGACTTTATTTTATTGATAAATGTACAGATTTAGGGTGCATTGCTGAAGATACGATAAAGAATTGTCAAGCATTTCTATAGAAGCAACTATCCATTTGTAGTGTTTACGAGCAATGCTGACTATATGTGAGGTTGGCTGAGTGGTAGCGTGTAGGACGGGCAATCAACAGACACTGGTTCAATTCTAGCTGCGGATTTTTTTTCTATTTTTTTCTTGCAAATTCGTTCAATGACAGAAAATGATGATATAAAGCAAATGACGTACGTCTTTTTTGAAGCATAATTTAGTGCTACAATAAGGTTCTATTGGATTAAAAAACGGCACCAAATGCCATTATTGGACTGTTATTCAGTGGTTATACCCTGTGAAGTGCCCCTATTAATGTTAGAAGAGAATATTTAACGAAGTATTATAGAATATATGAAATTGTTACTTGGGGTGCCTGATCTTGGTATTTCTAATATAGTTCTAATACCAATTATAGTAAATAAATTAATTAATTAATATTACTAATACTAATAAAATATGGCTAGAACCCAGCAAACAATTTCTATCGTCCGCGATACGAATTCAATTCGCCTGATAGAAAACATTTCTAGAATTTAATATCGAATTCGGATTAAAGGCGTCACTCCCTTCGGGAAGGAATAGTGACCGATACTAATTCTTCAGGATGATAATTTGGCGATAATAGACTAATCCATAGAAAAAGTAAAAAAAAAAAATTATTTTATTTTTCCTTTTATTTTAATTTTGTTTCTTCTATTTTATTCTTAATTTTACTTTACCTTATTTTAATTTTAACTTTTTACACTTTGCTTCTACTGGGAATCGAACCGGGCACCTATCGTTTCGTAGTCCTACGTCCTACACCTGAGCTATCTGAGATTACAAATTATGAGAATAAATTACACGTTTTATTTCTAGACAATTTCATAATTCTCTCGTTGTGAGGAATTGTGAGAACGGAACATGTTTGCGGAACATATGCAACTGTTCCTTTCAGAACCCGCATTTATCGTCAGCCTATGGTGGATAGTTTCTTGGTTTTAGTTGTATTCTGCAATTTTAGCGGTGCTTGGATTGATCAATATGTGCTTTTGTTGATTACATTTTTTATGGAATAGTCAGTAATAACTAAGAATCGGTTAATTTATTTGTTCATTTATAGCTTTTTTTCTTTTTTGACGACGTAGGTATTATGCTAAAATTGAGTAGCATCATCAATTCCGTGAATAGATTTCACAATTTAATTTTAGGTTTAGTTTTTAATTAATACAAATTGTTTTTAATTATAAAAAACAATATAAATTAAAACGAAACCATATAAATTAATATTAATTAATTGAGATAAAAACATCATAGGATAATCAATTTGGCGGTTATCTAATATGTCAATTTATATTTTGTTTTAATTGATGTATAGTGTTTTGTTTTTATTTATACATCTTTTATTCATTGCCGTATTATATGATCTTATTAGCCTGGCGGGTGCAGGGATTAGTGCGCGCACCTTCGTTTCACTGGGTCTTGAGTTGGAATCGCACCGCGAACCATGGTTGTTTTTCGAACTCATGACCAATCTGCCGGAATATGATGTCACTCAGATGTTAAACCAGTGCCAATTTGTGGCGATAAATAACAATTCTGAGCCTGCTGTTGATCTCAACACCTCAACAAAAAAGCAGTTAAGTTCTTGGAAATTGGATGTCACTAACACATCTGCGGTCTTAGTTCAATGTTGCACGGTCGCGCCCGTTATTTTTTTTTATTATATGAACTTATTAAAAACTAAACCAAAATTGTTAACTCAATTTAAGGGCCTGATGATGAAGCAACAAAATTAAAGCTACGATTGAACAAATAATCAACCGATGTTTTTTTACAACTGTAGTGAGTGACAAACAAATAACCGAATACTAGATGGTCAATAGTCAATGATAGTCATTCGAGAAAAAAATGAGACTAGCATGAGCCATGGGGTAGGTCCGCGAACCTAGGTTTTCGGACCTAGGTCCGACATCGGACCGGATTAGGTCCGCTCCGCTCCGCAAAGTGAACGGATCATACCATGACTACCAGGCACTGTCTGAGATTATTTTAGAAATCGATAGGGTATTAGTCAGAAAGCTTAAATTTAAGTTTGCACCACTTGAAAAATTTTCTAACGGTACTTATGAAGGTTGTTGTCTTGTTTGGGTTTCCGGCGTATATCTCCGCTCCCAATGGTAGCATTTCCAAAAAACGGCCACCGAATTGTTTGGTACAAAATTTTCTTCATCTTTGGCATAGCGATTGTTCACCATAAAGCAGTAGGTTAAATGTTACAGCGTGTCAAAGTTGAAAAAACAGTTTTTCAAATCAGGTTTTTGCAAATAAGTCAATAACGGTGATTTTTCGCGCAAAAATTAATAAGAGTGGACTTTAGTATAGTGATTTTAGCTCTAGACCCAAACATCCAAAAAAAGAGCTGACTTTTGATGCCAAATTGTTCTATGGCCTGACCGCATTACGCAGTAAAAAGTTAGACTTTTTTGCGCGTCACATTTGAGGGGGAGGGGGTGCCAAAGGGGTGAAATTATGATTTTTCGTCAATATCTTCTTAACTGTAATATTTACAGCAAAATGTCCTGAGGACGATTTAAACTACACAAAATTTCCTTTCTAATGATATATTATATCATATACCTTCTCTTGGCAGATTATATACTAGACCTTAAAACATTTGGTGTAATTTAGATTTTTTGATAGTTACATTTGGCGCTCTAGCTCCTGAAGTAATTTAATTGGAGCCATGGTAATTGGGATAACTATTCCTAACAATATATAGCTGTCCCACACGGAGACTCAGGCTGCCCCGACAAAGCATTCCCCTATACTCCCTATTAACATTAAAAAAAAAAAAGACATGCCTGTAACTTTTCGCCGAATCACAGCAGGCGGGAAACATTTTGGTAAACGTCAAGGCTAAGTCCCATTAGACCCTCCACCAAATATTTCTTCGATCGGAATAAAACAAAGGGTACCTCCCATACAAATTATTCAAATTCAATGCCACTAGTTTATTAAGAAATAAGGGAACAAGTCAACCAAAATTAAAGTTTTGCTCGTAGGCAATTTCCGGGTCATTTTGTATGGAAGGTACCATTTGTTTTAATCCGATCGAAGTAATATTTGGTGGAGGGTCTAATGGGACTTAGCCTTAACGTTTACCAAAATTTTCCCCGCCTGTTGTGATTCAGCGAAAAGTTACAGGCATGTCTTTTTTTTAAGTGTTAATAGGGAGTATAGGGGAATGCTTTGTCGGGGCAGCCTGAGTCTCCGTGCGGGACAGCTATATACTGTTAGGAATAGTTATCCCAATTACCATGGCTCCAATTAAATTACTTCAGGAGCTAGAGCGCCAAATGTAACTATCAAAAAATCTAGATTACACCAAATGTTTTAAGGTCTAGTATATAATCTGCCAAGAGAAGGTATATGATATAATATATCGTTAGAAAAGAAATTTTGTGTAGTTTAAATCGTCCTCAGGACATTTTGCTGTAAATATTACAGTTAAGAAGATATTGGCGAAAAATCATAATTTCACCCCTTTGCCACCCCCTCCCCCCCCCCCAAATGTGACGCGCAAAAAAGCCTAACTTTTTACTGCGTAATGCGGTCAGGCCATAGAACAATTTGGCATCAAAAGTCAGCTCTTTTTTTGGATGTTTGGGTTTCATCATTTTTTCAGCTAAAATCACTATACTACTTGTACCTTATTGGATTCCCTACAATCCAGAAAAAAAATTAAGTCGATACGATCAGCTGCAGCCGAGATATACCCGAAAGAAAGTGAGCATTCCGAAGTAACTATGCGTTATACTCGTACATACTTATAGGTATAATTTGTTGCAGATGCAGTTAGGATGGTGAAGCTTCGGGTCTTTGCACGACATTTTGGAAAACAAGTTGGAGTGCGACCGCTGTGATCTGCGCAATTTCTGCTCAAATATTCTATTTTAACACTGTTAAAGTCTGAGGTTTGTTTACGTATACCTTCTTTTTGAGGGAAAGAAGTCTGAAGCCATCAGAACAGGCGATTGCGGTAACCATTTTATGTTAGCATTTTTCATCATAAAATTTTCCAAAAATCTTTCCTCCTCATCGGAAAGGGACGTTTTACCCACCCGGTATTTGTAATACAGTAGCGGCAATTGAAATAGGTTCACCCCCATAAAGGAAGGTTTTCCAAAAACCTGGCAGTTCCCTAATGGGATAAAGTACCTAAGTTACTTTCTTTTAATTTTGGATGGTTTATTTAGTAATGAGGGTACGTTTTTATTATTTTCTTCAGTAGAATCCAGAATATGATATACAGATCTACTTGGTTGTGGAAGGGGGACCAACGGTGGAATATCATAAATGTCATCGTAGCAATCTTCATCATTTATGTCTTCGGTTATGACTGCGACATTTGAGAATATTTTGCCACAACACGTTCTACAGATATTGGTACATGTGAGTCCAGCCTTCTTACAACCACATGCAGTCCCACAGTTTTTTTTTTACAAGAACACGAAATAATATTTAATAGGTATGAAGGGATAATTTCTCCCGAAATCATCACAGGCTCCAATCCCACCTGAGTGCGCTTCCAGCCCAAGTTTTCTGGATTTAAAACGTTGCCGAGCCATGTCTGTATTTGGTGGTACGCTCGTAAGGAATGATGATTAGCGGCTGATTCGGTGGAAGGCAAAGCAGCAAGATTAGCTAACTTTCGTTCCTGCGCGAGCAAAAAGTTTGAAACGGAAATCGCTTAGTGATGCGTCGTTACGTGTACTTCCGTACAAGGCAATGAAAACATTCTTTCCGATAGTGCATATAGTGTTTTCATCTGAGCACTCTGCTTTAAAAACCTCGAGCGATTGTAAAACGTGAGTATGTTCCTTCTTCTTTAAAAAGGAGAGAAGCCTACTTTTTCCATATCTAAAAACGGCCGAAGTCGTATCACACCCTGTGAAGGCGTGAAGAAAAAGTATATCCTCTGAAAGAGTTTGGTGTTTTCAACCTGTTGATGAATACAAAATTGTATTTTCGGATCCTCGCTCCATTTTTTAAAATAGACGCTCTAGACATGATATCCAATACCTGACAATATAACCAACAGATAAACGTCTTCTCCAACGATGAAAATTTAGTCAAACCTGGACGACATGCCTAAAGCCGTTTGAACAATTTGTGTATCCGCATCCTCTACAGCCTGGGATACTAAGAAACCATGATTCGTTAAATAATTTTGCAGTATATCAACAAATCGTTTCTTTTTTCTTTAATTGGCCAACAATGCCTCCTGCTTCATACCTCTGAAGATTGTGGTCTACTCAAAAATAAATTCAGCTGACTGTTGAATTGTTGAATTTTCCAACATGATTGATGCATTAGACCATTAGACCAAATTCACATTTCCCAAAATTTCTTCATGCTCCCTAGTCCACGTTCAATGCATCTCTCAATCAATGTACGGATACAACGTCACCTTCGTTTAAGGATTTTGCACAAACAAAACAAAAACTCATGGCGAAACTAAACAAACAAACAAAACTATTTCGAAAAAAAAACGAAGTTTGTCAAATTGACTTTCATTTACAAAAAATACCGCTAATGGAGTCACTGTTCGCAAGCGTGTCGCGTAATGAACATATCTCTCTCTATCTGCAGCGAAAGACAACTGGCCGCCAAGTAAAGCCCAACTGTCAGTTGGTACATACTAGGGATATCAAAAACCGGACGGTTAGTCCGAAAACCGGTACTTTCAGAACGGTTAACCATTTTTTTTCGGTTTTTTCCTCCTCCCGGTTTTAACCCGGACGGTTGTTTGTCCATCCGGTTAAAACCGGGGCAAAAATTCTTTCCAAATTTATACAATTTTTTATATTTTCTTGATTTTTCCGTATGCACTTCTATTACTTGTCCCCAATGAAAAATTTCGTTTCCAAGTTCCAGCCCTTGAACATATTTTCGAACACTCTCCTTATTGCTATTACTCGTAGAACCATCGCTTCGTCAAATTACTTCTCCTTGTAGCTTTGATTTAATTTTGCATACGATACGAACTATAGCAATACGAGTGTGTATGCATGTTTTTACTAGAATTCTAAGCAAATCAATGAAAAGATTCGGTTAACCGGAAAACCGGTACTTTGAGACCGGTTAAAACTGGACGGTCTGACCTGACCGGCTTTGCAAAAAAAACGGAAAAAAACGAAAATCGGGTTATGGGCCGATTTTTGACATCCCTAGTACATACCCGTAGAATGTATTGCTATCTCAGATCGTCGACTTTCTCTTGGGCACATCTCGGTTGTGGATGATCGTATCGATTTAATTTTTTTTTCTGGATTGTAGGGAATTCAATAAGCTACAAGTGAACTATGATTAATTATTTAGTGAAAATTCACCGTTATCGACTTATTTGCAAAAAACTGATGAACAAAACGGGTTTTTCCACTTTGACACGCAGTAGCATTTTATCTACTGCTTTGAGATGAACAGTCAGTAAACAAAAGATTAAGGCAATTTTGTACCAAACAATTTAGTGTCTTTCTTTTGAAAGTCCAACCATCAGGAGCGGAGATATACACAAAAAACCCAAACAAGACAAAAGCCCTGATAAGTACCGTTAGAAAATTTTCCAAGTGGTGCAAACTTAAATTTAAGCTTTTGGACTAAGCCCCTACCGATTTCTAAAATAATCTCAGACAGTGCCTGGCATGCACTCTAATTTTACCAAACGCCTGGAGTAAGAAAGAGAGATACAAATTGTTATTTTTTTGACAATGAAAGACAAATTAGCGCAGAGAAATGTTTTGGATGTACCTACTAATGTATGCTTTAAGTGACATTAAACACCTCGCCTACTAGTAACATTTGAAAATCTGGTATAAATATTCGAAAAGTACCTAGATTTGGAGCCACTTTTTGGGATGTTTTGTCTTACTTTGGCTTATGGCTTCAACCTCGGCCCTCGTTCGCTGCATAATAAAAAATGACTCTAATGATTAGCTATAAAATTATCTACAACTTTTGTATACAACTCTTTACTTTGAAAAAAATTAAATATAATGATGATCGAATTTTAAAACGAAATAATTCATCTCCAGAGCATCTAAAATTGGAATTACAGGACAAAAATTCAAGTGAAATGTTCCTCTGCTTAAAGGAAATATTATTAGGAAGCTGCTTTCCTAATGTAGCGATAGGAGATCGAAGTTTTTCAAAGTTTGCAATAATTAAAAACGAAACACCTTCTATAAGGAGGTTTTCACACTTGTACTTAATCTGGCCAGATTACGTAATCTGCGGTGTGGTGAGTTTAAAAATGTATGGAATTTGATAGCTCAAATTAAGTAATTTGCCGAGATTACGTAATCTGGCCGTAAGTGTGAAAACCTCCTAATGAAGCAAAGTCGACTAAACGCCATAAGTTTAATTAATATTGAAAGTGGCATTGGCAAAACAGAAAAAAAAAGCCTTTGTTTGTCTTTTTTCGAGTAAAGGGAAAATTGTTAGCGATTCCACTGAAGCCTTGATTTTTACCATTCAATGGGTGTTTCCCTAAAATTCTGCAATGTGAATATAAAAGGCACTTCATAT
Source organism: Microchrysa polita (assembly GCA_949715475.1). Lineage (NCBI taxonomy): Eukaryota > Metazoa > Arthropoda > Insecta > Diptera > Stratiomyidae > Microchrysa > Microchrysa polita. Next base: position 106,277,102 of record OX454416.1, on the reverse strand, counting down.
TTGTTTATTGAGGATCAAGATCATATTCGTTATATTAACGTATTATGGAAAATTTTGTAAAAAACAGCTTGCGTACAAGTCCGCAACTCAGTGGGACTTTTTCATGTTTTCAACAAATGCTAATGTACAGTACTGATGCAACCTCGAAATGATTTATACAACCTAAGTTGAAAGTTACACTTTTTGGGTAGTTCAACAAAAGTTGAACGAAAGTTGAACGTGAGTTGAACCTAAGTTGAAAGTAACACTTTTTGGGTCGTTCATCAAAAGTTGAACGAAAGTTGAACGTGAGTTGAACCTAAGTAGAAAATTACACTTTTTGGGTCGTTCAAAAAAAGTTGAACGAAAGTTGAACCTAAGTTGAAAGTTACACTTTTTGGGTCGTTCAACAAAAATTGAACGAAAATTGAACGTGAGTTGAACCTAAGTTGAAAGTTACACTTTTTGGATCGTTCCACAAAAGTTGAACGAAAGTTGAACGTGAGTTGAACCTAAGTTGAAAGTTACACTTTTTGGATCGTTCCACAAAAGTTGAAAGAAAGTTGAACGTGAGTTGAACCTAAGTTGAAAGTTACACTTTTTGGGTCGGTCAACAAAAGTTGAACGTGAGTTGAACCTAAATTGAAAGTAACACTTTTTGGGTCGTTCAACAAAAGTTGAACGAAAGTTGAACGTGAGTTGAACCTAAGTTGAAAGTAACACTTTTTGGGTCGTTCAACAAAAGTTGAACGAAAGTTGAACGTGAGTTGAACCTAAGCTGAAAGTAACACTTTTTGGGTCGTTCAACAAAAGCTGAACGAAAGTTGAACATGAGTTGAACCTATGTTGAAAGTAACACTTTTTGGGTCGTTCAACAAAAGTTGAACGAAGGTTGAACGTGAGTTGAACCTAAGTTGAAAGTAACACTTTTTGGATCGTTCCACAAAAGTTGAACGAAAGTTGAACGTGAGTTGAACCTAAGTTGAAAGTTACACTTTTTGGGTCGGTCAACAAAAGTTGAACGTGAGTTGAACCTAAATTGAAAGTAACACTTTTTGGGTCGTTCAACAAAAGTTGAACGAAAGTTGAACGTGAGTCGAACCTAAGTTGAAAGTAACACTTTTTGGGTCGTTCAACAAAAGTTGAACGAAAGTTGAACGTGAGTTGAACCTAAGCTGAAAGTAACACTTTTTGGGTCGTTCATCAAAAGTTGAACGAAAGTTGAACGTGAGTTGAACCTAAGTAGAAAATTACACTTTTTGGGTCGTTCAACAAAAGTTGAACGAAAGTTGAACCTAAGTTGAAAGTTACACTTTTTGGGTCGTTCAACAAAAATTGAACGAAAGTTGAACGTGAGTTGAACCTAAGTTGAAAGTTACACTTTTTGGATCGTTCCACAAAAGTTGAACGAAAGTTGAACGTGAGTTGAACCTAAGTAGAAAATTACACTTTTTGGGTCGTTCAACAAAAGTTGAACGAAAGTTGAACGTGAGTTGAACCTAAGTAGAAAATTACACTTTTTGGGTCGTTCAACAAAAGTTGAACGAAAGTTGAACCTAAGTTGAAAGTTACACTTTTTGGGTCGTTCAACAAAAATTGAACGAAAGTTGAACATGAGTTGAACCTAAGTTGAAAGTTACACTTTTTGGATCGTTCCACAAAAGTTGAACGAAAGTTGAACGTGAGTTGAACCTAAGTTGAAAGTTACACTTTTTGGATCGTTCCACAAAAGTTGAAAGAAAGTTGAACGTGAGTTGAACCTAAGTTGAAAGTTACACTTTTTGGGTCGGTCAACAAAAGTTGAACGTGAGTTGAACCTAAATTGAAAGTAACACTTTTTGGGTCGTTCAACAAAAGTTGAACGAAAGTTGAACGAAAGTTGAACGTGAGTTGAACCTAAGTTAAAAGTAACACTTCTTGGGTCGTTCAACAAAAGTTGAACGAAAGTTGAACGTGAGTTGAACTTAAGCTGAAAGTAACACTTTTTGGGTCGTTCAACAAAAGCTGAACGAAAGTTGAACATGAGTTGAACCTAAGTTGAAAGTAACACTTTTTGGGTCGTTTAACAAAAGTTGAACGTGAGTTGAACCTAAGTTGAAAGTAACACTTTTTGGGTCGTTCAACAAAAGTTGAACGAAAGTTGAACATGAGTTGAACCTAAGCTGAAAGTTGAATTCAAGTTGAATTCGAGTCGAATTCGAGTTGAATTCGAGTTGAATTCCAGTTGAATTCAAGTTGAACCCAAGTTGAACTCAAGTTGAACTCAAGTTGAACGTAAATTGAACCCAAGCCCAACCTCTGTTGAACCTTAAATGGCACCCGACACTCACAGGGTACCACCTAGCCCAACTTCCGTTGAACCTTGAATGGCACCCAAAACTCACAGGGTAATGCCAAAAACGTAACGCTTTTTCATTGCAATTTTCGTAACGATTTTCGATTTATGTGCCAGAGTCAAGACATAAAAATGTCAACAAGAAAAGTCAATATTTAATTTAATAAGTTTTTGTACCTCAATATAAACTTTAAAATTTTTGCGAAATAAAATAAATTTTTCTTATTTCGTAAACTATTTTATTTACGAAAGTATTTCTTACACATAATTTAAATTTTTTATTTGAAAACAGTTCACAAAAAAGGGGCTCTCAATTGTTTTATGCCTAGGGGCCTCAAAGGGTCTTAATCCGGCACTGGGCGCATTGACCATTTTTATTTGATATTTGAAAAGTAACTTGATGTAGTGCTAATAGAATCATTTTTTTATTTATTTCAGATATTAAAATTTGGCATCGAAAAGGTAAGATTCCCCTGTAGTCAATTTCGCTTTTTTGTTTGATTTCAATTCAGATCGATAAATCGTCTTTTTTTTCTTGATTGGCGTGCTCATTGTATGATGCCTATTTAATTCGCGATGCACTGAAGTGTAGTCATTATAGGATTTGAGATTGCAAAATATTGGTGGAGAAAAACTTTTTTTTGTTTCTTTTAGTCTTTGGGATGCTGAGCTCGAATCCGGATATTCCCACCAAAATTTCGTTTGCGGAACAGGGCCAAAACCTCGAAAATTTTCTGAGTTTTTCCGTTTTTTGGTTATAGTTGAAGTACCTATTGGTATATAATAAACGTCGTCGTAAACTTTTGTAAAGGTACGAAAACGCGATGTTGGCTCTAGCGTTTCATTTTCACACTGCAACTTTTAAGTTTCGCACTTTGGGAAAAAAAATCAGTATTACAACGAGTTAAATTTATTACACGAAAACCGCATCCACATCAACAAGATGAAACTAAAGCGAATATACTGTCTGTCCTTCTTCATAGCATAATAACATTACATAATACGAGTATACGAAAGGAGCCGAAGTCGACGAGTCATCGTCTACAGTGCGAATTTAATTATTCCAAGCGTCATGATTTTACATTCCATAATCAGGATATCACTGAACTTGAGTTCAGCTCCTCATAGTAATGGTGAGTGAGTGCTCCTTCGCGTATAAAACCAATTCAACGTTGTTCGCAAACAGATTCCGTTGTGAAATTAAATATTCCAACAATTTATTCATGACTGAGTATCATTCGCTTCGGTCGTTGTGGTTACAATATATTGGCTAAGAGGACCAGGCGCGGAGGGTTAAAAAAAGCGTTTTATCCGGCTGTGGTATATAACGTACTATATTGCTAATAGGTAAATTGATGATAGAAAAACAAATATCTTGGAAGGACTATAAATGGGAAGCTATTAAATTGTAGTCAGTTTAGTAAATTTGTTAACCCTATGCGACAATGGATAGGATTTCTAGAGAATGGAGAAATGGATGATGCTCATTTTAGCTAACGATTTTTATAACCACTTGTAACAAGTTACCTTAGGTCAGAAATGATTTTAATCATGTTAACACCCAGAGTACATTCAAAATATACTATAGGGACGAATCAACTTCAACATGGGGTTAAATTCTTAACGACAACGACGTTTCCATTTTAATTCAAGCAAAGTACTATGCGTAATATGATCCCCCTGGCGGCTCCAGACATGCTTCCAATATTTTTGAAAGTTCACTATGAATAATCACCTGAGGAATGAAAGGAGTCTTGAAACATAGGACCATAGTATACGTATACCGTATACCATAAAACCAAATAGAATTGTATTTTCTTGGCAGGAATTAAATCGATATCCGATCAGAAATCGTTTGGAAGCAAGTTTTAATTGGAGATGGAACCGATGACACGGAAATGTTTATTTATGAACAAAAAAAAAAAGAGGAGAAGAAACAGTCTTTGTCGCATGCAGCACCATCAACTAAATGGAAAGTCATTATTATTTCCTACTTATTTCTACGCGGTTTATATCGTCCTGAATACACATTTAGATATACGTACGGCATATGGATACACACAAGAGACGCTTGCTGTGTAATTGTGTAGTTCCTTTCTGTGGTGCAAATGATAGGGTTTGATGTATCATGAACTCTTTTGGAAAATATTATTATAATGATGTTGCTGGAGGGAACTTTTTCGTAATCGACAAAATACGTCCGTAAGCAGAATTCATACATGTAGTTTTGATATTTTTTGTTATAATGATTTTTTGGAAGTTCTACTTGATGGACCCAAAGCCAGAGGCAAACCGAAGAACACCTGGATGTGTCAAATGAAAAGACAACAACGCAAAGCATTAGTCTCGGCGATGACACGATCCAAGATAGAGCTGCCTCTAGAAATAAGCTGAGACATTACCGCTAGAACGGGCGATGTGCCAACACCGCAGGCCGAGCGATGCCATGGAGCGGTATAAGCACATTAAATCTTTATTTAATACTGCAAGGGCCGGTAAGATAATTTTGACGTTGCCCCTCTTCGACATACTAGAGCTACGTCAAGGATTGCCTATAGGATGTGGACTTATAGTAGTTTTTTATTTTCAGTATTGCTTTATTATATTATATTAGGGGTGTTTTTTTTTTAATCCGGTCTAGTTTAGTTTAGTGTAACTACATGAGGTCTCAATAACAACATAACCTGTATGGGTCATATTGTTATTGTAACTTCATGCAGTTACACTAAAATAACCTACACCGGAGTACAAAAAGAACACGCCTATTATTATCAACCTCTGCACCCCAAAAGGGGCTACGCCAAAACAGGCTTAATAAAAGTACGAGGATGATTACTTTATTTTAACCCTCTTGCCATGTAGATAGATAGTCCAAACTGATATGTTCTAGTTTAGTCTATTTTTAGTTTCAGCAACTTATCATCGCATAGGGATTTGTATCATTTTCAATATATAATTCGCAAAGCGTCGAAATTAGATAATAAACGGAGAAAAACAGACAAAAGAAAAATGTCTTCCCAATTAACGGAAATGTGTGCGATAAATGCAGCATCCTTGACGTTTCATTCTTAGGTATCCTTAATATTATATTACCACTGGTTATATGAAGTACAAACTTTGAACAAATTGTGTAATTCCCAATATCTATTTCGTGGCTATAGAACGCCAAACACCCCTTGAAAATTTACATGATGATACCCCATTTCAACACAATTCAAACTTTTCTACAAAACTTCTCGATCTCAAATATAACTCCAGCATACATGATGCTCGTATCGCTTGCAAGGTTAATTCAGGCGAAGGCAATAAATGAAAACAGTGCTGCTTTCCATATACAGAAGGGAATGAAAGATCGGGACTTTCATATAAGGAATACCACATCCCCCTATTAAGAACGCCATAAATACAGCACATATGGCAAATATTGTCTTAACCTAAAACTTTTATTTCATGTTTTTCCTTTTCGCCTTTATTTATGATTCTGTTCTATGGGATTTTTAGTATTCAACTCGATATGGATCCATCCTTTTCGCCGCCATCGTCGTGCTCGTCGTCGACACGGTGATGAAAGCGCCAAGCAATTCTACGACCGTACTCAAAATTATATGCATTCAATGTAACTGCTGTTGCCACGGAAGAGGTCGAGGGGTTACTTCACCTGTTTATAATGTTCATATGAATATGTACATGCATGCATATCGTCTCTGTGTCCTGGAGAGAAGTGTTTAGTTTCGGTATGAAAAGGAAACGTACAGACAAACCGTATACGTTATGACCTTCTTGTGTTCATACGTGCACATCATCATGTCCTTCTTTCATCGTATTTATCAGATATTTCAATAGAACTGGACTAGAGATCTATTGACATTAGCTTGCGAATGAAAAAAAACGACAACAAGAGCGCTGAATACGATACGAATGCGACAGAAAATAAACTAGTCCTGGTCGTTGTCCTAGCGTATGTAGTCAAATGAGAGCAGAGCATACAAGATTGGTTTCGGGCAATGGGAAGTTCTTATCGCTGTACTTGCAGTGTTTTATGGATTCTACGTGGACTTGTTTTCACCCCATTTATCCCCATCGTTTTAGTTCAGCAAGATGTTGACAATCCAGGGCTTTTCAGACATACATATGCTAGCACCTTTTATTCACCTTTTTTGCTGAAATTTAAGCTTAAACCATGCTTTTGATGTAAATTCTCGTGTATTGAGAGTTTATACACGGGCAATGGATTCTATCTCATTGCAATTCGGCTTTGAAGTAAAAGCGCTGCTGCAGGTAATTTCGATAAATAGTTCCTTTTTAACAGCAAGCATAGTCACATGAAAGAGTTCTTTATATGCGTAATAAGAGTTTATTAGGATTTGCAAAAAGAAAAGAAAAAAAAATGTTGTGTGGAACGTCATCATAAATACAAACATAACTTCTAAGACCTAGGTTTGAAATCTGCTAAGGCTATATAAAACAGAGGTTTGTAATTCTAAAGAACATGGTTTGCCGAGGATATACCATATTTGACAAGTGAAAAGCATCTCCGACCGTATCAAATATGGATATATACATATAGATATGATAATAACGGATTGGCACCTCTACAGGGTCCACCAATCTGACAGAAATTCCAGGATATATTAAAACTACACTTTGTGTGGAGGCCGTGACGGATAAACTGCAAGCCGCAATAAAGACCTCCTTCGAAGAGAGCTAAAGATCAAAGATTTCAAGATCTTATCTGCTTTTTGTTGAGGTAATGAGATCACGCTCAGCAGTGTTATGGGTACTCGTTGAACATCTGAGTGAGATCATAATCCGTCACAAGCTCGTGAGTTCGAAAAACACCATGATCCACGGTGAGATTCGAACTCATGACCCTGTGCACCGAAGGTTCGCGCACTTACCGCTAGACCAGCCAGACTACAATCGACATACAGATGCGAAGTGCAAATGGTGGAGCTCAACCCTTAACATCCTGCGTAAGAGGACACAAAAACTCTTCAACGCGGCGAAAATAACTGGGAATTTGGCCACATACCGTCTCACTCTAACCCAGTACAACAAATAAATCAGGTAACCCAAGATGGAATCCTGTAGGAAGTTCTGCGAAGAGATCGAAGATCTACATGAAGGAATGACACTCCAGAAGATTCTGACCAACAAACAACAACAAACCCCATCGGAAGGCTTAAAAACTCCGACGGAAACCAAACAAAAACAGGTAGACAGACCCTGAGTCTCACTTTCCTGGATCCACCATAACAACGGAACCCGTAGATCAGTTGGGCGATATCTCCCTGCATTTCAGGGCAAACAAAAACGACTGGTCGCTCGCGAACCAACTAGTAACATATAATTGGGTGGAACCTTACAAATCACCGGGGCCAGACGGTGTCTATCCAGCCTTGCTTCAGCAGGGCCTTACGACTCTGGCTCCACGTTTACTAAGACTATTTAGAGCCAGCATAGCCTTAGGATATATTCCAATCGCATGAAAGCAGTTAAAAGTAGCATTTGTGGCAAAGCTTGGGCCTGACCAAACCCTAGCAAAATCGTATATCCCAATAATGATGACCAATCCTTCCTTCTCAAGTCATTAGAAAAGCTCGTCGAGCAAATAAAATCAATGCTTCAGGGAGGACAAGTACAAGCTTAACCTATTCAGTGAAACCATGTATACAGCTGTCCTCAAAGGATGCCCACAGAAGGTATCCTATCACCCCTCCTGTGAAACCTTGTGTGCGACAGCTTACTGGTCCAGCTAAACAACAATGGTTTCTTATACCCAAGGATATGCGGATGATATCAGCATCCTGATCAGAGGAAAATTCGCAGGAGTTCTTTCTAAGCTTATGCAACAAGCTCTAACTTTAGTGGAGGATGGGCGGAGGAGAGTAGGCCTATCGGTCCCGCAAAAGCAACACTAATAACCTTCAGTCGCAAACACAACTTGGAAGGACTAAATGCTCCAACCTTATTTAATCAACAGTTGCAGTTTACCACTGAGGTTAAATATCTGGGAGTCACCCTCAACAACAGATTCACGTGGAACAAGCAGCTGCAAAACACAATTACAAAAGGTAAACAAACTCTACGCCATGGGCCGTTCACCAACTTTAACTTTAGAGAAACTACTTGACCTGTCACCACTAGACCTAACAATACAGAAGATGCAAGAATGACAGCGTACAGACTTCAATCATCAAACATGTGGAACCCATAAAAGTAGGGCACTGTCGGATTACAGAAATCATTGCAAAGCCTATCCTAGATATGGAGAGCGATTATACCCCGCCCAAGTATACCTTCGACTCGAACATCCAAACCTCTATAGTCAGGGAAGATGAGAGTGGATGGAACAACAACCATCCGACAAAGCATATAGTGTGAGTTTATACTAAAACCAACAACTGTAGTATCTTCCAGGTCATCACACAACTGTCTTCCAGGCAGAACTTATAGCCAAAAAACGTTGCAGTAGGGGAGAGAACTCGAAAGGAATATACAAACAAGACCATATATTCTCTCCGACAGTCAAGCTGGCATAAAGGCTATTGCAAGTCCCAAAACAACCTCTAAATTGGTTTGGGAATGCCAACAGAACCTTAGAAACCTAGCTACCAGAAACAACGTAACCTTGAAATGGGTAAAAGGGCATAAGGGGACCTAAGGCACTGAGAAAGCAGATGCCCTCGCATCAAGAGAGGTTTCTGGACTACTACTCTTCACTGGTCCTGAACCTGCAATCAGAATTAGCAAATCCACTGCTAAGACTTTTGCTAAATAGTAATCTGAAGAAAAATCCAAAATCGATGGAGACTTGTTGAAGGGCTCAGACAAAGCAAGCGTATGCTGGGCCAAAACCAGTAGTGCCGAAATCCTAAGCCTCACCAAAAAGAACCTCAGGGCAGTGACATGTCTCATAACTGGTCACTGTAACCTGCGAAAACATCTGCATACAATCAGGATCTACATACAAGACCTACTATGCCGCCTCTGTAACGAGGACGTAATTTTTGAATGCCTCGCTTTTATGAGCTGGAGACAAACCTTTGTTAAGGCTCAAACTATTGAAATGGGCGCACCCAAAGTAAACCTGGTCAACTTTCTTCTAAGCCTTTTACGAAGGAGAGAGCTGTTACTGAAACTCATTTGCTCGAATAGGGAATACAATAAGCCAACATGCTACAGTACCAATACTTGGGTGTAACCAGTTCAACCCATTATAGTGCCTACCTCATCCATCCATCCATCCAATATCTCTTCCTCATCTGCGCTCATTGTAAGATACATTTCGTTTTTTCAAGACAGACGATCAGACGTTGGTTATGTTGTCCTCTACAGGAGGATATAGTGAATGAATCCTGGAATTTCTGGAATCAATCAAACACAGCTTTTAAGTTATCCAGAAACTGAGAAAATGAGAAAATTCAGTGCGTAACAGAATAGTTACATCACTGTTCTGTGCCGGACAACTTATCCAGAAACGGAGAAAATAAGAAAATTCAGTGCGCGTAACAGAATAGTTACATCACTGTTCTGTGCCGGACAACTGTCTAAATAGATTTTAGCTGTAGATTACAGATGTATTCAACATATGCGTGATTGCTTAAAATAGGTCTACCAGACCCATTTGGTTTTTTGACTTTTAGGGAAAAACATAATTTTATGAATGACTTTTTTACCGCAATCCGTACATAAAAAAAAAAATATTTAAAAAAGGGATTGCTGTACGCTTAAGTGAATATTTTAGAACACTTTTATTTGCATTTTTCCTGTCCGTATATACAAATATGTATGTACTTATATGGTTCTGACCTCTTTAACGATAATTAACATTGCTTTCTGGGAAAATGTTCCGCTTACATTCCTTGTACTTAAGAAATATAAATTTTCATAGAAAACAATAATAGCTTTAATAAATTTAAAACGTTGAAAAGCGTGTAGATTTCAAAACAAAACCACTTAAGTCATCTTTATAGGCATATGCTCTCTACGCGATGAATATCCTATTTTTGTTTTTGAATATCTTCAACGTTATTTCTTCCAACCATCTTGATAGTATCATCCTCGACTCATCATCATGCTCACTGTGTGTACGACGGTTGTTTAAAACTTCGCCAAAAGATTCGACTTTTTCTTCGCGGATAGGAGCAACGCAACGTCGACGTTTCCAGTCTTTCATCGCCATCGAATTGAAATGATGGTTGTTTCACCATACAGTCGAGTGATTTTCTGTTTTGCTTTGAAAATTATCTGAGAATCACAAGACCAAGAGTGAAACTGACTGCAAAAGGAGAAAATCAATTAAAAAATAAAATAATATGTAATTCAAAGCAAGCAAAGAAATCTCGATTTTTTGCTTACTCCTTGGCAGCATCGGCACGCAACCCCGCGATTCATAGCACAGCGCGAATTTATCAGACTATTATGAGTGGATTATGGCGAATTCAACTACATAAATGCCTGCAGATAAAAATCTAAGTGAAAAGAAAAACAAGACGAAAGGTCGGTCAGGCTTAGCATAATTTTGAATTTTGCGGCTCCAATGGATGATGCTGATCCTAATCTGTGGTCTGTGCTAGTCGTCGTCGTTGTCATCATTGAAATGGTGCGGGACAGTCTATTGAAATCGAGAAGTTAATCGATTAGAAGGATTCTTTCCACGTTCAATGACTGGAATTAAGTTGAAAACTTTAAACTACGAGTTTAACCTTTCAATGGATAGTTGATTGCTAGATCCTATAATCTTTCGATTCATTCATCATGCGACTGTGCTGGACAGTTTTCTCTACCTCAGCATTAAACTTGGACGTTTGTCATGGGAAAATGTTGAAAATGAAATTGGTGTCCGACTTCTCGTTATCCTTTTGAAATCTAGCAATTATTTTTTAATTAAATGGTAAATGGTTAAGTGTTTTAATTGTAAGCTATAAACAGATAATAATCAATACGTAAATATATGCCTAAAATTGCAAAAATCAATAAAAATTAGACATTGTCTTGATATTTATCAAAATATCACGGACGCATAGTACCATCGGCACAGAATTTTCTGATCATGCCATAAGTCGAAATGCTTTATTTTTATGTTATGGCAAATCTGCAAAAGAAAATATTCTCTGAAAAGTAAACTCTTCAGAAACGAATCATCTGAAAACTGATGTTATCGTCGAAAGATCTTCGACTTTAATTGTGTTAATAAAAATACCGACTCTCAACTGTAAATTTCTCACACTAGGAATTCCTTACGAAAACGTAAATAGGGATCCCACTTGTTTTATATATATTTTCAGTACATTTTTTATTATTTTGTACCAAAAATCACTACACATATTCACATAAATAGATGATGATTGTTTGGCAATCACTTTGAACAAGTGAATTAACTAGGAAAAGAAAACGTTGCTTTCGTATAGGCCTGTTTGTATTGTTATTGTTGTATTATTTATAGAAATTTGTAGTAAAAACACTAAAAGCTGTTTTCTAGCTGCTTAAAGTTGTTTATTTATTTTTTAGCGCATGCTGTTTTATTTAATTACTTTGAAACTACATATTTAAAAATAGGCAAAGTTAAGGTCATATGATGATATACTGATCTAATTTATTTTCTCATATGGATGGTTGCTGGCAATGCATGGCTATCCAACCCACCAAGAGCGTACGCAGAAAAACATTTGGGAGGGGTTTTAAAAAGGGGTTTACGTTGAATATCCTATACAGCTGCTGAGATCGACCAGTTTACTGAGATTGCTAAAGAAAACTAAAAAACTCATTCAAAAGGTGCAAGGATTATAAAATATTAATTAATAAACTCTTTGGTATACGTCTGTAAGTGAAAGTCAGATCCTCTTACTTTTACAAAAAAAATATTAAATGAGCTGGCATATGCTATCATAGTAATCAATTTATTGTATCAACCGGCTAGCATAACCCTCGAAAATATAGTTATCATTACGAGTATACAGGCATTTAAACATTGTCGGATGATTACGTCCCATTCGTCTATTGACACGCCGACTCATCAGGAAATGAGTACCCGTCCCTGAATAGTGACAGTGTAAAACCATATACAAATAATACATATATGTCCAAAGCTCACTCAAAATCGGGTACACATTTTTTTGGCCATGTCGTCTGATCTTGCATCCAATGTCACAAATACGACCATACAGATACACGTATACAGGCTATTAAAGCTATTTGCTCTTTTGCTACACAGTTCAAGTTGAAGAGAGTTTAGATACTCTGCCAGACGCCAGAGCATGTTTTCGTGCATTTTACGACTTCATGAGTGTATCTTCCACTGTCCCATGCCATGGGTCGGGGTGGCTTACACAAAAGTATCTGCGCCTGCGAAAACTGCGTATTGAAAAAACATGAAAGATGATTTGATGACAATGCATTTCTTGAGGTTGCGGAACAGGTTGCCATGCGTTCATTGACCTCATTAGTGCATTTCGTAAGGTGCATGCCGCGCTGTTAATGCAATGTAGTGGTAGCATGCGGTAGAGTGAGTGGATTTAGTGCAGGACAAGGCAACACAACTTCCATAGATATTTCAAAAAAGATATATCTCTATACAGATCAACTGAAAATTTGTATGCAAGTTGTTCTGTCCTGTTCTGTACTCGATTCAATTGGAAGGATATGAGTACGAGAGTGAGTTGTAGAGTATTGATAAAAAAAAATACGATATTTGATCAGCAAAAATCCTATAGGTATCGCTGTATTTTTGCAGGATGGTTGGTGATGCTGATGGCGTCCTGATTATGGAAAAAAAGTCCCCAACGATTGGAGGGCAACCTTGAAAAAAGGGGATAAGGGAGTATTTTTTTTACTTTTTAGCAAACATTTCAAAACCGACAAAATACATATACAGAAAAATGGTCTGAGAACGAAAAAAAACACATAAAATTACCCTTGCAATTGTATATAATACATTAGGATTTTAGTGAAAAATTTGGTGCTAGACTAAAAAATAAATTAGAATATTTTCATTTTAGACTCTTTTAAAAACCTCCATAGCTCTGAAAACGCAAGTACCCCTCCTCCCTTTTCAAGGCTGCAAACCTCTAATCTATTGGGACTTTTTTCCCATAATCAGAAGGGCATCCCTAAAAATCCTGCAAAAATCCATCGATGTAAGATTTTTGTCGTTCGATGACCATATTTTTTTTCTTCGGCTATAATAATTGATTTAATTGTTTGAAACAAATGAGAATGCCCACTTTTGTATGAAAGTTGGTTAACGAAATTTGTATCAGAGAGCAACGAATATATGAGTTTCAATTTTGGATCGATTTTGATATAATTTGAATAAATTTTACCAAATTGCAGATCTTTAGGGGCAGTTTTAGTTGAATTGAATTGAAATAGAGCTAAAATTAACCACAGTTTTCTGTTTTTAAGGCATTAAAACTGTAAGAAATACAGAAGATAGAATAAAATGATGTAATAAAGAAATGATCTTTGGACTATTCGCCAATTTTGTGAAGAATCGTACGAACACCTCACCTTGGCAGAAGTTGCAGAAAATTGAGATGGAAAAATATTTTGTTTTTGGGTCAAATCACAAAAATTTGACTTTGAAGTTCTGTAAAAACCAAACCTCTTATCCGATTTTAGTGCGGTTAATTTTATTTTTTGGATAAATTTGTTGGCTTTAATAATCATTTTGTTTTGCTATTCTAGCTAGTATAGCTTTTGAGATAATGACGTTTTAGTCGTCAAAGAAAATTTTTTTTTTTAAATTTTCAAATGCCTGTGGCAGCTAAAGGGTTAAGCTTTTTTTTACCAAAAATCAATGAGGAATCACAATCCGGTGCGTTTATGCGGCAGACACCCTGTATATTTTCCTAACTTACGACTAATGAAAAAAAAAACTATCGGAAAATCGGTTTTGATACCGAAATTTATACTTTTAGGCCCGTATTTATAAACATAGCTTAACTCAAGGCGACCTTTAGTCAAGTATACCGAAATTCAAAAAAATAGATGTAATTTCCAGTAGTTTATATTACAAGTCAATTAAGTCATTTAAGGCGAAACTCAAGGAGACCTTAAGCTGTTAACACAATTGTAATATAATAATAACTCAAGGTAGGTAAGTAGCTACATTGACTTCAAGTGAGGTGGACTATTGCAAAATTTCAAAGTTTCCTTGAAATCGCCTTAAGTCAAGGATGCATTGACTCGAGAAATTAAATTATTTCAATGAAAAACTACTGGAAATGGCATTTATATTTGAAGGTAAGGTATGTTTAAAAATACGGGCATTAGTTTTGGCTAATTTTTGCTATGATTGTTGCCACGGCCGGTCAAGAAACAATACTATGTATTCTATAAATTAAAAAATCTACAGCTGTCTAGACAAGAATGCATAAATGCAAATTTAGAGAAAGTATTGAATAAATTGGTCGCAGCATGCAGGAAGAGCTTCTTACAAAAATCATATGTGCAAAATTTGAACTTCCTTTATTCTGTCAGAAGTTATGGAGTGAGTAAAATGCCCGAACTAAATAACAAAGAAGGTATTTTTTCAGAAACTCCATGTCTATGACCCTAAAACTCATACCTACATTTATAATAATTATTATCGTCTCCATTAGAGACTTTTCTTTTTGACACCAAAGCCTTCATAGCCTGCTAAATATCTCCCTTTTCTGATTATATAAAAAATATTGATATGTATGTGCTAATATTTTTGTAATTTCTGATTATTTACTTTTTATTTTAATAGTTTATTGAACAGAGTTAAATGTAATAATTAATGCATATTTCACTAAAATAAGGTAAATTTAAGAATAGACTTCTCCTCACGCAGTGTATAAAAAGAGGAGAAGGCAGACAATTTTTCTGTATCTCTTTCCTTTTTTGAAATAATCGCAAAAAAACGAAAAGAGTCCCCCTCTCCCCCTTTTTTTAAGGTTGCGGATCACTAATCGGTTGGGACTTTTATTGCCATAATCTGGGAACCATCTCCAACCATAATTCAAAAAAATTTCCATCTAGGATTTTTGCCGACCAAATATGCCATTTTTCTTAGACTTGTCGCATCGCTTGGGTTGCTTGGAATTGACTCTCAAATATCATATTTAAATATCGGCTCAGATAATCTGAACCTCAAAATATAGATACACACGCCACAGACGAATTATAAATTTCGTAGGCGCATGCACAACGTGTTCTCGTGTCGTTTCCTTCGCGCCGCGCCGCGGTGCCATACATCGCACACCACACAAGAAGCGGGCGGGACGTGGCAGTGAATGAATTTCATAATCATTTCTGTGTTCATAACATAACATATTGTCCGCAACGGCAACTTGCTCTCTTCCTCGGACCCACTCGATCCACTTGTCATGCGTCACGGAGTACGGAGATATCATCTCCATCACACACCACGGAAGTCGCAGGCAATGGCAAGCGATGAGTGATTCTTAAAAAATACTATAAAAAGAGTCTCTTGACTCTCTTGAACTGGAAAACGTTCTCTCAAATTGACACGCACACAAGCTCATGCGATTCGCTTGAAAGCTCTAGGAAATTTCAGATACATTTTCATAGGAACAACATTTTGTACCAATTTGGACATACAGTAAAACCTCCATAAGTTGACCACCCAAGGGCGGACAATTTTTGGTCAAGATAGAGAGTGTGGTCAACTTACAGAGACTAATTTAATATTATGTTGAAGGTAAAAGGGCGGAAAAAAGATGGTCAATTTAAAGAGGTGGTCACGTTATAGAGTGGTCAACTTAGGGAGGTTCTACTGTATATGTCTTATTTGTATATGGTAAAACTGTGTATCTCCTAAAATTATTAAAGGGAATATGTATACAGGGTGGGCCAATTACAAGTTTGTTTCTAAAAATGCAATAAAATGAACAAAATCAAATGTTTTTCCATGTCACGAAAAATGAATTTCTTCACATAGTCACTGGAGTTTTATTGGTGTACATAATAACAAAAATATATGACTACCTCAATTTTGGTTTATTAGATTGATTTTCTTCTTCTCTTTCGGATTCATTATTGCTTGCGCTACAATTGTGACCAGCTTCGTATCCTTCTGGGTTCGATGAAAAAAGCCCATCGTTATGGAAGAAGTCCTCGTTTTCGGTAAGAGGAGAAAAGTCAGGTATGTTGCTACACGCGTTTCCACAACAAGCCATACAAATTGGAGAGCACTTTAATCCTACTTTCCAACACCCACATGCTTTTCCACAACCAGTTTTACAGGTACACCAAATAACTTTCAATAAATTTGGCGGGGCTGGTTCCTGTTCGCAGGGAATGGGCCGGCACATATCCATACAATCTCCTACTTTTCTGGTATTGAAAAATACAAAACCCGTTCTTATTGGCCTACTTGACGTAGGACATTGATTTAAGTACCGTTTGATAGATTATTATGATAAGAAATGAAACCTCTATACACCATTTGACTGTAGGGTCAACAAAAAGCAAAACGCAAATTTGGCCTATAAGTAGGCAATTTACTATAACTACCCCCTGATATATACGCAACTTCATTGTTTATCCTTGAAAACTCAGTTTTAGACGAAAGACATGTCCCCTAACTTTCTTCTTCTTCCTTGCCTCGTTCTTTATACCGCTCCACGGTTTCGCGTTGCTCGACCTGCGGTGTAGGCAAAATTCAGCCATTACGTTTTGTGTCTTTATTTACTGTACTAGAATCCCCAAAATCGGCCAGTATCGTCATGGGGCTGCCATACAAAGCTTACCTAAAAAAAAACTTTCTTTATTATGAACCAATTTACACCAAAACTCTCAAGATATAAACTCATTCTTGTAATGTCTTTTGTAGATTTATTCATAAATCTGAATCCACAAAATATACTAAGTGGCTTGCATGGGGTGGTCAATTCTGAAGATGTTGAAGGAAACTTGTTTGGGCAAAACGCCATCAATAGAATTGGTTTTTTTACGGCTATCATGTTATTTTTGGAAGTCAACGAAAATCACGGCTTGACGTGTTGAATTACAATTTTCCACTCCCCTAATCCATTATTGAAAATTTTGATTTCAGTTTCTAAAATTACCTGAAATTTTGAATTTACCTATTCACAGTTTCAAAGGGCTATAAGGGCTGCACATCACCCGAATGTGCGCCAAAAGCCGATTTGCTATTCGGACAACAAGAGTTACGATCATAAATCGATGTCAAGCTACTGTAAAAAGAGGATGTCTTGGCTAACAGAGTATTTTAATGGGTAATAATCACGATCCATACTAAACGAGTTACGAAATAAACCAATTATTATTTCAAAGCCGATAAAGACAATAACCTAGTGGTGATGAAGAAAGTCGACTACTACCAGGCTAACGGAAGTGTTTACCATCTACGAAAGGACCCTTTACCCGAATCGATTAAGCGAGTAGATCAAGCCCTGAAAGAATCATAATCAATATGCCCTAACATAACTAAGCTGAAGATTCCCAACCCGTCCCTTCCCAGGATTCAAACTCGCCCACATACAATATCGCAAAATGGTTAGCAAACGAATTACAGACACTAGGTAACACAATCGGGAAGTCCTCCATCAAAAACACCAACGGACTAATTGAGAGACTCAGCTACACGCATAAAGGAAGACGAAATGATAGTGTCATTCGACGTTAAGGCGCTGTTTCCAAGTACACCCGTAAGGCAAGCGATATACCAACTGGAAAGGTGGCTAATACAACGCGACTCAACCCTGGAATGGAAAAGTAAGTGAGAGCATATGTACATCAACCTAGCTTCCTTCTGTATGAACAAAAATTATTTAACATTCCGGGGAGAATTTTACAAAACTACTGTAGGAGTGGCAATGGTGAACCCACTATCGCCATTACTACTGAGCTATTTATGGCCAACATTAAGGAAACTATCGAGGAAGAAGGCCTGATGCCAACAGTATGGTTACGCTACGTAGACGACATATTCGACGTTATTAAGAAGGACCAAGTAGACAATATTCTTGAACATTTAAACAGGTTTCACCCGAAAATCACTTTCACCGTCGAAAAGGAAATCGACGGAAAACTCCCATTCTTGGACTTTCTAATTTCTTACACCGAAAGGAAACTAGTCTACGAAATATATCGGAAACCAACCACCACTCAGTGAACAATCCCTGCAACATCGAACCACACCTTCGCTCAAAAAATGGCTGCATACAACAGTATGGCGCACAGGCTCGTCAAGAACCCCCTAACACATCAGGCGTTCCAAAAACAAAAGGCACACATACTTGATACAGCGAGCAAAAATGGATACAGCAAAGATGTAATTGAGCAGTTGATTAACAAAAAGATCTTTAAAGAAAAAAGGAACGAAGACACAACACTTTTCGCAAATACAACCGACACAGAACCAGTCAGGAGAATAAGCATACCAATATCCTACGAATTTTATGCAATAAAAACCTTTATGAAATGTTTTAACATCGACATTGTGGGATCTTCGAAAAATGCGACTTTGCGATTAGGAAGCGAAAATGATCCCTTGAAAATAACCGAGAAAAGTGGGATATATTGAATATCCTGCGGCGATTGCGATAAATCATACATTCGGCAGACTGAATCCTGCGTCATCATCTACACCTTAATCAAAAAATGTGCTAAAGTTAAGCACGTGTGAAGACCACTCCATCCTGGATTTCAATCATACACCGCTCTATTTCAACAAAGGGAAACGTACACTGAGTCAGCTAGTTGATGGGTGAAAATCGAAAAATAGCTGCCAAAAGCAACTAACGCGTTTGCTTACCTTCGCCATTCCTTACTTGATTTAACGTCACTAAAGGGGAAAATCAAAGGTTTAGTGGCCGGCCGTAGCCGCCTTACAGACAACGTCATAGGAAGAATTTGATGTTGCTCTCCCGTAAAAATAAGTCCACAACCAAATAATCTGACTATGTATCATGTTCTGCCTGTTCCAAACACTCCACTTCCGACTTCGAATGTAGCATTCAAAATGCGGTTATTTATTCACCCATCTTCTTGATTGAACTGTGGCTGTAGATCTTGCGACTTATAACGGCCGCGAGTTACAATATCAACGCAACACGTCTATCATTGCATACTATCAACTTGCAACATTGTCCATGGCTCATGTGGATGAGGCGGCAGTATTACGCAGCGGAGGTCTCGAGTTCGAATATCAGTGGGGACAACTACTTTTTTCTATATGTATAAATAAATCTGTATCTATTATATATATATATCCTCTGCAAAACGCATAATTGATAAATTTTTCGCATAGTAATAAACGACAAAACTGTTAATGTTAAACGTTGTAGATAACACTAACACTAAATTGACATTTTACAAAAAAAAAACATTAAATAGAAAATTCACATTTATTCTAAAGCCGTTCACTGTCTGATCCTTTTTCATCTACATTACCGCCACGTCTGCCCTTTGAAAATATTTTCTTTGCTCTTTGTTGCATGAGTCACATATGACTCATACATGTAAACGATGAGGAACGCTGTCTACACGTGTGACTCAGAAACAGTAAACGTTCTAACCAGAACTTGGTCTGAGAGATTTTGCCGTCATTATCCCCCGTCGTGCTCTGTGGCCGTGATCGTTCGGTCGCCACTCTGTGAAATAGACACTCATAGAGAAAGGAGTTTCCAAACTCGGCACGACTCGTCGCAAGTTTATTATTCAGAAGAAGATGATAAGAAATATTCTTATCGTAGAATAATAAACTAACAATGCGACTAGGAAGTGGTATAGCTGACAACCGTATCACACTCCGAATTCAGTTGTCTCTGTAACGTTGATGACTACACACGGTAGTTTTCAAGGCACCATGCTCCACTAGGAGTTACGGTAATCGAGAGACATTCGAAAATTTACATACATTATGAGACAAATGTCACTCATAGACGTGAACGGAAGGAACTGAGTGGACACCATGTATCTCATAAATGGTGAACGCATTAATAATAATTCAGAGAATTATTATAGTGTCTTTTAGAACTTCTAAAATAAGTTTCAATCAGAGAATTCACAACTTATGAATTGCATTTTCTTATTTTTGCTCTCCTGTAAAATTATTTTTTTTTTTCACTTAACACATTTGTGCGCTTAACCATCGATATGCACTGGAATCTTAGCCATCGAAACTAGTGATCCATTGGAAACTTCTGAAGAAACCGTAGCAAACCACTATTCTAGGATTTATTCAAAGTACGCAGAGTAGAATAGGAACCTGTCCATTTTTAAAAGCTGACATCTAACGGATGTTATCCGTTTCCATCAACATTCTAGAAACTGTTCGTGGATGGATTTTTCTTCCTAACCACGAGATGATGGGAGTACACAACTACATAGAAACAATTATTTCCTGTACCAGAAAAAGAATGTACTTCCTGTGACTAATATCCGGTAAATTTAACGTATACATTATAAAATTATCAAATAAATTTTAATTAGTCGACATTTTTGGCATGAATATTTATTAAATTTAGTTACACATTGGCATTTAAAATGTTGGCTTTATTTCAAGGATGTCATATGATTCCTTTCAAATTTATTGAACTTTATAATCATGCTTAGTATACAGGGTTATTGGTTAAGTCGACCTATTCCCTGCAACACGTTATAATAGGGTCCAAATGCAACTAAATGAGGCCATAAATGTTAGGCCGATTTTCAATGGTCACTGAGATATTTGAATTTTTAGGTGTTTTTGAAATAACCTTGAATTTTACCATTTAAAGTAAGAATTAAAGAAAACTACTAAGATAATGGGTTAAAACTTATTTTTGGATTTTAGTCAACACTATAGCAGACATTTCTTAATCATTAAAAATTTTAAAAACCCATCACAATTCGAAATTTTTAATTTTTAATAAAAAAAAAATTTCTTAAATTTTTTTAAAGTTGATTTTTAATGTAGTATTACTAAAAAAATTATATGACACGGAGTCTGCAGATCACTGGAAAAACATACTCGTGGTGTCAGCTTTCCAAAAAGATGTCAATGTCAATATAAATATTTCAAATAATTGAATCAGCTAGCTGCAACTTGTTCGGGGACCATAATTTCTCTTGATAAAAAACGGAATAAAAGCTATGGTGTAGGGATAAGTTTTTATTGTGTTATGGATTTGTCGTTTTTTATCAAACGAAATTATGGTCCCCGAACAAGTTGCAGCTAGCTGTTTCAATTATTTCAAATATTTATATTGACATTGATACCTTTTTGGAAAGCTGACAACACGAGTATGTTTTTCCAGTGGTCTGCAGAATCCGTGTCATATAAATTTTTTTAGTAATACTACATTAAAAATCAACTTTAAAAAAATTTAAGAAATTTTTTTTTTATTAAAAATAAAAAATTTCGAATTGTGATGGGTTTTTGAAATTTTAAATGATTAAGAAATGTCTGCTATAGTGTTGGCTAAAATCTAAAAATAAGTTTTAACCCATTATCTTAGTAGTTTTCTTTAATTCTTACTTTAAATGGTAAAATTCAAGGTTATTTCAAAAACACCTAAAAATTCAAATATCTCAGTGACCATTGAAAATCGGCCTAACATTTATGGCCTCATTTTGTTGCATTTTGACCCTATTATAACGTGTTGCAGGGAATAGGTCGACTTAACCAATAACCCTGTATAATTCTATAATTAACAGAATTGGTGGTTATAAAAAGTTCAGATGAAACGTATGAAAAATAAAAATAGATTTGTTGACTTTAATAGAATGTATTATGAATATTTCACTTAACTAAATATAGAGCAAAAACATCATACTTGAGTGACTATCGCATGTCATTTAGCTTCCGTTTTGTATATTTGAAAAAATTGTAAATTATGCGGGTCGTCGCAAATTTCGCAGAGAATATTCAAATGTTAAAATAAATTGCATAATTTTCTATACACTGTTTGATGCTAAAGTAATGCTCATTTATCGCTTTCGTTGATCATCCATAAGATAAATTGTATACAAGCGCAAAAATACCCAAATTACACAACAGTTTAGTTGCAACCATAAATTTTCAGTATAGTGTTTTCGTTCCATATTCCCAAACTATTTATTACAAAAGTTAACTTTCATCGAAATTCCATGGTTGCGCACAACATAACACTATAGGAAAAGTGCGAAACGAATAACATAAAGAGTTTCACTCTACCGAAATGTTTATTTCATTTTGTGCAAAATACTTTTCCCGTTTATTTCCCACCCGCACATAAATAAAAGCCCCGAAAAAAAGTTCTCTTTTTTTTGCCCCCTGTCTCCATTCATCCGTTGCAATGAATCGAAACTCCTATACGAATACGAGACGACAATTGATCCTAAATGGTATAGTGATCCTCCGAAGCTACCCGTCGGAAAGTAACCATACTCGTTTGTGTCGTTCGAACGAATGAACTTCAAAAATGCGTGAAACATAAAACTCGTAGCAACTGTATCTATGCGAGTTGTAAGGACCACCCGAATATTTTTATATATTTTCCCAGACTGCTGTTATCACACAGGGGTGGTGTTGATAATGACGATTTTTGCCCGACAAAAAAAGCACTGAAATAAACTTCTATGAAAAGGAACAGAGAACATCCCGAATTTTCGAATGGGCAATTTCGTGGCAAATTGATATCATCCTAGCCGAGAAAAGAGCGTAACAAACGACTCGGGTGGTGCGCGCCGCACATCTTCTTATTCGGAACGAATAAAAAAGGAAGCAACCCTCTTGGACCATCAAACGACATTTTTGCAAAATAAATTCGTTTATTGTCGCGTTGGTCTGTTTTATTTTGGAGGATGTGGATGTCATCGTCAGCACACCCACCAGTAAAACTCCCGTTTCTTATGCATAAAACATACGACGAACCCGACGCGAAATGAGGTCTTCGTCCAGGACCAAGACGACCAAGTTCATCAGGTGACGAAGAACAGAATACGATGAATATGAAGGATGTAAAATAATCGTAAAAATGTGATCATGTGATAAGAGCAGGTGGCCGTATGCTGCCATAGGGTAGTTTGTGTGGGAGTGGTTAGGTTTTGACGGGCATGCACTCCGTGTAAATGATTAGATGATTGAAATAAAACGGACGGAATGGACGGATAAATGATGTCGGTTTCGGACATACAATAATGATATGTACGAGAAAACCGTTAAAGCGTGTCCGAGGGGTGAAAATATCGTGCCTGCCCCACTGTGTTTAATGAGACGTAATGAAACCTTAATGACCTAAGGAGTGGATACACTTGACATTTCGACGTGCCAGTAATGTTCATTAGGGTGATTTAATATTGAAATTGAAATGATAGCGAAATGTCATCATCAAACTTTTTTTTTTGGGATAGTTTATCAAGAAAATATTTTAGTATAATATAATTTAATACTTAAAGATGGTTCGCACAAACAGATTGGAAGCATTGAATGGTGCCGAAGAAAGCAGTACATATAATGCAGTTTAAATGGCTGACATGTTTTTTGCTGTTGCTGTTGAATAGCAGCAGCAAACATATCAGCCATTTAAAAAGCATTGTGCTGCTTTCTATGACAGAATTTAACGCGCAATCTGTTTCAAGCATTACTCTAAAAAGTTTCTGCTTCTTGAGCATAATTATTACTTTCTAGGGGCTTATTATTTTTGTATTTACCATCGTCAATATTTTCTTTACTCATATCCTCTTACAAACGTGTCCTTGGATATGCATGTGTCAACGTTTCACTGCCACACTATTAATCATTCAAGAAAACAGCTTCAGGCGTGTATGATAAAAACGTTTATTCAAATAATAAAAGACAATCCTCAAGTATGTAAAACATACAATACCGCATGAATGTCAACTTCGATAAGAACCACCCCAGCCTATTTCTACGGCTTGAGCATAAGTTTTCGCAAGCCTCTTTCGGCTTACATTCCATGTAATCTTCTGTAACAATGCAAGACGCACATGAATATTTTAATGTCCATTCGTAGACGCGGATTAAAAAGCTCGAATCGATTGTTATCTGGCAAGATGCCTGCACTCCATTCCAAGTGAAAAGAATCCTTTTAATCTCGTTTCTACAACTCGGGGAACAATGAATGCATTATGGCTAGCCTCCAGTCTCATTCATTGTGTTTGCTTATCACTACCGTTGCAATACACTTCATCCGGCAGGATATAACAATTTTCGCTTCGATGGTGCAATGACGAGTGACGATGGAAAGGAAACGTGGCGGTAAGTGGGCGACGAACGAAACCAACCTCGTAACTATACGCTCAGTGATGCAAATGAGTGTACTTTTTCAAGTACGCAAACAGTGACACGTGCCCGTTTGCCTGGCTGGTTGCCTGCAATGCAATGCAACTCCTCTCGTCGCCTCATCAGGACATTCATTGCTTCTTCCCTAGTCGTCCTCGTCATGCCCGACACCGGCCGCACTATACACACTGACAATGTGCCATACCCTACTTTAGCGTGATTGAAATTCTCGTCGCATGGCCGAACAAGGATATATGACGACGACGAGGCGGGAAAGCGTGCGAATGATATTTTGGTTTTTATTATTTTCCCGTTTATTTTTCACCTCTCTTTATATCACGAACAATTCATCAGACAATGACTTTTAAGTTGATTGTTTCAACATAATGCAATGCGATTTCCATATTCATAGCTTTTGCTAAAACGGATTGGGGCTGCTAAACTGGAAAATAAGCGTAAATTTGTTGGGTGAATTTTTATCTAGTGTGGTAAGTAGTTTTTTGGCGATATTGGATACTTTGTAGGCTTGTTTTAAACAATATTTCTGAATGGCTGACTGAGTTAAATTTTTTTTAGAGATAATAATTCGACCGATGAAATCTCGCTTTGGTTGCCGTATCTGCTGTGTCGTTGTGCATCGATATGTCCATGTGCATTTTTTTTCCAATGTTGTCAGAAGCTGGAAGCCGACTGTCCATAGCAACGTGCGGCTGTACATTTTTGGAGAAAATTAGCGTAAACTACTTGAATTCCTAAGGCTGGGCCTAGGGATGTTGCCCTTAGAAAAACCGGAGTCTTCTATTTTGATAATGTAAAATTATAGAGAAATGTCAATTGAAGATCAACACCCTTGAGGACGCCCCCAAACATCAAGAAGTGACTAAAACCTGAAAGTAAATGTTCTCTACCACCGTCGAATCACTGATAAACTCTGTGAAATATCTGGAATATCGAGGAGTCCAAATCAGAGGCTTATATCCGAAGTCAGAGTTATAATTATAAACAAAAAAAAACGGAAAAACTTCGAGAATTTTTCGCAACGAAGTTTGGTTGGAAGAACCTGATTCAAGCTCAGCCCATCCAAAAACCATAAGAAACACAACATTTATATACCACATTTTGCAATCTCAAATCCCCACATTTTGCAATCTCAAATCCCGTAATATGGAGACGACCTCTAAAGCAAAGATTTCATCGCCGCGATTTTCTGGCGACTATCGAAGCGCTACCTTTGAAATAAAGATGGTGGAACGATAAATTTACTATAGCTTCATGTTGGACGCCAATTTAACGATTAATTTCTCGGCACCAAGTTGGGCTTCCAATTTTAACATTGTTCTTCTGGACAGACGTTGGTTATACTTATTCATGATCCTCTTAGTGAAACAATACAACAAATTATAATGTTCAACACGCTTTTCGAATGGTCCATGTTTGTACGCATTCGATGGTGACATTAATGGCGGTTCGAGTGTTGTTTCTAAATTCCAGTCGTGGATGCTTCATTGAGAAGACTAAAATGCTGCTGACTCGCTTCGTGGTTGGCATTTTATAGCTTCTCGAGGAGCCTTGACCTCTTCGGTATTCAGATTTCAGTACCGGTTACCGGTTTTCTTCAGCACCCGGTACAACATCCGGTGCACCGGCATGCACTCGTATGTTTTCTTTCTAGCACCCAACTCTTTTTCCCCAGTGCCGGGTTTTTTTTTCAACCATGAGGGTTTTTCTGGTTTTTAGCACCAGGTTAATATGTTTTTTTTTTTCACGGTTTTTTAGCACCTGTTAAGTACCGTTCTAGTTTTTTTTAGGTTTTCTTATCACCTGTTCAACACGGAACGAACAGGATGTCAAATTTAGTTAAGGTTCGTTTTTCATCTTTTTAATGATTTCATTTATTCATTCAGAAAGGAACCACCTTTTTCTCAGGAAAATACTCGTTCAATCGGCATTGTAGATTAGATTAGATTAGATTAGATTTAGGGAGGGCACAGGCAACAGGGTTGCCCGAGGCACTGCGACCGGTGGTCTATTGTGCCATTGCCCCTACTATGAGTTAGATGAACTCATCCAACCGACTGACTTCGATAAATCGATTCAGCTGGGCCATATTTATAGTGGCGATATCCTCCTCCAAGGGAAAAGCGATACCGAAGCATTCCAAACGGCGCCTTGCTAGCCTTTCACACTCACATAGGATGTGAGAGGCAGTTTCGTCATCAGCTTCACAGAAGCGACAACTAGCGTCGGTAACAATGCGCAAGCGCTTTAAATGTCCGTTTAAACGGCAGTGCCCCGTGAGGAGCCCGCAAATAATCCTTACCCTGTTTCTACCCAGTTTCATCAAACCAAGGGTACGATTGGGTAATAGTAAGCAACAAAAAGTTTTGACTTCGAGAATTTTTCGCAACGAAGTTTGGTTGGAAGAACCTGATTCAAGCTCAGCCCATCCAAAAACCATAAGAAACACAACATTTATATACCACATTTTGCAATCTCAAATCCCGTAATATGGAGACGACCTCTAAAGCAAAGATTTCATCGCCGCGATTTTCTGGCGACTATCGAAGCGCTACCTTTGAAATAAAGATGGTGGAACGATAAATTTACTATAGCTTCATGTTGGACGCCAATTTAACGATTAATTTCTCGGCACCAAGTTGGGCTTCCAATTTTAACATTGTTCTTCTGGACAGACGTTGGTTATACTTATTCATGATCCTCTTAGTGAAACAATACAACAAATTATAATGTTCAACACGCTTTTCGAATGGTCCATGTTTGTACGCATTCGATGGTGACATTAATGGCGGTTCGAGTGTTGTTTCTAAATTCCAGTCGTGGATGCTTCATTGAGAAGACTAAAATGCTGCTGACTCGCTTCGTGGTTGGCATTTTATAGCTTCTCGAGGAGCCTTGACCTCTTCGGTATTCAGATTTCAGTACCGGTTACCGGTTTTCTTCAGCACCCGGTACAACATCCGGTGCACCGGCATGCACTCGTATGTTTTCTTTCTAGCACCCAACTCTTTTTCCCCAGTGCCGGGTTTTTTTTTTCAACCATGAGGGTTTTTCTGGTTTTTAGCACCAGGTTAATATGTTTTTTTTTTCACGGTTTTTTAGCACCTGTTAAGTACCGTTCTAGTTTTTTTTAGGTTTTCTTATCACCTGTTCAACACGGAACGAACAGGATGTCAAATTTAGTTAAGGTTCGTTTTTCATCTTTTTAATGATTTCATTTATTCATTCAGAAAGGAACCACCTTTTTCTCAGGAAAATACTCGTTCAATCGGCATTGTAGATTAGATTAGATTAGATTTAGGGAGGGCACAGGCAACAGGGTTGCCCGAGGCACTGCGACCGGTGGTCTATTGTGCCATTGCCCCTACTATGAGTTAGATGAACTCATCCAACCGACTGACTTCGATAAATCGATTCAGCTGGGCCATATTTATAGTGGCGATATCCTCCTCCAAGGGAAAAGCGATACCGAAGCATTCCAAACGGCGCCTTGCTAGCCTTTCACACTCACATAGGATGTGAGAGGCAGTTTCGTCATCAGCTTCACAGAAGCGACAACTAGCGTCGGTAACAATGCGCAAGCGCTTTAAATGTCCGTTTAAACGGCAGTGCCCCGTGAGGAGCCCGCAAATAATCCTTACCCTGTTTCTACTCAGTTTCATCAAACCAAGGGTACGATTGGGTGAGTAGTAAGCAACAAAAAGTTTTGACTGCCTAAGCCCTGGAAGAGATTCCCAGTGTGAGATGGCCTTGGCTTTTTCCCACTCACTAATTACGTTTCTGCATATACAGAGTGGTAGTCCACAATAAGGTTCTGGACCATAGAAGGGAGTAGTGGATGCTCTTCTTGCGAGCTCGTCGGCCTGCTCGTTGCCGTAAAACCCCGAGTGCCCAGGTACCCAAAAGAGGGTGAGACTGTTGAGATTTCCCACCTGTTGGAGAATTTCCTGACAAACCCATACGAGCTTAGATGTGACAGTGAAGCTCGTCAGCGCTTTAATTGCTGCTTGGCTGTCAGTGAAGATTGCTATTTTCTTGTTGATGTAGCCTTTGTCAAGGCATAGTCTAGCACACACCTCGATTGCGTGCACCTCCGCCTGAAACACGGTCGGATGTATTCCCATGGGAATAAAGATATTGGTATTTGGGCCAGTAATTCCAGCGCCAGATACTGTATCGGTCTTTGAGCCGTCCGTGTAGAATTTTATGGTACTAGGGTGTAGTGATCTGAATCTGTCAGTCCAGTCCGCCCTTTCCCATATAGCTGCACTATAAGATGGATCAAAACGGAGAGTTTTGACCAGATGGTCTGATGGCATATCCAGTAACCTACTGCTATTTAACCATCCCTGTTGAACTGAGTTCAGTGGGGACGCCGCATCACAGGCTTTAAGCCTAATGACGGCTAGCTTTGCCACTGCCTCTATGTGCAAGTGGAGAGGTGGTAAGTTTAGCAGAACTTCCAGGGCGGCAGTGGGGCTAGAAAAGAAGGTTCCAAGAACAGTCAGACAGGCCAGCCTCTGAATTTTATCGAGACACCGTCTCCCGTCAATGGTGGTTGCTCTTCTCCACCACACGACCGCCCCGTATTCCACAATAGGTCTAACAATTGTCTTGTAGATCCACAGAACGATGTGTGGCTTGATCCCCCATGCCTTCCCCGCATAGCTTCTGCTGATCCACAAGGCCTTAACTGCTTTCTCTGTTACCAAACTGAGATGCTTTTTCCATAGCAGTTTCTTGTCAAGTGTGACCCCCAAATACTTTACAGTTTCTGGCATTGTTAGCCTTGCATTATACATGGAGGGACACTCTAGCGCTTGGAGAGTCCCTTTATTGCTGAATGGTATCACGGCGGCCTTTGTTGGATTGACGCGCAGCCCGTTTGCTGTACACCAATCCTGGACTATGTGCAGAGCACTCTGCAGGACATCCGGTAGGACCTCCTCGAATTTGCCTTTAACCGTGATTACCAGGTCATCCGCATACCCCTGTGTAGAGAACCTAGCTGAGCTAAGTCTCCATAACAATCTATCAACTACCAGACACCACAGGAGGGGGGATAGTACCCCTCCTTGAGGGCAGCCACGAGTGGCTAAAGCAGAAAGGGTAGTATTGCCTATACTGGTAAAGATTATTCTTGATGAGAGCATACGCTGCACCCAGGTAATTATCGTGTTATCGGCTCCTTTGGCTCGTAGTGCCGTTTCTATTGATTTGAAGGAGGTGTTATCGAAGGCGCCTTCTATGTCGAGGAATGCACATAGTGCTGTTTCCTTATTGGACATGGTCACCTCGATCTCTTCTACCAAGCTCTGTAGTGCCGATTCCGTGGATTTACCCGGTTGGTAGGCATATTGTTTCGGGTGCAGCGGCCGTGTCTTAAGAATAGTGCCTCTGATGTGAGCGTCCAGTATCTTTTCCATAGGTTTCATCAGAAAAGATGTAAGGCTGATAGGGCGGTACGACTTAGGGTCGTCCGCCGGTCTTTTACCCACTTTGGGGATGAAGACTACCCTAACTGATCTCCAGGCTGTCGGAATATATCCCAAAGCATAGCTACTTCTATAGATGCTAACCATGAATGGTATCAGTTCGCTTTGGCCTCTTTGAAGGAGCGCCGGAAAGATTCCATCCATGCTGGGCGACTTGAAGGGATCGAACGTCCCAATTGCCCACCTAACCCTGCCATACGTGAAGATATCCTTTGCTGCTGCCCAGGCATATCTGCTTGCTCTGTTGGGCGGATTCATGCAACTGTGGCCATCATTCACGTTATAATCTAGTCTGCAGCTGGGGAAGTGGGTTGCTAAAAGCAGCATGCCTGTGCTTTCGGCATCCCTCGTTATGTCCCCATTTTCACCCTTCAGAGTGTTGATAGAGCTGCAACCATTTTTTTGCCAAAATTTTGTGCAGTCTAGCTGCTTTGGTGGTGTTGTTGACGCTGTCGCAGAAGTTAGCCCAACTTCGTCTTTTAGCGTCCCTAATCTTTTTGTTGTACTCCGTGAGGGTGGATCTATACAAGGCCCAGTCCCCGTTGCGCTTGGCCTTGTTGAACAGCTTCCTCACTTTTTTCCTGAGGCTAGCTATCCCCTGATTCCACCACGGAACACACTTATTTTCTTTGAAGGCCCGCAAGGGGCAGTTTTCTTCATAGGAGGACAGAATTGCCCTGGTGGTTTCGTCCACGAGTCTTTCTAGACTCAACCACCCTGAGACTCTTTTGTCGATTTGCTGCAGATGCTCCCCCAACGACTCGGTATATCCCGGCCAGTTAGTGTTTTGAGGAACTCTTCGCTCGATTCCTGCAGCAACCGCAAAGCTTATGTCAAAGCGTATGTGCATGTGATCGGATAAGGAGGGCTCATCCGACACATGCCAGGTACGAATACGTTCCGCAATTGAGTTGCTACACAGAGTAAGGTCAAGTACTTCTTGCCTTACCCTGGTTACAAATGTAGGCTGACATCCTCGGTTGAGAATGCAGAGGTCAAGTGAAGTAATTAGTTCAAGAAGGTACTCACCTCTTCTGTTTGTGTCCGTGCTACCCCAGAGTGTATGGTGGGCGTTGGCGTCACAGCCTAACAACAAGCCTTTACCGTTGGTCCTGCAGTGGAAGGCCAATTTCTGGATTTCCCCCGCTGGAATGTCCGTGTCGCCAGGTAGGTAGGCGGACGCCACGACCAGGTTGTGGTTGCCCTCGCTGGTGGTGCTAATTTCTATGACCACTAGGTCACTGTTTGTAAATTCTGAAAGACAGAGGTAATTAATACGTTTACTAACTACAACACAGGCTCTGGGGTGAGTAGAGCCCCTGTCATACACGAGATTCGTATTACTTACGCTCAGTCCTTTGACGTTCCCATCATGTTGCCCCGGTTCCTGTATGAGAGCGATGTCAAGGCTCTCCCTTATGAACCGCGCTGAAACTATATCCGAGGCTCTTTTGGCGTGGTGCAGATTGCACTGCAAAACGCCAATGTTCGGACTAGTTGTCCGCATCGTGGCTGTCATCCCTCGTCACATTCCTAGGATTAGGAATGACTGTGACATCCGTCTCCTCTGTGGATTCAGGCGAGTCGAGGCTGTCGAGGTGCAGAGGCACCAGCTCCATCGGCTCCGGTGAGGGAGAGAGGTCTGGACGATGTTGAGCCTCCTCCATAGGGCTAGTTGGCTCAGCTATTGTGCTGGGCGGGACGTTGACGGTGGTGGTAGCGCCAGTGTTCTCTTCGGTGCTGGCCGACTTCGATGTGTCTTCCTTGCCGGCGCCCTTCCAATTTTTCGGGTGGACTTTTGTCTTCCCGAAGCGATAGGACACATGGAAGTTGCGCCTAGCGATGTTTTCCATTGACATCGGATCAATCGCCACGATTAGAGTGAGGTTGCCTCCCTCCGTAGCGGCGTTAATCAGCCTCCACTCGCTGGTGCGCAGCCCCTCGTTCTGCCTACCGAGCAGAGTTATCGCACTCGTGGCATCTGTGGTGCGAGGCAGGTAGAGCGTCGCTATCGTAGATCTGGGAATGTCGTCTCCAGTTGCGGCACGTAGCGAGGCTCCTTCCCAAGGGTTGAGAGTGGGGGTTATCCTACACAGCCATTCGGCAGTGGCCTCGTTGTCGCATTCGACCAGAAGGAATCCGGGGCGGAAGCGGATGCTGCCGAATTCCGGAAAGACGTTGGTGGGCGGGATGCTCACAATATGGTGGATAATGGCGTCTTGTACCGTAGACATCTGATCTGGGGTTAGCAGTCCGTCCGGGTAGCTCGACGCCATTATTGCAACCCTCACAGACGATAATGCCTGTGAGTAGGTACCCCTGTTCCTGCTGGTAGATGCCAGAGGGGTGACGACTGACCTTGAGGGGCCCGCCGATGCCACCGGGTGTACGTTTTGGTCGCGTGAGTTGGCATTTTGTGGGTGGGTACTCCTGCTCCTAGCGACTACGGCTTGAGGGGTAACGTTTGAAGCTACCGGAGCTCCCGTACGGTCACTCCTGCTCCTGTTCGCCATGGTCATAGGGGTGGACACTGGTCGGGATGAGCCAGCAGAGGTCACCGGAGGTACCCTGAATCCACATGCCGCTGATGTGCTAGGTCTAGGTACGGCATTCCTCGAAGGGATTTCTGCCGTCCTTTGTTTCTTGGTGGAAGCGGCTTGCTTCCCTGAGTTGGGAGCACCGTCTTCCTCCGATCGTTGTCGTTTGGGAGGGGGGGCATTGCGGTTGGTGTTAGCCGCAAGTGCCCTGGCCTTTTCGGGAGAATGACCTTGTGCGAGGAAGCGACAGTACCTTTTACAGGCCGCCCCTCCAAGTCCTTTGCGAAGAGGATCCCGAAGGCCACCCGGAGAGTAATTGGGTAGAAGCCCAGCTTTCTGCTTCCCCTCATTTGCGGTGCGCTCGCTAGAGCCCGCTACGGCTTCCGTGCAGGAAGTAACCCGTGTAGGTCGGTGTGGGTCGTCCACATCCGACAAATAAAGTTCCTCTGGAACAGATTCTGAGGCGAAGGCCTCTTGATCCGAGTCTGAGGCTGCCTCAGTCGGATCGGAGTTGTGTTTTTGGTTTTTGTTTTTGTTTTGGTTCATTTGATTCCCACGAGAAGCTAGGGAAAAGAGAGTCCACCACACCAGAGCCCCGCTTGATGTGGTAAGGCTAGATAGCACCGGAGGTCGCCCTGTATCCGGCTGCTCCGTTAGAGATGTCCATTTGCGTCCCTGGACATCTTCCCCCGATGGGCACGGGTCGCTTAACACCCCGGGGATTTAGGACAAATCTAACATTCTAGAGCCAAGACTAAAAACATATAATAAATGTAGCTAGTCATTGGCACGAATGTATGGCAGTGGTTCTGAGGTTACAGATTCGCCGGCTCTGGCATGAGCCTCGTCTGAATGAGTAACCCCAGAGCAACCGGCCCTCACAGTTTGGCCTTCACCGAGGTGAAGTTACTAGTGGCCACCGCGTAGAGGTACTGCGAGCACTTCCCGTGATGATAGCAACCTCATCTTGCCATCTCACGAACTGACCACCGGCATTGTAACACTAGGGCTAGGGTTAGCTCCGCGATCGCTGATTCTGAAGTTGACGCCCAATGTGCCTGCCCAAGAATCAAAATTACATTGGGTTTTCTGCCGAGCTGATTCAATTAGTAATTTCCTCTAGAAAATCTGGCCAGGGTACCATCCTGGATCAGGCAATACTATTTTTTTCTTGTTTTTGACTTCAAACTTGGAATTGGCGACACAAAATTACCTTAATGTTTCTGCCGCGTCGATTCAACGAGTAATTCTCAAGAAAATGGGGGGTATTATTCTGAGATAGACACCCACAAAAATTGTTTTTCGGTTTGCCACCAAATTCTGAATCAGCGATATAAAATTACGTTAAAGCTTCTTTATACACAACGCGATCTATGTGTGACGGATAAACGAATCGTGGCTTAAGTAAAGGAAAAAAAACCTTGTCAAAATGCGGTACAAAAAACTTTCATTCTATTCATTCGGTGTTGAATAGGCGCTAAGACAACGTGAAACAAAAAAAAACGGTACAGGTCAGGTGCTTAAAAATCGGAACTAAAGAGGTGCTGAAAAAACTCAAAAACAAACCGGGCTAAACGGGTGCTGAAAAAGACCGGCACTGAACTGCTGCTGCCAAAAAAAATCCTGAAACTAACCCACACCCTAGTACAAAAAAAAAAAACGCCTATTATAACATAGGCTAAGGGTTCCAATTTCAGTATTTTACCGTATATGACGTCGACTATATTGACAATAATTTTTTTAGCTCAAGTTATTAACAGAAAATCGATGAAATTTGACTAATGTTGTAATGCTTTTAGTGCAGAAAAAAAGTTAATTTGGGCTCGATTTTTGCATAATTTGCCTAAGTTTCACAATTCGGGGGGTGTGGACTAATTGTTCGCACTCCGAAGAAGCTTGGTCCACAGGTCATCTTGATGAGGGATGTATACTGCCAGCTATCAACTGACACGTTGATGACGGCGAGGTCTACGAGAATAACCTCTCTCGGTTGGTGAAATGAGGACTATAAGAAGATTGTTTTCATCATAAGTCTTCCTATGAAAGAGGGTCCTGATGATACGGCGGATGTGGTTCTTGAAGGATCGCCAGCAATTCTGGAGGCGGTGATCGCGCATGAACGAGAGGACTACCTGCCGACAACATATTACGATCAACCCTGTGCCCCGTTTACATGGGAAGGTTGAAAGCCAGACACTAGGTGTCTGCACTCGGTCTATATTAATGATGGATATGATACTGCTACCCTGTATTACCCATATCCTAGGGTGGGATTTAGGAGGAATTGCTTGTGGCATGGTGGGTAGAATGGTGCTATTCGCCTATTCGATTGAACGGGAATTGTTGTATGTCTGATTGATTGAATGTGTGAGTGATTGAATGAATGTTTGTATGAATGATTGTATTTTGATATGAAGGTTAGCTTATTTTTTGTTAGGTGCTGCACTGGTGTCGCACAAGCCCCGGAGACTCACTTCGTTTTATAACTCTTCGCGCGACAATTGGGAATACGCGCAAATCCACGCGAATAGCTCTGTCAAGCGGGTGCCGGGACCGTAAAACGAAGCTGACCTCGCATTCAGCAGTATGTATATGTTAACTGGTACCTCTACACTGCTAGAGTGGGTGCTGATTAAAGTCACAAAATCAATCCGACTTGGCCAAATCGAGGCCCGCCTGGTAAGCCACCACGACTAGTTTGTCTACTGGCCAATTGTTTTCCAAAGCAAACCCCTGCCATCTGGGTATTCGCCAGGATTTTTATTGTTGAAGTAATTTAGACACATATCCAATTATGTCTCTTCAGATAGTCAAGTCATTATTAGGGTATTTCCCTCCTACAGCATATCTTCAATGTCTCAAGAATACAACGACAGATTACAGCTCCTCGCTACTTGTAATATAGTGACGCTCTACTAATACTGGGCCACCAAGGCCCAGGTAGTGTGGAACAGGAAACAGTGGAAACGGGGTAATAACCCTAAATGAATTATCATCACGGCAATGCAGCGCAGAAATAACATTCTAGGTTAGCGCCAATCAATGGAACTCATCAACCCTACTCGCTGCATGACTATAGTTGACGTTAAGAAAAACTTCAACTGTAACAGGGCTTCTGTTATAGATTTAGGTTATTTAAGATATAGCCCCCTAAATTGTGTCAATTGTGCATCCATCCCCTATTCAAGGAGCCCCATAGCTACTCTGCTAAGGTCAATTAGTATAGCTGGCTGGTAGGATTAATGAGTTCTTTTGATTGGCGCAAAGCAGGAAGGTTACAAAACAAAATGACAGTGAAACCGAAGAAATTGTGAGAAATGGGGTTTGGGAATCAATCCTAGTTCATGAAGATTTTCTACAACATTCGGTTCGGATAGTTCGGATCGACTTGGGCTAGGCCATTGTAACAAGAGTTAGTTTATACCAAAACCCCCCCGTGATTCCTTTGACCCCAGATACAGGACTCCCTCTTTTTAGAATACCGTTTATACTCGACTGCTGTTTCGATAGAGGCGTATTCCTAAAATACCGTTCAACTAAATGGCAAAAAAAGGATTGGCAACACTAAATTTCTCATCGTTTAAATTTAAAGTGTTCTCGTTTATCTCACACAACAGTCTGAATCCGCTGAATGAAATCATTTTCCAAATGATTTGCTTCCGTAAAGGCACATTACGCCCATCCACGCGTCTATCAAATTTCTCGAAATGAAATGTCACTCATCAAAGAGCTACGCTGTTTGTACCAACGAACATCACGTCGCTGCTCTGCATGTAAATGAACCTGTGCGGCGTGCGTTCTTGCGTTTTTTTTCTTTTCGTTTTTTTTCGCCATAATGAATATGTATGCATACAATGCAAATTAAAGAAGCTACAAAAGTGTGCTGTTAACTGACTTTAATTGGAAGGGGTGTACCCCCAATGTTAGTTCTCTATGTATGTACCTCACCGCTTGATGCTACTTAATTGGATTCACAAACGGATTCCAAGTGGACGGCGACGACTACGACAGTCGACACTCCTTCATAAAGAAAAAAATTAAAATTATAAAGACAAAGTCGAGGGAAAATGAAAAAGAGTTCTGTATACAAAAAAGCCCATAGAAGGTGATGTGCTGTAATTAAGTCGACAACGTATTGTGTTGGCTGCTCGGTAGCTGAATTAAAGTCGTCGTCGTCGTCGACTTGTAGAACAATAATTAACGTTGGAGTGTAAAATGAAAGTGGCTAAATGCTAACCCATCCGTACCTAATATTATACAGGGAGTTTTAGTAGATTCACCTCCGAGTGTATCTAGTTTCTCGTCAACATATGAAATCGTACAAATGCATACACTTATGGTACACGGCATGCATGATGCGAATAAGTACAGCGGGATCACGAAAGACATACAATTCGCCTTGTTGCATATTTAAAATGTGTCGGTACCACGACATGGTCATAATGTGCTTGAATTACTTTGCTGTCAAGATGTGCATTAGAAGCTGCTCATGTCCATTGAAAACATTTACGCCACTGTTAAATGCTTGATGAAAAGTGATTTAAGTCAGAGAGGTAGGCCGCTTACACATACAGAGCGACGCTGAACTTTTCCGGGCCGGGCGATGCGATGCGATGTGTGCACACTCATTGCGATGTCGGGCCGGGCGATGCGATGCGATGCGATTTGTTGCGAGTCGACGCGATTTCTTTCTATGGCAAGAAAACCGGATTTTTCAATGGGATTTCATACGGCGCTGGTTTGTACGATTTGCTGCTGATATGGCTATGATTTCAGATCGACTTCGAGTGTTCTACCATTGATATTTACGAACGTGTCGGTATATTTATGTAGTGTTTTAGATAATTGTGGGTATTAATGAATGGATTGTCGTAGGTAACAATAATGTAAGGTAGTACCATTGGCATTTTCCATATATACATACGTACTTGCCGGTATGGCTATGTAGTGTTGTAGATAAATTGTAGGTAGGTCATGTAATGATGAATGACTGAAAGAGGTAGGTAACCTTTCTGGAAATTTGCAGTGTTAGCTTACGCGTTTCAAAACAATTTTCGGGACACATTTGGATTTGGTGTTAATTGTCGTTAAAATATGTATGAATGGGTGAAATAGGTAATTTTTTGAAACATGCAGTGCAATGAAACCCAGTTTCTAGCGTACGCGCACTCTTATGAGCCTGCCGGCCAAAAAATGGCATCCCCGTTTCTCGGGGAAATACACGTCCAATCGGCGTGGCAGAAACACTAAGGTAAATTTGGGTCGCTGATTCCGAATTTGAGGTCAAAAACAAAAAGAAAATTTGGGGTTGACCGCCCCCAAAATGCTACTCCTGTTTTCTCGGGGAAATACTCGCCCAATCGGCGTGGCAGAAACACTACGGTAAATTTGGGTCCCTGATTCCGAATTTGAGGTCAAAAGCAAGAAAAAATGTTTGGGGTTGCCCGCCCCCAAAACACTACCCCTGTTTTCTCGGGGAAATACTCGTCCAATCGTAGGTTCCCACAACTGACCTATCTACCGCTACCTTCAATAATTCATTGCAAATACATGCGCTGTACGAAATTTTCTTATACGTAAGCGTACGCCACAAACCGGGTTGTGCTGCACTGCATATTACCACAAATCTTACTTCTTTGACCCATTCATAGATTCAACCACAATTGTCAAATCCGAATACCGCCCTTTTTTGGGGGTACGGGTACGCTACGATCTAGGTTGGACAGCACTAAATTTCCACAAAGGATATTTAGTAGACCAATCCATTCTTACATCACCTGCATACGGCTATCCCTTCATTTAATATCTACAAATCTATAACACTGTACAACACGACACGTTATATAAATATTCCCAATGGGAATGCAACCCGATCTGCACAAAGCATGCCTCTCATGTCGATATTTCCCTATCAGCATCAAACATTCCATACATACAATACAGCATGCCGCTATGAAACCGATCCAAACACAAATCGTATCCTCCATGTCGCTCCCATCGGCGACAAGGCACCTTGCAGCACGTGCTGAAAGCATGATGATTTGACATGGAAAAGTTCTCCATCGTACAACCGTACAACTCCGTGCCACTACAAAGCCGATCCAAAGACAAATCACATTCCCCATGTCGCTGGTAGAAGACTACGGCCGCGGCAATGCGCATTGCAGCGTCTAAACAGCACGGTGAATCGACATAGAAAAGTTCTCCATCTTACAACCATACAACTCCGTGCCACTACAAACCCGATCCAAACACAAATCGTATCCTCCATGTCGCTCCCATCGGCGACAAGGCACCTTGCAGCACGTGCTGAAAGTACGATGATTCGACATGGAAAAGTTCTCCATCTAAAGGCCTGGATAGACCTCGGGCGGAATGCAAATGAAATTTTTGTCCGCTGCGATTTTCTCTATGAAAATGCATGCTTACTGTCGTGGAACATGTCGCAAATGATGAGGAATTCCATAAGCTACAAGCCGAATATGGTTCCATAATTTGTCTCTGCCGTTTTATATATTATTTTTCGATTCCCCGGTCATTAGATAATTTCCACGATGAACTCGTCGTGGACAGTGAATCGGTTTGACATTTGCAAAGCTCACCACGCCCGACGGAGAATATGCTACCGAATCGACTCATTTTCACGTTGAAAATGCATTTGGACAAGGGGGAAATTATTTTTTTTAGTTATTTTTAAGATGATTTAGGACGTAAAACGCTTTTGTAGCAATTTTCAAAGCTAAAATTTTAAATTCACCACGGTTTTTATGCCGGTTCATTACCGTTTCATTTTCATTCCGCTCGAACTCTATCCGGTGCTTTACAACCACATGCCACTACGAACCCGATCCAAGCAAAAATCGCATCATCCGTGTCGCTCCCATCGGCGACAAGGCACCTTGCAGCAGCTGCTGAAAGCACGATGATTCGACATGGAAAAGTTCTCCATCGTACAACCCGACGTCGCATCGCAAGCAGTATGAATGGTACAGGCAGGTTCGTGCTGGTTCCTATCTAAATGCTAAGAAATTTTTTTTCTTGCGATGGGAAGCTTATCGCTTCTTATCGCATCGCATCGCGCCCGCAGTCTGAATAGGCTGTTAATTATGAAGCAGCATTCATCAGCATCATTCTGCTATAAGCTTGTGAAAAAGGAATGAACAAGCTCAAATTACCAAGAGATACGTAAAACAAAAGCAATCAATAACCAATTAATAAATAAATCAACAGATTGCTCTCTCAAGTTGGTCAGTCGTGTCGTTCCTATAGATGGAAATATGAGGTCCGTCATATGTTCGACGTGAACTCAAAAATCATCATAAACTCTACCCGTCTACAGTGGGTTCGAACTAACTCCTTCGAAGGAGAGCGCGTTAACCACTGAACAACAAAAACCATCAAATTATAATTTATAATGTTTTTTTAGTTCTCACTATTTAGTGAGTACCGCCACATATTCAACCCACGTAAACCCATGTTCCACAATTCAGCTCCATTAACCGGCCACAAAAATCTGCTCAAAGTACTAGACTTTTAAATAAAAAGACTGCAGTGCTCTATGCTCTATTGAATGTGTTCTTCAAACACCATAATCTTGCTTTCCTTTACTAAATAAAAATGTCAATCTAAAAGAAATTATATACACATATAGAAGGCAAATCACTTGACCGAATGTGAAACATGACTTCACTAAGCCGATTGGAAATATGTTAACATGATTGTTCTTTAATAAATTCTGCAAGAATCATGTGCTCTACTATGTAGCTGGTATTATTTTTTTTAATAGGCGTGTTTTTTTGTGCTCGGGTGTAGGTTAGTTTAGGGTAACTACATGGGGTTACAATAACAACATAACCCAGATAAACCCAGTGATGTATCGAGGGTACGTACTCTGACCAAAGTTAACCCGGAAGAATTGTAACAGATGTGACAACCAGAGGCGCTCTAACACGAAAAAGCATGAGCTAATACCAAAACCATTGGTTAAATGTTCATTGTTGTTTTTGTAAGACATGTTAATTTACTGGTTATATATTTATCACAACTTCGAACCTTCAGCTTTTTACAAAGTTCATGGTTGGTGCAATAGATCTAGACAGCTTTTAACCCAAGTCGTTTTTTTGTGCTTATATACCCTAACCTGCACCTTTTTTACAAAAAAACACGCTTAATGTTTCAATGCCGAATTTATTAAATTTTAGTACCATACAAAACAATTTCTTTTGCTACAAATAAGTTACAATTTTCCATAAAGTTATACTACACTTATACTT
This sequence comes from Microchrysa polita, assembly GCA_949715475.1. Lineage (NCBI taxonomy): Eukaryota > Metazoa > Arthropoda > Insecta > Diptera > Stratiomyidae > Microchrysa > Microchrysa polita. The sequence goes on along the minus strand of OX454416.1, from coordinate 106,236,240 downwards.
GGACTTGTAGTGCTTCACATTGATTTTCTCTTAGGCTGGAAAATGTCATGCAAATAAGAATTAACCGATGTGTGAAGCTTAATGTATGTAAATGGACGACGAATGTATATCTTTTTGAAATGTAAGTAGAGATTACGGTCACCAGTCAAATTATAGTTCAACGATTTGCATGAGTGAATTGACGTGTGCGTGTGTATTTTATAGCTTAAAATGTTCACTTTACTTAAAGGAGTCCAAGGCTGCCGATAACGAGTTGTTAATATGTTAATGTTAATAATACTTATAAATTTGGCGCGCCGATTAGACCAATATTTCCCCGAGAAAACGAAGATTTACCAAAATTTACTTAGTGTTGCCACGCCGATTAGACGGGTATTTCCTCAAGAAATTTGAGGTGAGTGCCGAGAGATCCATTTGTTTTTGACCTCAAGTTCGGATTCAGCGACCGAAAATTAGCTTAGGCAAGTATTTCACCGGTAAAACAGAGACACCATTTTGGAGAGCCCTATTTTTTTTTTCATTTTTTTGACCTCAAATTTGAAATTTGTCACCCAAAATGATCCTAGCGTTTCTGTCACGCCGATTGGTGGGACAGTGTGGGACCGGCATAAGGCCAATATCATCCAAGCAATCTGTAAGCTACTGCCCGAAACTATTGGCAAGGTCTTGGAAAATTGGAGTGACAGCACGCGCTACTGCGAAGCCAGCCGAGGCGGTTTCAATGAAATTTGTCACCCAAAATGATCCAAGTGTTTCTGTCACGCCGATTGGTGGGACAGTGTGGGACCGGCATAAGGCCAATATCGTCCAAGCAATCTGTAAGCTACTGCCCGAAACTATTGGCAAGGTCTTGGAAAATTGGAGTGACAGCACGCGCTACTGCGAAGCCAGCCGAGGCCGAGCCATAATAGTGGGAATAGTGGAAGCCTAACTACAAATAAAAACCCACCGACGGGTAGTTCTGCCTTTTCGGACAGTTCATCCCATATACTAGTCAGCAATTTGACTCGGTTCAAGTAAATGGACATCAACCATCAAACGAGCTAGGTATAGGCGCAGTTTGCCTTTACTTTGGTCAGAGTTGCTCTGTTAAAACGGTAATTGGACAATTATCTCTTTGAAATGTTGCTTTACTTACATTAATAAATCTTCTGCAGAAAATCTATATTCCGTAAGGAGCCAATTAGGGATCCCAGAATGACCTCACCATCTACCAAACATCATCGTGCGGTTGCTCGTTCTATTTGGTATGACTGAATTGATTCGAAGATGCCTATTGGTTATCCAATACAGACGGGTGAAAACTATGACCGATGAGGATGGTCATGAATTTGCGTTATTTTGTAGCACTCTAATTTATATGAAGTAATATTTTTTCCAGGCGTAATTTAACTATAATAGTCCTGACACACCTAAACGAGTTTACGAACGAATGCAGTTTATGAGTCCAGAACGAGTTTATATGCGGTTTATAACGAGGTTATGAGCCGTTTGGAGTTTATGAAAGCTCTCGTAACCACGTTCTAACCCGCAATCGGATGGAGCTTTCGATTCATAAACTGCATTCTAACCACCAAAAAGCCCTTTTTTCAACAAAGTTAGCGTATGGCTATTTAAAAAATGTCAATGTTCAAACGTCTTTATGACAAATATCGACTGGCATTGTCTTGAGTTTGGCAACTACTATGTACGATGTACGTGGTTAATTCTCAAGAATTCCTATGGACAAGCTTAAATCGGAAAGTATAAAGGTACATTTTCCTCGACACGACTGCACGACAGCGACTCGCTCATGCGATATAAAAACTCGTGTTTAAAATGAGAGAGAAACGAGTTTTGATATGCAATGAGCGAGTCGCTGTCGTGCGGCCGCGTCGAGGACAACGTACCACATCATAACACTGAACATTATATTATAGTCGTGTATTTATTTTCCTTAATTTTAGAAGCTTAAAACGGTCCGAAGATTACTTTTCAAATGGATGGATGAACGGATAAACAGTGCTTGTTGATAAGAAAAATGCAAAGCGGCAACAATAAAATTTTCGTCATTTAATCCAGTGGAACATCACACAAAATGCATTTATTGCAAATGTATAATGTTTATACTCCACATTTGACTATGTATAATGTACATCTTCATGCTATGTGCATGAATTAATAAATTGCTCAAATTGACTCAGTGTTATTATTTTTTTAACTAGCCTTTTCACCACCGTCCGTTGTGAAATCCATGAATAACTTCAAAAATGCGGTAGTGTAGAGAGTAGAACTCTTCAGTTTTACACTCAACCGCCCAGTCACTAGAAGAACTGTTCAAATGCATTATAGCATATTATTACGTGGCCAAACATTCTATAACAATTATTGGCTATGTCCACACATGTGCGCTTTCGTCTTCCCTATCGTCTTCAAGCTCCGTATCCACTTTCAACATTGAACATGTCATTGATTGCGTCAAGTGAACAGAAGAGATCAATGTCTCATTCTATCCAGATCTGTTCATTATTTATCGTTAAATATGTGTCACGGCTTTGGTCAGGACGGGTAAATGATAAATTCTTTCATGAATTGTATGAATAGATGATATGTTGTTAATATTTAACATTGGCAAATTGCGTTGAAGAATGAATGCGTTTCTTCAATAGCGCATACATCTCAAGTTTCAATTGTCAAAATGATGAAGACGAACGAAAATTGAAACTGTCTAGACAGGCACATTAGGTATATACAGCAAATCCAATGTAGATTGTTAGAAGAACCATCCTGTTAAATATCTACACGCTACAAAAGTAAATTTACATTTTTAAATGTCATTTTTTAAAAGCTCATTATTAAAATATTTATACTCGATTGACGTTCATAACCCGCAATTGTGTAGTGTGTCAGGGCTTCGTGGTTTAGAAAGCTCACATATTTTTGCAGTTTATAAAACGAGTTTATGCCCTAGTGTGTCAGGACTATTAGAATTAATTTTTAAAATATTTGTTTTGGTTTTTTTTTAGAGTTTTGCCTAAAAATTGCCACCAACAGTGTTGCCAATTTAGCCGTTTTCCGGCCAAATTTAGCCGGAAAAAAATTCTAATTCCGGCCGGCCGGATTTTTAGCCGGAATTGATTTTCTTCGGCCGTTTTTTTCGGCTAAAATTATTTTATGATTATTATATGAAAAACTTTTTTATTTATGAACCAATGTTAACCAAACTTCCCATAAAAGGATCCCTATGAATGTCACAAAAAATATGTGAAAATGGATGGAAACAAACGATGGGGTTATGGAGCTGCCATACAAACCTACCCCCCAAATTAGGTTCTTCTAAGAAAAACTTTTTTTTGGGCACCGATGTGAACCAAACTTCATGAAAACATATTTCTAATGATCCCCTAAAACATACGTAAAAATCAGTTGAATCCAATAATGGGCTAATGGGGCTGCCATACAAACCCAAACCCTCAAAATTATTTTTTTTTTCTACGAAAAACTTTTTTATTTGGACACCAACTTATACCAAACCTCATTAAAATGTATTTCTATCGATGTCACAAAACAAATGCAAAAATGAATGATATCGAACCATGGGGTCATGGGGCTGCCGTACAAAGCCAACCCCCCCCCCCAATTAGGTTCTTCAAAGAAAAACTTTTTTATTTGTTCACCAATTTCAACCAAATTTCATACAAATTTATTTCTATTGATGGGAAAACACAAACGTAAATATTAATGGAACGGTTCCATGGGATCAAGGGGCTGCCGCAGAAACCCTCCCCAGCATGTTGGTTCTTCTAAGATACATTTTTTGCTACACTAATTTTAACAAACCTTTTATTAATGTGTCTTTATCGGAACAAGAAAAAATGTAAAAACAAGTGTAATTTTACTAAGGGACCATGTCCCCCGCTGCCCCCCAATAAAGTTGTCTAAGAGAATTTAGCTCGGTCTCGTTTTTTATACCCTATACCCATCAGATGGTATAGGGTATTGTTAGGTGTCTAGGATACGTCAATCCAAATTGGCAACAGATGGCGCTACGCCAACCCAAATTGTATGCTCTACTGGGCACCAGATGGTGTTAGCATCACTAGCGAGACAACCTATTGGCCGAAGTTTCCAGACCATCGAAAATGGGTATATAAGGGCGTTGACTAGAGCCAGTCAGTCAGTCTAGTTTTAGCCGTGAATAATTAATGTCGAGTCAATAATTAGTGAAGAAATTAGTAGAAATTGTAAACCGTGTATATCCGTGTGGTTGTAATAAATAGTGTTACAGTAAAGCGAGTGTTATTCATTGTCGTGTACGCGAAAATCTATCGAACCCACTGGAACGTCTAGAATAGACGAGAAAATTATAACAATTGGTGTCAGAAGTGGGATTTTCAAGTACGGTGAAGTGTGACTCGTGCGCGGAATATACGACGTGAAACTGCGAGTGCCGAGTGAACTCGTGAATATTCGAGGACTCTTCGAGAATTATCGGTATAGTTCGCGTTGGAAAGTTCTGGATTGTGAACTTACGCGGTCGTGTTGAACTAGTGTGGACAGATTCAGTGCGTGAAACTGTGTGACGAGTGTATTTGGGAATATTCGAGAATTCTACGAGAATTTTCTGGAAAATTCGCGACAGAAAATTCTGGAAAGTGAACGCAATCGTATCGGACTAGTGTGACGAGATCCGGTAAACGTGAAATCGCGTGTGTTTGCGAACACTCGAGAACTCGACGAGAATTTTCGGGAAAGTTCGTGACGGAAAGTTCTGGAAAGTGAACTTGTGAACTTCGGGTCGGACTATTGTTGACTGAAAAACTTCTCGAAAGTGAATTAGTGCCGTAACGTGTAGAATTCGAAAACATTCTAGAAAATTCGATTCGTGTAAAATTGAACTGTAGACCGTTTATAAGTCGAGAAACGAAATGCCGCGTAATATCTCGCAATTAACCACGGCCGAATTGAAGCGTGAGCTGGCGAAACGGAATTTGTCAACTTCGGGAAACAAAAGTGCGTTGCTTGCTCGGCTGATGGACGCACTAAGAGATGAAGGACAGGATCCCGATACGGTAGAGTTTCTGGAGGAGCAAGACATCTGCGAGCCAAGTGCAGAACAAGTCATGGACCCAATGATGCAGTTGCTAAGAGCGATGTCAGAACTAAGGAAGGAACAGCATGAACGGTCGGTGAAGTCAGAGGAGACACTCATCGCATTAACTGAACGATCAGCCAAGATGGAGGAATCGATAAAGTCCGAACTGAAGGAACAGAATGAACGGTCAGCCAGGTCCGAAGAGGCACTGAGCGAACTGAAGGCGATAGCGACCAAGCAGGAAGAATCGTTCAGCCATTTAAAGAAAAGCCTCGAACAAACGAAAACGGAAGTGCTGAAGATAGTCGATGAAAAATCGCAAGAAAATTCTGATAAAATCAAGTCAGTGGCGGAAGAAGTCCAGATGTTAAAGAACGATCTGGAACGTTTGAAAACAACGAATGTCAACCAATACCCGCAGAATGCAGCAGTAGTCGGAAATATCCAGAAGTCTTATAGCGACCTCGAAACATCGAGAAAAAGTGAAATATTTAAAGCCGAATCGAATATTAAAAGTCTAAAAGCGCCGACTTTTGATGGACAAATGTCTTGGAATATCTACAAGACACAGTTTGAGGCTGCTGCAATGGTAAATGGTTGGTCTGATAGTGAGCGCGCCACGGCTCTGGTTCTAGCGTTGAGAGGACCTGCTGCCGAAATCCTGCAATCGATTCCTGCTCCACTGCAGACATCTTACGTGGAGCTTGTGAAGGCGTTGGATGGGCGTTACGGTGACGAACACATGAAGCAAATTTATCGATCACAGCTTCGTAACCGGACACAGAAGCCAGGAGAAACTCTTCAGCAATTGGCGCAAGATATTGAACGGCTGGCTCTTTTGTCATATCCGACCTCGGAGCCAGAACATCGGAACGAAACAGCAGTCGATGTGTTCGCTACAGCTCTCCTGGATCGTGAACTACAACAGGCGTTACGGCTAGCTGACAAGCGGACGATCAAGGATGCACTTGCATACAGCCTGACATTTGAAGCTGCGAAGCAAGCTGCCCGTAATTGTGTGCGAGTTCGAGAGGTAGTGGAGGATTGTGTCTGCCAGCGTATGGTTGCATCAAGGCAAGATACCAACAGTTCAATTCGATGCTGGAACTGCGGTGAACAGGGTCATGTGCGAAGGAATTGTCAACAGCCGAGGAAGACACAAACATTCTGCAAAAGGTGTGCTCAACAAGCAAGACAAGCGAGTCTGCCAAGCGCGAATCAAACCGCCCCCGCTGCCAGGGAGGCGGGAAACATGTAAAAGCCAATCTCAAGGGGCAGAGGTTGGCTTGTGGAAATGGTGCCCCCAGAACTACCATCTCCGTTTCACGCGTTCACCGAGGCGAAAACGATCTATGTCTAGTCGGCTGGATAGGAGACAAGCAGTGTATCTTCACCATCGATACTGGCGCAACCAAATCAATATTAAGACCGGACATCGTGAAAGGAATGAAGCTTGTGAACGACAGAAAATTCGTGCTTCGAACAGCGACCGGAGGAGAAATGGGTGTGCATGGCGAGGTTAACAAACGAATACGACTTGGAGATGTTACGTTCAGCCACAAGTTTTTAGTTGCCGATATCACCGACGAATGCATCCTGGGAATGGACTTCCTGAACACAAACGGATTCATGTTGGACTTGGGACGAAGGACACTGAGATGGCGCAACATCGAGATTGTCGCACAAGTACCACGAATGGAAACGCCGGCCCTCCGAGTATTGGTAGCGGAGGATATGGATATACCGAAGAGTTCGGAATGCGTAATGCGAGCGAGACTGGATGGGAGTCCTGGAGGCCATCATTTCTATGTAGTGGAGCCAACGAAGTTACCAGCGCTCAAGAACTTGATGGTAGCGCGAAGTTTGGTGAGGATTGATGAGGAGCAGCATGTGCCGATAAGAATTATGAATGTGTCGGAGCGCGATGTAAAGGTGAAAGAAGGAACGATATTAGGGAACTGTCAACCAGTTTTGTCAGTAACAGCAATAGATGTCCCGGACGAATCTAAGCCCCGTGAAATCAGAAAACGCGGAATTCGTGCCGATACAATTATAAAGAACAACACCTTGTCACCCGAACAACGATCGCTCGCTATGAAATTGATCAACGAGTACGAAGACGTTTTCTCGACGAACGACGAAGATCAAGGCCGAACTAATAAGGTTACGCACCGTATTGATACCCAAGGCGCTCAACCCATCAGACAGGCTCCCAGGCGACTACCGCTGGCCAAACGCGATGAAGCACATAAAATGATCCAAGAGATGGAAAAACAAGGTGTCATCGAACCGTCAAATAGTCCGTGGACATCGCCTGTAGTCCTTGTTAAGAAGAAGGACGGCAGCACACGATTTTGCGTTGACTACAGGCAGCTCAACAGCGTGACGAAAAAGGACAGTTATCCACTACCCCGGATCGACGACATCATGGACACATTGGCAGAAGCGAAATGGTTTTCGACATTGGATCTGAAAAGTGGTTATTGGCAAGTGGAAATCGAAAAGAACGATCGAGAGAAAACGGCATTTTCTATTGGATCCGGCTTGTGGCAATTTGTAGTGATGCCGTTTGGATTGTGCAACGCACCGGCCACATTCGAGCGTCTGATGGAGTATGTGCTGCGTGGATTAAGCTGGAAGACATGCCTCGTATATCTGGACGATATAATTGTGATCGGAAAGAACTTCGAAGAACACCTGCGCAATCTGAAGGAGGTCTTAGCGAGGCTACGTGCATCCAACTTGAAGCTAAGTCCAAAGAAGTGTACGTTTTTCAGCAACGAAGTTGGTTATTTGGGACACATTGTCTCTGCTGAAGGAATACGAACAGATCCAGACAAAACGGAAGCAGTGAGACAATGGCCAGTTCCGAAAGATAAACATCAGCTGCGCAGTTTTCTGGGTTTGGCCACCTATTATCGGCGATTTGTCAAGGATTTCGCGAAAATTGCAAAGTGCCTTCACTCTTTGGTTGAAAAGAATCGTCCGTTCATATGGAGTCAAGAATGCCAAAACGCATTTGAGGCATTAAAGGCAGAACTTTGTCAAGCACCCGTGTTAGCGTATCCGAAAGCTGGAGTCACGTTTATTCTTGACACGGACGCGAGCAACACCGGAATTGGTGCGGTACTATCGCAAAGTGTTGACGGCGAAGAGAAAGTGGTGTCCTATTTTAGTCGCGTGTTGTCGAAGAGTGAGCGAAACTATTGCGTGACAAGAAGAGAGCTGCTAGCAGTTATCAAGGCGACGAAACACTTCCACAAATACCTTCTTGGCCAGAAATTTATACTGCGAACGGATCATGCTGCGTTGAGATGGCTATTAAACTTCAAAAATCCGGAAGGTCAAGTTGCTAGATGGATCGAACGGTTGCAGACATACGAATTCGATACGGTCCATAGAAGTGGAAAAGTGCACAATAATGCTGACGCTCTCTCACGCCGTCCATGCCCCCTTGGATGCAAACACTGCGCTCGAGTGGAAGAGAAGGAAGCCGAAAATACACGAAGGCTGACATTGTTGCCTATGGAAGGCTGGAGTCCGGAGGAAATACGCAAATCCCAGCTGAACGACGAGGATATCGGTTCGATTCTCGTGTGGAAGGAGTCCGGAGAAAGGCCCAGTTGGAACGAGGTGTCAACCTTTGGGTCAACCACGAAAAGTTATTGGGCTCAGTGGAATTCTCTTCACGTTGAGGATGGCATGCTAAAACGGAAATGGGAATCAACGGACGGAACGTCATGTATAATGCAGCTGATACTTCCACGGAGCAAGGTCGACGAAGTGCTGCGAGAGATGCACGAAGGAACATCGGGAGGGCATCTTGGCGTCAACAAAACCTTGGCGAAAGTGCGTGAACGATTCTACTGGGTTCATGCTCGAAGTGACGTTGAAGAGTGGTGCCGCAGGTGTACGAGTTGTGCAGCGGTTAAAGGACCAGCGCGAAAACTGAAAGGAGCTATGAAGACATACGTCGTCGGTGCGCCGTTTGAAAGAGTCGCTGTGGATATTGCGGTACCATTTCCAGAAACCGATCGCGGAAACCGGTACACATTGGTAGTGGCTGATTATTTTAGTAAGTGGACGGAAGTATACGCAATTCCCAATCAGGAAGCGACCACGGTGGCAGATCAGCTCGTCGAAAATTGGGTCTGTCGATATGGTGTACCTTGTGAGCTACATTCTGATCAAGGGCGAAACTTCGAATCTGGAGTGTTCAGCGAGATGTGCCGGCTATTGGGAATACGGAAAACTAGGACTACGCCTCTACACCCTCAGTCCGATGGAATGGTCGAACGTTTCAACAAGACATTGAACGAGCACTTAGCCAAAGTTGTGTCGAACAATCCGCGAACATGGGATCAACACCTACAGCTATTCTTGATGGCATACCGTGCGGCTGAGCACACATCAACAGGAGAAACCCCATCAAAAGTTCTGTTTGGAAGGACAATACGGCTACCTGCGGATGTAAAATTCGGAATTACGCCAGCGGAACAGTCGACATCAGTTCCTCAGTATGTGTACGACTTAAAGCAACGTTTGGATAATGTGCATAAGTTGGTGCGAACACGATTACGATTGAATGCGGATCGTATGAAAACGAGATACGACTTAAGGGCTAACACTGCCGGGTTCAACGAAGGAGATCTCGTTTGGTTATACAACCCCCGTCGCAGAAAAGGAGTATGTCCGAAGCTTCAGCAGAACTGGGAAGGACCGTACGAAGTTATCACCCGTCTTAATGATGTCGTATATCGTATTCGAGAGCATCGGAAGCCGAGAACGAAAATGAAGATCATACATGTGGATCGATTGGCACCCTATCGAGGCAACGATACGGAAGAAACCGAAGCGTGTTCTGTTCGGGACGAACAGGTTTAAGGAGGGGGTAATGTTAGGTGTCTAGGATACGTCAATCCAAATTGGCAACAGATGGCGCTACGCCAACCCAAATTGTATGCTCTACTGGGCACCAGATGGTGTTAGCATCACTAGCGAGACAACCTATTGGCCGAAGTTTCCAGACCATCGAAAATGGGTATATAAGGGCGTTGACTAGAGCCAGTCAGTCAGTCTAGTTTTAGCCGTGAATAATTAATGTCGAGTCAATAATTAGTGAAGAAATTAGTAGAAATTGTAAACCGTGTATATCCGTGTGGTTGTAATAAATAGTGTTACAGTAAAGCGAGTGTTATTCATTGTCGTGTACGCGAAAATCTATCGAACCCACTGGAACGTCTAGAATAGACGAGAAAATTATAACAGTATATTGTTTTTGTTACGCCGATATTATGTAACACCTCAAAGGAGCCACCGGAGGTATGGCAAAGTATATATATATAAATGATCAGGGTCGGTCCCTGAATCGAATAAGCCATGTCTGTCTGCCTGTCTGTCCGTGTGTCTGTCTGTTAGCACGATAACTCCCGAAATAATGAAGCTAGCGGTTTGAAATTTTGGTCGAATGTTTGTTTTGCTAAAATCTTGGACGGTATTGAAAATGGGCGAAATCGGGCCACGGGTTCCCCTACCTCCCATATAAACTACCCCTCCTTGATATTTTAATTCGGCCATAACTAAAGTGGAGTAGGTCCGACTACCCCTACCCCCACTTCCCCTACAAAGTTATATTCAGCCATATCTTTTGATAGAATGTCACGAAAAACTTCAAATTAGTATCAAATGGTAGCCGTTGGATGCCTTAACAAGGTAATAGAGATGTGTCAGGTTCGACCCATCTACCCCTCCTTCCCCCACAAAAAATATGAAATTGAATATTTTACGGTTTGCGTGCCTTCTAGGTCTGTACATGGGTATAGGGTATACACTCATCGTGCTATTCGCACGATTAGAACTCGGTCTCGTTTTATTTTGAAACTAGAATCAATTTTTCGATATTCACAACCAAAATAATTAATCGCCGTGAAATTATTTCTACTACATACACTTATTGTCGTGTATTAGGGTACCTACTATGTCTACCAAGGGAAAAACTTGCATTTATGTCTCCTGGGAAAAATGTGCCGTGGAGACTTGCCTTTTTTCAACAAATGTAGTATAATGGGTTTCACGTAAACTGAAGATTAGTACCTAGTCTATAAACATGTAATTTACTAACCACCAATATGCTGAATAATTTGCAAAATTGAAGACACTTTCTTAAATAAAATTCTTTGCTGAGCAATTCTTGGAGCGTGCACAAAAGCTAAGTGCTGAAGAAGGGGGTAAGTTACCCCGAAATATATAAACACTTAAATTTAATTTTTGTAGGCTTGACTCACGCTAATCTGGACCACTAAATGTTTCCACTATGTACTCTATAGTTCGGATTTCGGCAGCAATTCTGACTCTGTAATCCGGATATTTGAGATTTTCAGGGTGAAATGGTAGATTTGGTATCGTACTTTATTACGGGACGGTTTTGCAAATGACACTATGCTGACTAATTTCAAAAAAATAATACATATATCGCCTTTTGCTCCTCTTTTTTATTTATTTGGACTGTTTTTCCTCAGAAAAAAGTGATTGCGCTAAGCCGGATGTTCCTATAGTCCGGATTACCCATTGCAATAATTTATCCGGATTATCGAGTCAAGACTGAACTTGCACAACGTCAGATGATTCATAGAACCTACGCATTTAAAATTTATACCATTTCCCGCCCAAGCTCATAATTTTGGAACTTCAATTTCGTGCCTTTGGATCATCCAATTTGTAATTGCGGGTCATCAACAATGCCCTTGCCCATATAGCCGGGTTTCCGGCTAAATTTAGCCGTTTTCTAAATTGCCAGTTGGCAACACTGGCCACCAAACCCAATCTTCGTGAGAACGGTCCACTTGATAATTTTATATCGAAAGCAATAAGCGAGTTTGAACAATTTCGGGTCTCGGTTAGCAAATGATGCCGCCCTAAAATTTAGCGCCTGGGGCGATGCCTGGGTTGCCTGCCCTCAAACCGGAACATATTAGGCGATAGAGAGTGTTAGTGGGTTTCAAAAAGATTTTTGGGAAAAGATGAGGCATACAGAATCGCTACCAGAAGCGTTCATCCGCTTCACCAGTGCATGTTACATTTCCCAGAGGAGATTAGGAAAGAACGTATTCTAGATTATTTATATGTTAGTTACGACTACTGCGCTGCAGCCTCTCAATTCTCCATCTGTAGCTGTAAGAGGCAATTTCGCACTTTCAACATGCATTGCGCAGTAAAATTGCTACTAAATCCGTTTGATGAACTCAGCTGATTGAAATTGACAAAGCTCTCTCTTCTGAAAAGAACCGCACCAGTCAGCTAGTCTTTGTATGGATGGAATTAATCTTTGGTAAAAATCTTGCGTTCGGGTGATATCATTTTTCGTGCTCGTGGCATCACTGTAGGTGACTCGGGATGCGAAGATCACGAAATTTAAATAATTCTTCTAAAAATGTTCGGTAGTTCCAAAATTCAAGTCAAATTAACGATTCTGAATTTCAAATTGACGAATTTTAAATTCGAAATTCGCGAATTCCCCTATGTCAAAATGAGCTCATTCAATTCAAATTGGTCTTGGATGCTCGGCTTTCCAAATAATTACTATAGAAATTTATGTTTAAATGATAAAATCTCGGATTCAGCCAGGCGGTGTGTTGAAACCTCTTATATAGGCCTTGAAATACTCGAGTTTGTAATCCTAGAACAGGACGGTATGGATGTCTCAAACAAATTTTTAGCTTAATAATATCCACTGTCCAACAACATTGTTTTGTTACGCCACTGTATTTTGAATTGGGTCACTATTACATTTTTTGTTACAAACTTGCTCAATGTAAGTATAATCCAGGCTAAATTGGAAGCATCGAATTGAATTTAATTGAATTGAAATATGTTTATGAGTCAGAAGTTTTTGTCGTTCGGAATTAACTTAAACCAGGAATGTCTTCACTCTGTTAGACCGAAAAGTGGATGTTTACCTATATTTTAATGGTCGTCTTGCAGGATAAATAAGAGAGTTTTAGCAAGTCGTTGGAAATAATACGACATAATTTGACTTTCCATATAAAAATTCGCTTGCTTACCGTATACGAAACAGTATATCATAATTTAGCATGTATCCTAAGGAGGCATGGACATATTTCCGTGTATTTGACGTCTTTAAACAGTCAAAATTGTCGGGTCGCGATATTTAGCTGTTGTGAAATTAGTTGAAAACTCTCGTATAAGTTTTACGTACAATTAGCGCGGGAGTTTTTCTTATGGAAATCGGGAATTACGTATACGGTTTTTTATACGTCAGTGTAAAACTCTCTATTATGTGGTTTTTCGGAATCGTTGCATGTGCGATTTCAAAAAACCACTCATATTGGTGGTTAATTATGGAAATGAGGTGAATACTGGCAATTTAATAAGAAATCTATCGATTTAATGTTTAATAAATAACGAACAATTTTCAGACTGTACATTATTTCTAAAATGATGGAAATGGTGGAAAGTATGATTATGACTTTAACTATTATTCGGTTCGTTCGTTGACTGGAATGGAGCAATGGTTCCAAAGAAACGTTGACTAGGTATTTTTGATTTTCTACCAAAATCCTCAAAAAGCCATTGTTCAATTAAAAACATAATTACCCACTAAAATTTCCATAAATCCATAATATTTTTAATAAATCGACACATCCGAATTTGTTACATTTCAGCATCTTTGATCTGTTCACATACGAATATTTCAATTTAATACAAATTTCGTTTAATGACCATAAGCACCAATTCAATTTCGAATACCATAAACCGAAAATTTCGTTTGTTGCATGGTTTCTCGAGTGTGTGTGTGTTGTGTGCAGTGGCCGAGGATGCAATCACTTGGATTCGTCTGTCGATAAACGAAACACGAGAGTGTTTACGACGAAAACAATTCTGCACTGGCCCCCATGAGTATACAAAATTAATTTTATAGCCTCGTTAATTACTTCTCCACTTTCCCGTTAAAGTACACTAAATTATTATAATTGGTGTTATTGCGGTGACAACAATATTTTGCAATCCTTTTGACAGTAGGTATATGGAACTTTGAGTGGTGTCAAAGTGTGTTTTTGCACAGGACGGATGAAAATGTGTATTACGCACGTTTTGGTCGTGGTTTTAATTTAAACTTATTGAGTATAAAAACGATGAATGACCATAAGGATTGAGGGGATATTATAAATTTCCGTTGAATATATTTTCGTCTAGTAGAAATAATTATAAATTGTGTTAATTAATTACTCTTATAATGCATATGACTATGGACTGGATCTTAGTCAACGTTTAACTTGTTAAAAAAAATCAATAAGAACTACAACGTCTTAAAATTTACTCCCAACCGACTATAAATCTTAAGTATGTACATCAGTATTCATAAAACGCTCCATTTACCTAAAAACGACGTACTTCCCCACTTTTCTTTCTCACTGGAATTGCTTCAAATAAATATGCTAATCGGAAATTTCATTGCACAATGCCAATAAAAGCCGGAGTCCCCGCAAAAACACAACAAGCAAAAAGTCGACAATCTTAAGCGAATACGCGTATATCCATCAAGTCATCGTAGCTACTTTCCGGATATCCGTCGGAATTTCATTTTTTATTACGACTAGATTCCTTAAATCCCACCATTGTCCTGTGTAACCCTTAATCCGACTTAAAGCACAAATCCACTATTTCATATTGAATAATAATTCCTTTTTCTCGTGACTTCCATTTGCAGATTATAATACGCTCCATCCGTTGTCTGTCGCTGTGCTTAACTTTGCTCCATCTATTCCACGTTGCCAGGGGGAGATTTATTCTCAACAGCGACGACCATAGCTGCCTACGCGGCCCGCTCGACAATTGAAGGGGACGGCGGACATCGTGCTCCCCGTCTACTAGTCTATACACGACCGGAACATTTAGTTTCGACCATCGTCAAGATGAAGATGTCAAAGTTATCGAACCAGACCAATTCCCAGGATCCGCAGGCTGTGAATTCTCGCATATTCGTTGGTAATCTGAATACGTTTCAGTGCTCGAAAACAGACGTGGAGCGGATGTTTCAACGATATGGACGTCTTGCAGGTGAGAGAGAATGAGAGAGAGAGAGAGAGAGTCTATGAATTTTTTAGGTCAAATGCAAGTATGCTCCTGAGAGATTATTTAGGAATTTTATATTACATATTTCTTGTAAGGCTTGGAGTTTTCTTTAAAGTATGGAGAAAGATGTTATTTGGTTATGTTTAAGATTATTATTAAAGGTCGTGTGAATAAAAAAAAAATAAAATGAAAATCACGTTTAGAAAAAACTTATCAATCTAAAACAGAGCATGCTTATTTTTTAAGCTCATTAATTCTGTTTTTACTACATGATTTTTGTTACATCTCCTTTTTCATAAATTTTCAGGAATTTCTATGCACAAGGGATACGCCTTTGTACAATTCACAAATCCATTTGATGCTCGGAATGCATGTCACGGAGAGGATGGAAAAACAATTCTTAGTCAAGTTTTAGGTAAGTTACGTCTCAATAAATCATTTTGAAATAACGAGCCATATTTGTAAAAGAAGAACGACTCTGTGATGATTTCTTCATGGGAAAGTACATAGTTGAACTTGAAATGTTGTTGTTGTAGCGATGCAGAAACGAGTTCTGTTACCCAATGTGCATGTCTGTGGATGTACTCCAAGTTTCGTCGTCGTCTTATTGTCTCAAGCGATAAGAACGTAGCAGCTGCATCGGGTCTACATCATGAGGCGCACCAGCGCCGCTCGGACAATTGTTCTAGAACTAGATAGATAGGAATTGAGCTGCGAACACTGAACAACAACCTGACCGTCGCTGAGCCAGTGCCACTCTTGTGGCTCTCGGGCACGTATAGTCTCCTCTGGCTCTGAGAGGACCCTATCACTATTTAAGCCGACTTCTGACATGTCGTGGAGAGGGAGTATTGTACATGAGATGATGGTTGGAGTTTGGAGTGATCCTTTAGATAACAACCGAACACGTAATAAAGAGAGAGAATATTATGATATGGCCCTAGTAACATGCTGGTTTCTTGATGTAGGTCTTTGGACGACATCAGTTCGCAATATGGAACAGCATTCTGACATGTATTTTGTTCCAGTTCCTGTCACATGCGGCTTGTGGCCACACCGGTGCTGCATAATCAGGGACTGGTCGACCAATCGCTTTAAGGTTCATCGCCACTTTTCAGTCATCACTCACAGTCATCAGTCATAGTCATTTTCCATACAAGTTGACAAATTAACTTGTATAGAAAATGGCTGTGACTGATGACTGAATGACCTGACCTTTATAAGTTTCTTTGTACATGACCCAGGACCTGCCGGCCATTGCCTTTAGGAGGTTGTTCCCACTGTGCATTTTTTCGATTACGTCCTCGTCATAAGCCCCAAGGTTCTAAGGACTAGTAACAGTAAGAACAACGTTTTCGGCACGTTTATTAGTACGAATCATAAGCTGCTCCGAAAATTCGTGCGTTCGGGTGGTGAGAAGTGTTGCAAAACATGCAGATAGTGAAATGACTATAGGTTGCGGATTTTGAAAAACTCCACTAGTTTCCCAATGTAGTCCTTTAGTTGAGCACACATACCACTTACATCTTTCCCCGCGGTGAGTACGTTGCAATCGTCCGCATAGGAAATCAATTCGATGCCTTTCGGGAGCGTAGAAAGGCCTGATAGGGACATGTTAATAATGTAGAGTACGTTAGCCTTTGGAACCTCTTGCTTCATTCTCCTAGGCTTTGAACAATTTATTGATCCCAGCTATAGCTAGTTGGCAATCCATCTAACCTCTTGTACAGGAATATGCCTACTTTAATGATTGGCCAACAGCGCAGAATGAATGACCGTATCGGAAGTTTTCGATAGGTCGAGTCGAGAGCAACTAGGACGATTCTGTCGCAGGGCATTTTCTGATTGACCTGATGATGAGGCCTTTACGCATATGATGGGTACTCAAATCCCGCGCTGTGATAGAGTTGTGGTACATCTTCCTCAAGCCATCAGACTGTGAAACTTCCAAAAAAGGGCAGTCTTACAGAATGCAATAACTAGAGGGCTATTTGTTGTTGTTGCCAAAATAATACCTAGGATAAACTTGGAGAGAATCAGGCAGACCGAAGAACACCTGGATGGGTCAAATGAAAAAGCAACAACAACGCATTGGTCTCGGCGATGACACGATCCAAGATAGAGCTGCATGTAGAAATATGCTGAGATATTACCGCCAAAACGGGCGATGTGCCTACACCGCAGGTCGAGCAACGCGAAACCATGGAGCGGTATAAAGAACGAGGCAAGGAAAAAAAAGGATCTTGGAGAGAAGCAAGCTCCACTTAGAAAGCAGAATCAATGAAGAGCAGGCTGGGTTTCGATCTGCTTTTTCTTACATCGACCACATCAACACCCAACGAATTGTAATTGAGCAATGTGTCGATTATAGATCTCCGTTGTACATGCTCTTTGTTGATTTTGAGAAGGCTTTCGACAGTGTGAACCGCGAATGTATCTGGGCTGCCTTTAGCAGAGAAAATAGTGGCTATTATTAGGGCAACATACTTTGGTGCAAAATGTCGTGTACTCTATGGAGGTAAGATGTCGGGGGGTCTCGAAGTTCATAGCAGGGTCAGGCAGGGTTGCATCCTATCACTCATTCTGTTTCTTTTAGTGGTTGGTGATCTGCTCCATGCAGCTTTGCCTGAAGAACGTAACGTAGCTCTGGATCTCGAGAGAGAGGAAAAGGTTGTCGGACTAAAGACTTATATCAGCAAGACCAAAATCCTTAGCCTGACTGGGAACCCCACTCTCCCCATAAGTATCAATGGACAACTTATGTAGAACAGCTGGACGAATTTGTTTATTTAGGTAGCATTGTTGCTGTTCCTGGTGGTAATGATCAAGACATCGTTCACCACATTAACCATGCCGAGCGTTTTTTCAGCATGTTGTTCAAACCCTGGCAAAGCAGTTATCTCAGTGTTAAAACTAAACCAGGGCGGGTACTTTCAGTGCTCCTATACGGGAGCAGCACTTGGAAAGTTTCCGCTGAAGTTACCAAGAAGCTGGAAACTTTCGTCAACACTTGTCTCCGTCGAGTCTTAAGAATTTTTTGGTGTGAAATAATTTCAAATGTAGATCTCCCTCGGCGCACCTATCAACGAATTGACTCGCAAGCGAAAGCGACAGTGGATTGGTCATAAGTTCCGAAAGGCTGATAACTGCATTGCTGGTCGCGTTTTGCGATGGAACCCTTCTCCCAACTAGGTCGACAAAGATACCGCCCTAAAATCACGTGTCGAACATCTGTAGATGGGAAATGTGCGTCTTCGAGAAAGAACTGGGGTCAAATACGATACATGACCAGAAACCCTACGCGATGGCGAGTATGAGTAGGCGCTATACCCCACAAAGGGTTAAGGCAACTTAGTAGTATAGTACGGTAGGATTCGGCGAATTTTGCATCTTTACCGAGTTTTATGCAGGGAGTAATTCGCCCCTTTCTCCAGAATTGTGAAACGTGGATATCGAAAAGTTGAAAGTCATTGTAAGATATTCGGTTACCAAAAGATCTAGGTGTTTCAGCATGACCATTCAAATGGCGTCTGGTCCAATGGTTTTACAGTGTGAAGCATTCAGAAGAAACTTGGTCCGCGTGTATTTATTGGAATGGTTTCAACCGCTCGGATGCATATCTTTTTTTTAAATTTTGCTGTTAAGCATTTTAGCCTTCGATTGTTCAATAAACAGTTTACTGAAACTAGTTCACACATAATTTGGGGTTCGCTGTAGTTTTCCCCGATGAATTTGATGGCTACGTTGCACTTGTTTTTGGTGGGATATGACAGGTCGCGGACGGTAGCCCAAGAGTTTTCTGACATTTGTTGAAAGACGGCAGCTTTAGAGATGCTCATTCCATTTTTCGTTTTTGTAGTTGTTGTCTTATGGTTTAACTTCGGAGTTTAGCACCTAGGTTTCTGAGATCGGCGGGATTTTCGCGTCTTAAATTTTCCCGTTCGTCGGCTGCATATCCGGCAGCTCTTGGCAAATATATCCGAACTTTTTTGATACGTCCTGTCGAAATGAAGCGTGCAGCTGCTTTGGCAATGTCTTTGCTTTCGACCTCTCTAGCTGTTGTGGGAATATGTAGCGCGACGAACTTCACCCTAGTAAACGCAATTAAACCCTCCTAATTTGGCACTTTGTGGTTTATAAACGTATGCCATTCTGATTTCGTCAGCTCGGTTGGTTTATGATGAGAAGTTGGTCAGAGAAGAAAGCCGGAATAGTCTCCCAGCGGGTTTCACTTGTCAAACTGACGCTCGCAATAGTTATGTCAGGTGAAAGATAGTAGATGCCAGTGATGTGGGCAGAAGTCTAATGGGTCTTATTTTAGGGCGTTGTCTTTACCTCTGTCATCGTTGCCGAGAAGAGAGTGCCAGAATCCGGGATGAGTGTTGATGTCCCCAATCAGGATCCTATGGTGTCCAGTGAGGAGCGGGCAAATATCCAACTTGTACCCAGATACTGCGTACCGGTGTAATATATTATGTTGATAAATTCGATATGACCATTGCCGGATTTAACAGCGATAGCTTGCATTTCCGACTTGCCGTTATTATTGTTAAGGTGTTATAAACTGTATTGCATGGAACTTTGTATTAGGAATTCAAGCCCTCCTCCTAAATTAGGACCATATCTGGCGACTCCTCAAAAATATATAAATACTGCGAGGATCGACAGTTGCATAGGATTGGATATATTGCCCCTTTCAGAAATCTGCGGGTACTCATAAAATGGACGATCTCGCCCATCTGGATGGTGCAGGTGTTAAACTGGAGCGAGTATGTATGTCTAGTTGTATTGTTGGAGGGTGAGGCGGGTGGCGGTGGATGAACATTAGCTTGAGAGCTTGGGCCAGGCATGGCCGGGGCCGACCCGCATTCCGACAAGGACTGGACTGGTTTGGATACCGACGCGGGCTAAGAGATATGAGAACAATCGCGCTCAGATGAAATACTCCCAATCAGAGTAACAAAAAACACATTCACAGTTAAACACAACTTTGCTGCAAGTCTCTTGTCAGGGAGGAAATTTTGCCAACTCTTGGCAGTTTTGGATAAAATCGGTGTGGTCCGCTCCGAAGAGGCTTGAAATTCACATATGACACCGTATTCCGATAGGCAATGTTTGCCAGGCCACTTTAGAACAAAATCATCCGCGGCTTTACCATAACAATATTTTAACTTGCATTGATCTGAAATGTAAATATTTCGACAAATAATCCCAAAAAAAACGCAGTAGTTCAGGGTAAAATCAGTTTATATACTGCGACAATAAAAAAAAAACAGTTGTTCAATAGTCCGCTCAGACCTTTAAATTGTTTATATCCTTTTACTTTATCAGATTAAGTGGCATAATGTTTAAACAAGAACTTAATTCTGATCATTTTGTAACCTTTTAAAATTTTACCATTTTAACAACACAGCTGACCCATCTTCTGGACTCAAACATCATCTATTTTATAGCTGAAATTAAATCGTCTAATTCATTTCGTCTCAAAAATGCCAGCACGCGTCGCCTACCTATCATAAACTCCCCGAAAACGTTAAACCTAAAGTTACCGGCAGTTCAGCTTTTTGTCACATTTTAAGAAGGTTATTTACAGCATCCACGAAAATATTCGTGAGAGATTTTACCAACTGTTGAATGACTAAATAAGGCCAGCCATCTGACAAACTTTAGTCATCAGCATCACCATGTACGACAGTCTCATCAGAATGCCTCTTCTCTCTTCCTACGAGCCCTTCTCCCTCACTGGAGTGGAAAGTACGTACCTAAAAGGGATAAATATTCTTCGTTTTTCCATACAGTTAACCAACTTCTCTTTTATACCCATACCTAAACGAAAACCCCACCGAAAAACACTGGCTTGACATTGCCATGAAACTCGAAGAGGTTTTTGTGTCTCTCATCTACTCCCCCCCACCACTGAATGAACATTCATTGTCCTTATGAATGACTTGTTTGCTTGCTTCGCAAAGGAAAAAGGTGGTTTTTGAAAAACCTCCTCTTTGTCTTGTTTGTGTGAAATGTTCACGAAAGGAGTTTGGTCGAAGGGCGGCGGGCGGGCATTCGGCATGGCAGTGTGATGTCAGCGGTTCACCAGATAATGTTTTGTTGATGAACATCTCGACAACTCCTAGACAACAAGGATTTCTTTATTTTGTGGGTTAAACTTGAGGGGTGCGGGTATTTTGTGGAAAAACTTTTTGAAAAGTGAAAATTAATGTTGGATGTCCTGTTGATAAATGAACATTTAGGGAGCGCGGGTCAAAATTTGTGGTGAGTTCCCTATTGGTTTCAAAGTTTGTGTGGATTTATGTATATCCATAGGAGTGCGTCGTGCCGTCATCTAACCAACGGCTGATTTTGACAAATTAACTGAAAGGTGTGACAAAACAAAAGAACAAAACATATTTTAAAAAGTTCTCGGTAAAAATGAAAAGTTTCGTCCTTTTTTGTGTGTGGTTGGTTTTGCTCTGTCGAATGGCTCTTTGGGGAGTGTTTTAAATGAATCATTATACTGTTGAATTTGAATTGGAGGGGTTTGCATTTAGTTTTAAACAAAAGCGGAATTATGTGCTCACTTTTGAATAAAAGTATGTTTTAAAATATATTTATTTATAAAGGAGTATTGAAGGCCTTTTGTATTTTCTTAATGTATACTTATACTGATGAGTATGTTGTAAAAGTATGGTTTTCAGAAAAATGAGAAAATAATGCTGGAAATGGACACGGGTGACAGCTTCGACCATTGAAATAATATTAATTTCGACATGATAAACTATGTAAATAATTTCTTGACTTGGCTGCTGCAAATATATTTCTTAGACTATGGTTGTATTTTGTTGTTGTTGTTTTTATTATTGCTCATTTGGTTGCAAAGTTTGATTGGGAATCGGAGTCTATCACAGCAGCACCCTCGCATATTGCATCGAAGCTAGACGATACGACACCGACCGCCAAAGATATCAGAGCACGATTATATTATTGGAATCGAGGAGTTACCGAAGCAGACTTCTACTATGTATTTGGGTCCCTTTTGATTTCTTGTTAGTTCCTTTGTCGAATAAACTAGTAATTTTGTCACGAGCTTTTCTCCATCTAGTTAGCTTTAGGCCATGGCAATACATCGATATCACTGCCGATGTATGCAGCCCATCCAGCTTCAGATCCAGGCTTCAATTATGCTGCACCCTACAACCACTATGGGTTTCGGTCTGTGGCGGACCGATTTTGGCCCATGATTTATCTCCATATTTGTGACAGTGGCGTAAAATTAAAAAGCAGGCAGGGTCCGAAAAATGTTGGTTTTAGCAGAGAAATGCGGCCAACGAGTGAGTTGGTAACAGATTACCCTTTTTTTGTAAAAACAAAATGAGACATGTCATCGGAGGAATAGATGCGGCACCAATAGATTGAGGGAAACTGGGTATCAGATGAATTGCAAGGAAAAAGTCTACACTTCAGGTTTGAAATTACATATTTTCTATATCCAGTGCCCTGCGGTTATAACCAAAGTCCCTGAACATTTGTAAATACACTTCATGCCAACAGTTGGGAGTATTTTGCAGAACTACACATAAATCAATTAATCTACGGATACGGAGACACAAAAGCTCCACCATGATTGCGCCGTAAGTATATTTTGCCGAATGTCTTAGCTGGCTGGATTCTCTACAAAAAAATGAAGACGGGTTGGCTACGATATCCCGTCCATCAAATGCCCGTTTTTCAAAATCTCGACATTCATTATACCGCCATTTCAATATCCCGACGGTTTAAAATCCCGTTCAATTGAAATTCCGCCTAATCAGAATCCCGCCAATTTAATGTCCCGCCATTTCAATAACTCGCTAATTCAAAATACCGATTTTCAATAACCCGCTTTTTAATATCCCGCCATAGAATATAAGTATCTTTCATAAATCGCGCACGATTTATGAAAAATACTTACCGTCTATGACGGGATATCCAATAGTGGGTCTCCTCGCATTCGGATACTTAATTCTCGGAGACCCACGGACCAGGTGACTTAATTTGATAAATAGCTGATCTGGTCTTTTGGTAGTCGAGACTTGAGTATCCACTGTATGAGTCTTGTTCTGTAGGGACTGAATTATCATCTTTATCGAAAAAATAGATAAATATTCGGACTGAGTTATGCTGAGAGAAAGTATAGCATTAACTGCTGGGAATCACATTACATAACTGTTGATTTTTTGTTAGCAATGAAAATAATTTTTGGCGAAATTATTTCACTATACAGTAGCGGGATTCTGAAACGGCTGGGTTTTTAGTGGGCCGGATTTCGATGTGGCGGGATTTTGTAAAGGCAGGATTTTAAAGTGGCGGGATTAAGTACTGCCGGGATATTGTTAAACGGGATTTTGTGGAATTATAAACGGGCGGGATTTCGTTTTTCGAGATTATGTAGGTATCCCAATAAAGACAAACGTTTAATTATTAGGGAAAATACATTCTTGTTAGTGAAGGTTATTTTTTCTTCAAAGAAGTATTCTGGCCCTGATCCTTACTTCTATCCCTAGTGGCGTAGTACGTACGGTGTTCCATAAATTCCGTTAAGATCCATCAAGATCTGCAAATAGGAATTAATGAAGTTCACTCGACAACAAGTTTACATTACTCACCTTCCTATTGACCGCTGGACCCAGCGCGAATCGCTCTTCGGCCCGTCCCGCTTTGTCCTTCAAATCGCCTGAAATATTTAACATAATGGCAAAATTAACAAGTTATACTAAATCAAGCTGCAATTGCACTACTCGCCAGATAATGAAAACAACACAGAACAAAACAACACGATTGACAGCTCGATCAGCTTACGGCATTTATCCATATACATATATGTACATAATGAAGTATATTAGTGTAACCTTGAACCATCTTGAACTATGTTATAGTATGTTAACCCCAAGTTTTCTTGTGAAGCGATAAAAAAAGTAACGTACACTCCGATTCCAGAAGCCGTTGCGAATAGTTGTGAATAATATACAAAAATTTGGATAAATTTGTATAAAGACCACGTTTTGAACATTGACTCTGATTTGTAAATTTAAACTTTGCTTTCGGACTACTGTAAATTGTGTTCAGTTGTTTTAAATTTAACTTAAAATGTGTTTTTTACAGCGATTCATTTCTCCGGCAAGGAGTGGATCGTCGAGCGTGACCACACATACTGCGCCCACAGTGGCAAATAAAGCTTTAGAATTAGAATGTGAAAAAAAGATATTTCGCTTGGCCCAAAGCAGAAATTGTACACAGTGACTGTGACTTTGCTGCCTTTATCGATAATCCGGGTCAGATTTGGGAAAAAAGTCTCCACAAAGTGAAAGAAAACTGCAGCGCAATACTGAAGATAAGTAGAGATTCAAACAATTTTTGGGTAAAATTTTGTCATTATGAGCTACATACTTCCCTGAATATTTGAGTTTCTAACTAAAGGAATACATGACTTTATACGCATACGACCCATTTTCTATGGTAATAGCAAAACGCTCTCCCCGAAATACAAATTTGTAATGTACAAGAACTGGGAATTTCATTCGTGGAATTTTATACATACAGGCAAGCCTTTCTAACTCAAATCACGAGTTGCCAAGACAAAAGGTTCGAGAAAGGAAGAACTTACCTGTGAAACCATTAAAAGAGAATTTTGAATCTAACAATTTCATAAACAAATAATAATGCATCATTTGTGGAGTAATGTAGGAAGGTTTCCCATATGACCCCCAAATGTGAATGTTCGTATGAAAACGAACTTTCAACCTTGCGCCAATTTAGCATATCCCTGTCATTATTGCGACTTAGGGAATGTAAATTTATAAGAAATGACATTGAAGAGTTATAAAATATTGTTTAACCTTTAAATGCATGGGGTCTGATGGCAATATCGGAGCTGATATTGCTCCGAATGATTGCAGTGTAATGACAAAAATAATTGCTTGATATTTGTATGGATAGTTACATTTATTGCGTTTGAGGTAATTTTCACCACAGTCTGTAATCAGCAATTACTGAAATTTACACAGATCTGTAATAATTATTATTATTGCATGGTGTAATAGTTTTCACCCTTTCGTACATGAAATTAACAAGAGCGCGTAATAATTATGAAACTGTCAAAAAATAAAACGACTAATTTATTCGCATAACTTGTAATCTTAGATAGCTTAGGTGTAGGACGTAGGACTACCAAACGAAAGGTCCCCGGTTCAATTCTTAGTAGAAGAAGCAAATTGTAAAAAGGTAAAGTTAAAATAGGAAAAAGAAGTGAAGGATATAAAATAGAAGTAAAAAATAAAAACAAGATAACAATAAAAAAAAGGAAAAAATAAAGAAAAATCAATTTTTTGTATTTTTTTCAATTATCGCCATATTATCTTCCTGGCAAATTTTATTATCAAAATTTCGCAAACCAATTGTTAATTTTATTACAGCGCAATGCTATTTTTCATTACAGATGTAATAACTTTTACATCAGTTGCAATAGGGTCAAAAATCATTGCAAATGCAATAGTATTTATTACAGTTTTAATACCTTTACACTACATTTTTTCTCTCCGTGTACGCTATGCATTTAAAGAATAGAAGTTTTCGAGATAAGGAAGAATTATGCTTAAGGAGGTTTCTACTCTTCTAGGCGGCTAAGGCCCGACGTCGGGCTATCGTGCCATAAAGAAGAAGAAGAAGGTTTCTACTTAAAAAGGTTTGACTGTACTTCTCTTAGGATGGCCGATGGCGTCTTTTTGCATGAGGTATAGTTCTATAGTTTGTAAGCTCTTTATTCCAGAATTGTAGTAGTCTGGTTGGTATAGTGGTTAGTGCGCACACCTTCGATGCACACGGCCACGAGTTCGAGTTTCGTCGTGAACGAATTCAGTTTATGGTGTTTTAAGAACTCACGACTCATGTGAAGGACTATGATCACGCTCAGATTTTATACGAGTATCCATTTATGGGGATAAATAGCATGGCTGAGCGTGCTTTTGATCTAAACATCTCAACAAAAAAGCATTAAAGATTTTTAAAATTGGATGTCACGAACACATCTGCGGCCTTAGTCCAATCTTAGACTGTCCCGCCTGTTATTTTTATTTTATTATTCCATAATTGTTTATCAAAATTTTAGAAAATGTAGGTACTCGCGGGCTTGCATCGATATTGATACTCCTGGCAGCGGGAAATATACCGAGCGACTGCGGTTACGTATAACTCAGAATATGCCTATCGAATATTTCATATGTATTGTCGATAAGGATAATAGTCGATGTTATAACCGATACATTTATTAGTATGCCAATTGAATGTCATTTCCCCTCAATATAATAAAGACTTATCCTTTCGAACCAAGACGAGTTCCTGGAATCGAAGCAGGAACATTATCTGCATTGAATTCGCCTGATTTGGAAATTAACCACGATAATTCTATATACAACCTGAATTCTCATCGTATTCCATAAAAAAATGTTTTAAAACATTATTCATGTTTATATTTCAAAATTCTGTCATCCATTTAGTTCACTAAAGACAAAACACATATTTTCACTCAGTTCCTCTTGGAATTCACAGTCCTATCAAAAAGTTTATACAATATAAGTAAAACAGTGAAACCTTGAATGCCACTCAACTGTCGCTGCACTTTTCACTATATCTGTCTCGGTTGCCTTTATTTCAACCAGTCCCGTTCACTTGGCGTGATGCTTTGCAGTGTCAGCTCTTTTGGTCTACTATTGAACACTCCTGACAGCCATTGTTTGGCTGTGTGTGGTAATCAACTGACCATACTACACATAGCCAAGCAAGCCTAGGAATTGAAAAGTTGGCCGTTTGTTGAAGCATTGTTGAATTCATACATGATAGTACATTGAGTCTCTGGTGTAGATCCTTTGACGCTGCCGTTCATTTGTATATTATGGGGGTGGCAAGCACAACTGATGATATTCAATGCAATGAGTGTCAAAGACGAACATGGTTTTGTTCTAAATTAAAAAAAAAACTGAACTGAGTCACAAAGTCAAGAAAGAATTTTGCAGGACAAGGATATGGAAATTCAAAAGGGGGTACAACAGAAAATCTCCTTTTCGGCTAGTACATTTGTTTTCAATATCAAAAATATTACTCTATGTCTATTGCTTGCATGCATGCAAATGGAAAGTTCTATCTAACAAGTTGCCTGTACGTTTCTATTGTTTTTCAGATGTTAACATGGTGGCCGAGCCGAAAGCGCATCAGATTGGACGTAAACGACAGAATGTTACAAAAACAGGAAATGACTGGTAAGTTTGACGCTCTCCCTCTCTCTCTTCGATGTTATCAACCGGAAACCGTTCGATGTCGTGTCATTTTGTATGCCCGATAGGAAGTTTATGAATTAGAGATTCCTTTTATCATGTAAGGTTTTAGTACTCGATATTTATAACGACTTTGACTACAGTTTGTTTAGTATCTACGTATGTACTTACGTGCACTAAATAATTGGACAGCTTTTACATTAAAGAGTAATTTCAAAGTGCATTATAAATATTCCCCACCGGATCGCTAAATACAATTTCACTCGCCTGTTGAAACGCCTAATGTACCTGTAAATTTTCCAATAAATTTTCTGTTGACGGTATTCACTTTATTGTTTGCAAGTTGATAAATTGTGCGACATCAATTTTATGGCGGTCTATTCAATTTCGCGAATATTGAAATTTGTTGACAGTTAGGTTCTCAACCGTCTATTGTTATATGACACTTGTGAAAGTGTCAGCACTTTTAACGTTTCGTATTCAATCAATTCGCTGAAAATTTTAAAGCGTAATTGAAATTCATTTTAATTTTAAATAAAACATTTGATAACGTTGATTGTAATTTTACATTTTTATTTCTCTTAAATTTAACAAATGGACTTGCTGGTTTTTTGAAGGATATTTAGAGTTCATGTCTGTCTACGGCATAATTTAGGCGATCAAATTATATTGGCGACGTATCTAGAGAAAAAATTAAGATTATTAAATATATTTAACGCATTGTATGTAAATCGTCAATAATAATTATTATTCAATCTTGCGATTAGATTATAACATTCCAGACACATTACCTACCTCGCACACTTTGTACTTTATCAACTATAAAACAATACATCCAATCCAATCATGTTGCACCATTATTGACATAATAATTCTTCGATTTCTATTTTGATACACACCGCACAATCGAAAACCG
The DNA here is from genome assembly GCA_949715475.1 of Microchrysa polita. Lineage (NCBI taxonomy): Eukaryota > Metazoa > Arthropoda > Insecta > Diptera > Stratiomyidae > Microchrysa > Microchrysa polita. The sequence goes on along the minus strand of OX454416.1, from coordinate 106,207,859 downwards.
AGCAAAAGGAATTACGATCGACTCACTAACGTACAAAACCCCATTCGTGCGGTCACCCAACTCACTCATTTAATTGACCAACAACAACCTATTGAAATCGAAACCACATCCTTACGGTGTACTGTATACACCCGTCAAACCCTCCCCCCTATTCCCCTTTAGTTGAAACAAATATTTGTACAAGGGTTAAATCAATTTGTTTGTGTATTTGTTGTTTGTCTCCTCTGTTTTATTATTTTTTTTTATTTTGCAAAAGAACTCCATCATCCTCATTCATCGTATCCGTATATTCTCAGATTTCATTCTTTCCTTCCCCTTGGACTTGGCTGCACGTCCACGTAGTTTGCCTGGTTATATTTCACTGTTTGCATTTGGTCTTTGAGATCAATCCTCCTCCTCCTTGGCGCTTCGTCAGCGTCGTTCTTATCGTTATAGGAGCGCATTGTTGTTGTTGCTATGGTAGCTGGAAAAGGACGATGACGCTCAAACGCGGAAGGAAAGAGTTAGTTGATAAAGGGATACAAAATGTTTGGAAGTTTGTTTGACTTGAGTCGTGCTTTTGACGGTTTCCGGTTAAACACTTTATTGAAGATGATTTTATAGGTCACTAACTAAATATTGTTTTTTTTTGTCTCTTTTTTCTTACAGGGATTACTATTATGATAGGTAAGTGGGATTTGCTGTATTTTTTATTGAATGTCTAGATAAAATTAGAAATAAATGTTTTTTATAAGTTGCAAAATTAATAACTGGTTGACAGGAAATGGAACAAGAAGCTTTAAAAAGGCTCAGTTTCGTGACCTGACCTTAATTCAAAATGTATGAAATTGTACATTGCGAGAAAAAAAATATGGGTTTATTGGTCGACTGCAATCTCGAAATTGCGTTTTCTAGTCTGTGAATCCTTTAATTGCTTTTGGGCCATGTCATAAATTCTGAAAATTCATTGTTGAAGGAAAATGTTGGTGATTTTTTATTTGCCTGGTCTTGGAGTTAGTTGAGGTGTGATAAGGGCACAATCTGCCGAGTATGGACCTCATTGAACTATTTTAAAAATTATTTAGAAATGTACGGACGAAATTTTGACCTTTTTGAAGGCCGTCATAACTCCATAATTTTTACGAGCTACCATACGAGTGTCAATCCGCTCTCTGTTCGAGGTATCTCCCCCCGGCAGATTTACTGTATCTCCTGAAGTTAGGAGTCAGTCGGTGGATAAAACCTGATAAAATATTGTTAGCCTTTAAAAAGGTCAACACTTTTTGTGTGTATTTCTTGCCCTGGAGGGGGGCTAAGTCCATTCATATTACTGAACATTAAATCTTGCCTCCGCAAGATTCCTTTTAAGTACAAGTACTCCACGCTCTATCAACTAGTGAGTGCAGCATCACAGCATTTGAGCCCGGTGCTGCTTCATATACATATATATTTTTTAGGGTAATAATTAAAGAGACAATCTCCTCCCGTGGAGTGTTCTAGCTGTTTTATAAACACTTTGATTGTTGCCCAAATTATTCATATGAGAGGCAACTTTTCCTGATGTTACTTGATTGAGAATTTCTGCAAAGTGTTCTTCATTGATCTTCTCCTAAAGCATAAATAGCCTCCCATCGTTATCTTTCTCAAAGTGTTGAGGAGAGTCACGACCACCTGTAAACTCCTTGATTACTCCGTAAACAGCACTCAAGTTATTGTTTTTTGTAGCTTCCTCTGTTGTGGTCAGTAGAGTGTTGCCTAAATTTAGCCGGAAAACGGCTAATTTGGGAATACTGTAAAAAGCCTTTCCTAGGGTCGCCTTTTGTCAGCTATGGTATCATCTACGTGAAGCTTGCGTACGAGTGTGTTAATGTCCAGGTCAAAAATTAACAACTAAACTAATAATTTTTTTTAGGGTTTTTCGTTTTTGTAAATACAAACTCAATGTTACATAATCCGGCTATGAAATAATTTGGTTGGGTCCCAAAAATTGGTTTCTGTTTAGATCCCATAAATTGAAGTTTAAAGTTTTGTTCCAAGGCTTAAATTACGAAACATTACCGGTTTGGCTATATCAAATCCTGATTTTCATTGCAGTAGCACATTTTGTGATTTAATCTATGGAACTGATAGCCTCTATATAAGTTAATGTATCCCAGGTCTTAGTTGCAAATCAACTTTCCTAAGACATCATTCACTTGATCTCAGGGCAAGATCACAGTTCTAAACCTGCCAGTTGCATCGAAGCAAAATGCCTGCAACTTTCCTGTAATCCTGAGTCCTTCCTTTTTGTCGGATTGCTTCATAAGTTCTTTGTATTCTCTTTCTTTGGTTCCTGTTAACCCCTTGTGGGGTATAGAGCATCAACCACGCCTACTTTCTACCTCGTTCTGTTCTGTGCCATCGTCTCTTGTTTAATAAAGCAGCCTCGCTATCAACCGATCTTCTCAACGTGTTTATTGGTCCTCCAACACGGTGGTCGTCTTGCATTGGCTCCTTGTGGGTTCCAATCTACGGCCTGTTCTGCTATATTTGTTGGCCCTCTTCAAAGGGTATGACCTATCCATTGCCACTTTCGCCTTTTGACAGAAGTGCCTATCCAATCCAGGCCTGTGACATTAAGGAAATCATTTGAAATAATCAGAAAATGCCAGAAATCAAAGTGAAGAAGGGGGGTCTAGCTTTATTGATACGAGATTGCACATCAGCGTCCGCGCCGTCATTTACTGTGACTATGATTCCGAGGCAGCAGAATTCGTCAACTTTTTCGACTGCCTGGACCGAAACCCAAATTCCGCTTTGTCCTCCTGGATCAGAGCTCAAGTACTTAATCTTGGCAGCGTTTATCTTGAGTTCAATATTACGACAATGCATCGAACATTTGAGCTACATCCTCCTTTTTATTTGATATAAGACAAATATCGTCAGAATAGTTGCAGATGTTGCAGGTGATATATAAAACATTTTCCATCTGATACCTTTCTTTTGCATTTGAAGCGCTCACTAGTATATCGTTAATATGGCTATGAGGAAAAGAATAGATAATCAGCCGATCAGCACCATCGAACGCCATCTTGAAATCAATGAACATGAGGTGTAATGGGAATCTCTACTCTGCGGATTGCTCAATTATAATTCGGAGATTGTTTATATAGTCGCTACATGAAAAACGCTCCCGAAAGCCAGCCTGTTCACTACTTAAAGTGCGATCAACTTCATCCTTGATGCAGTTCAAAATAATTTTCGCCATCAGCTAGGAGGCAGCTGGTAGTAGGCAAATTCCACGCCAATTATTACAATCCTTAAGGTTACCCTTTTTCGGAATTTTAATAATCACTACATTTTTCCATTTGACTGAAAGAGTTTCGATTTCCCAACACTCTCTGATGAGGGGAAGAAGAATATCCGCTGTAGCATTTGAATCCGCGCTTTAAATAATTCAACCGGAATTCCATCTTTCCCCGGGACCTGACCGGCGTCAATAGATTCTTGAATTTCGTCTTAGATGGTGGTTTGGAATTAATACCAGCTTATGGAGGGACGTCTTCCTCTGCCGATGAAGATGCATTCGCAGGCCCAAAGCAGTTGTTTAAGACCTCAAAAGGTGTTCTTTACATCTCTGAAGCTGCTGTTCTTAGGAAACAAGCAGACACTTCTTTATCTTTCTCAGGATGGTCAGTAGTGCACGATTTGTCAGTTAGTGGCTTCATTAATTTGAATAGGATACCGCCTTCACCCCGGTAAGCCGCATCATCTGCCTACTTCCCTAAATCGTTGATGGAAGTACGCTTGTCACGCCTCGCACTTCTCTGCATGCCTTTATGTAATGAACGGTATTCAGCTCCGAGTTGGTTTTTAGCTGAGTCATCTGCCGCGGAGTTGATTTGTTCCTTAACTCTCTTGCGTGATGAGCTAAAAGACCAAGTGGCGTCACTGATAAATGGTGTCCGGCCATGATCCAAAAGTCCTACGATTGCTTCGCCACACGAAATGAAAGAATCATTTGTAGCATTCCATCTCTCTTCAATTGTGGGATTTTCAAGGGTTGGAATTGCAATAGCTTTTCGCTGCAAGGCAGTAGAACATGTCGATTGGATAGATTTTGATCTTTTGTACAATAAATTGTGGAAAGATTCGCGTGTTATGAGTCCGTTGGATCGCTGCCCTTCGTAATCGCATTTTTGCGATAACTAGATCCACGAACATTTCGCCGTTATGAGAGAGATGATGTGCTCTAAGCTTATGTTGGCAGTGCCGACTTTGGCGTTTAGATCCCTCATAATAATTTTAATGACACATTTGTCCTATCAAAAGTGTCGCTGATAGTCCTTTGCGGGTTGATCTGCAGGTTCAGTCGGTGCATAGCACTGAATAATTGTGATGTTACGTACTCTGGATTGGAATCTGGCTGTAACGATACGATCGGAAATAGATTTCCAGTCGATTAGGGATCGGCGTGCATTGCTAGTCAACAGGATTCCGACGCCCGCTTGCCGAGGTGTATTATCGGAATCTGTAGTGTATGTAACATTGCAATACACTATACCCATCTCTAATTACAAGCATTGACCATTAACAAATTGAAAGTATACACTCTAAGATTTGAAAGAGCGGGCTCACTATCGATAAGGCGATATACTCGTACACCCTGAGTGTGCATAATCGCGAGTATATGTCTTATGTCATAAGTGGTTTGGGACCGAAATTTGTATTGTATATTTTTCCCAAAATACAGCACTTGACCCACGGTAATAAATTTTACATTTTATTACCGCGTGAGAAGAAATAGGTCAAAGGATGGAATTTGACAAATACATAGATGTATTTACATAACCGCATGTACATTAGAATAGGTTACATAGATTTAGTATAAAAAGACATGTCTAAAGAATAAAGGGGCAGATTCGATACGAACTTCTTAGTTTATTGACATTCTCATCCGCCACGGGCAACGGGCGGAATTACCTTATCTTTGATAGTGCCACGGTAAACGGGCATTGATAGGTAATTTAGGACTTGGATTAAGAGCCTATTCAAAGGGCTTTAATCCGCGGTCATATGGCATCCAAGAGTCGTGCCGACCATTAATTCCCTTCTCTTCTCTCTCTTTATTTAACATCTGCAATGGCAGAGTTTTTAGAAGATGTCGGCTACAAGGCCCACTAAACCCTACAAATCACTGCCAGAGTAGAGCAATACAGTGCGAGAGCTTGGTGATAAAGTCGCCCCCGAACCGAGCCATCTTGTTTCGCTCAGTCCTACACGGAGAGAAAAATGTGCAATGAATTCTACAAAATCGTACAATGAAATTCACAACATACAATTTCACTAAACTTGTAGTGAAAGTTATTAAAATGTAGTGAAATTGATTACAATGTAGTTATTGTGACCTATTGTAAAAATGATTGCAGTGTAATGAAAAAAATCATTGCATGATATTTGTATGGATAGTTACATTTATTGGGTTTGAGGTAATTTTCACCACAGCCTGTAATAATTATTATTGCATGGTGTTATAGTTTTCATCATTTCTTACATGAAATTACCAAGAGTGCGTAATAATTGTGAAACTGTCAAAAAATAAAACGACTAATTTATTCGCATAACTTGTAATCGTAGATAGCCTAGGTGTAGGACGTAGGACTACGAAACGATAGGTCCCCGGTTCAATTCCCAGTAGAAGCAAATTGTAAAAAGGTAAAATTAAAATAGGGAAAAAGAAGTTAAGGATAAAATAGAAGTAAAAAATAAAAAAAAAAGTAAAAATAAAAAAAGGAAAAAATAAAAAAATAACTTTTTGTATTTTTTTCTATTATCGCCAAATTATCTTCCTGGCAGATTTTATTACCAACCAATTGTTAATTTTATTACAGCACAATGAAATTTTTCATTAATGATGTAATAACTTTCACATCAGTTGCATTAGGGTCAAAAATCATTACAAATGCAATGATTTTCATTACAATTTTAATACCCTTCATTACAGTTACAATTGTTCTCTCCGTGTAGTATAGCGATGCTGTATGCGGTCATTTTCTATTCGACTTCTGTGAGCCTTGTGTTATTAATTACACTCGCCCGATCCCGACATCGTCCAAACGTTCCATAACCACCGATTCTGGTTCGTTGTTTATAGCCAAAAGTCGTTGTCGTTCAATCAGTCCGAGGTATCCGAGGCTCGTTTAATGTTTCAAGTGTAAGGTAAATTCAAGGTACGCGGGATACAAGCCTGTATACCCCTCAAGTTGCCTTTTACGTCAAGCCTGAATCGCTGTGGCATAATACATACTAACCTCAAAAACAGCACAGGAGTCAATATTTTGCTAAGGTTCAATTATATCCGAACCCTTGAGCGCAGACAAATTTGTTACGCGCGTAATTGTAAAGATATATTCGAAGCTCAGGATAGTTTTATTCTCTCCTGTCCTTTTAGTCTGTTTTTACGACACGCCGGGCAAAGCGGAACACTATTCTTGACCCGTGCCACAGGGCCACATGCGTGCCGAATTCAAAAACGATCTAAACTGAGTCCATATACAGTGGGTCTAAAGCTCATGACTCTGTACTTCGAAGGCGTGCGCGTTACTGGTTTCACTAATCAAATTATCTTCTCTCAAGTATTACTTACCTACATCTAAACATTTTGGAATGGGTTGAAAAACCCTCAAGACCTCAACGTAGGATCGCCACTGGTCTGGTGTGCTGTAATCAGAACAATTTCGCTTTTAGTATTATACTGATGTCTCCGCAAGGAATTGCTTTTATTTTATTTTTTAACTATTTGTAATAATATTTGATCGACATTTTCTGTAAACAGAAGAGGACTTATTTTTTTTTCTTGACAATTTTTTATGTAGTCAGTTTAAAAAAATCCACCTGTACCCTAAAATAACTTTAATTCCATTTTTAAGCCCTACATACCAAATATCCTGAAAATATTTTCGATAAGTATATCTTTATCCCTTTAATACTTGAAAACTATACCGTTTGAAAGGCTAAAACACACACACAATATCCTTAGGGAAATTTAAACTTCAAGACTATATTTCCATTCGAAAAGTGTTTCCTTTTAAAGTGTACCGAGCACCTTTTCCCGTATACCATTCTTCTGGTGTAAAAGCATACACACATCCAACGAACAATTTCTCACTCGCAGTTAAAGTTTAAACCGAACATATATACAGGAGAATGGAAAAAATCCTCAGGGTAAAAGCATTCGACTAACATTTTGTCTATATGGTGTCTGAGAAAATTTACATATCCTTGCCGCACTGGAAATTTATCCAACAATCGATTGTTGGCCAAAACTGTGAAACAGGTTGTGCTCAGGGAATTTCACAGAGTTCACACATATCCCTAAAGTCGAGGCGCTTGAAATGAAATGCTTTTGAGAATGAACGAAGACGAACACATTCAGTCCATATACTCATATGAGTTTAACGCACGCGAGATTGAGACTAGAAGACTAGACGGTTTCTGCAATCCGTCAGCAATGTACTGCCTGTCGTTTTTTGTACATAGTGTGCATTAAATTGTGATTTAATCTTAAGAGTTTCGGTTGAAGTAAATTCAAATTTCAATTGAATTTACGAGTACTCGATTTTTGCATTGGCATTTCGGGAAAGTTTCCCCTGAGATTTGTCTCGTCATAAGGATGTTAGTATGTTTTGGATTATTTCATTGTATAGCAGGGACAGAATTGTGCATCCTTGGGTTTATTGCGTTTCATCGCTTCTTTGCATAGACACATGTAACTTAAGCAGTATTTAACTTTTGTCTTTCCAGCTACTATGCATCTACCCTATTCCCGACAACTGGACCCCGACCTATGAAACGTAAGAGATTAATGACACCACAAAATCGAGCAATTGTCGGCAATGCCGTGCAACAACAACAACAGCAGCAACAACAAAAACATCAAGCTGCTGCTGCAGCAATGGCTGCTATGGCCGCTGCTCAAGCCGTTCAGGTTAACATGTTGCCCCAACAGCAAATCGTGCTTCATCAACAAAGTCTTCTGGCAAACGGCTCCAGTGTTAACAACATTGTGGCATCGTGCAACGGCAATGCCGGCACAACAGTGCACAGTTTAACCAATGGCCTATTGAATGGTGGCGGTCATACGGCAAGTCTTCTGGTACAACAATCACCCGGACAAACAAACAATAACCATCACCCGAGTCTAACAAATTGTGAACAAGTGCCACCTTCAGTGTATGCGAATGGTCAGCATCCACTTCTTCACCATCTTCAGCAACAACATCCTCCGCATCATCAACATCAACCGCATCTTATCAGCCAGCACCACCAGCCGCTTCTAGGACCCTTCAAAGTGTACAGTTGAGTATATGGAGTTAGAATGATATTTAATTAAGGCATACTCGTCCTTCGTACACTGAATTTGAATGTTAATCGAGCGTAGTATAGGCTTTTGTCCTGTAGGTGGGAAATTAATAGATAAACCAAATAAAATTTACTTCAGATTTTGCAGAACGTTTTGTTTCCAATCGAGGGGAAAAATCAGGGAAAATTCGAACTATGTAATTTGATTTCAATTCTCGTCGTTGCTAAACAATTACACAGAAGTCACACTTTCAAAGTTGTTTCAATTGATTACATTGTACATTATAAACTAACAGCAACGAAAATATTGTGTAAAGTTTCTCGCCTAAGTTTTTTGATATGAATAACCATAAAATGTTGCATTAAATTCTTTATACTATCGTCCATATTATGCGGACGTAGCAATGATTTAGTTGTAAAATTTATATTTAAAAGAAAAACGCTTGCCATCTCTATCATTTTACAAAAAGCCATTCCTTGTATTTTCCCAGAATTTCTGCATTCCTAAACTTTTCCGAGTATTCATACAATTTATTTTCGGTGGCTAGTACCTACTCTGTATTGCATTTCACGTTAATATGTATGTGAGGAGTGGTTACTGGTACGGTACATACCACATTTCAATTAGCTCTATTAGACCCAAACAAACTTTGGACGTTCTGCATAATGCATAGTGCACTTGAGGGTACGCGAGGCGACCTCAACTGTGCATATTCTACACAAGCCCGAACAAAGTTTGAATTTATGTGTACGAACGACCGAGGATGTGCAAATAAACAATTTTACTGTTTTACGTCGACTCAACTAGACTCAACCAAAATGGCCTATCATTTACATTTGATTCTAACCGTATCCTTTATCCTGCCTGTGCTCTTTTCATCTCTCCGCCATCTAGGTAATCCCGACACATTAATTTGCGGCAATTGTAGAGAATGTTTTGCAGATCTCGGTGAATTATTGGACCACAAAAGAAGTTATTGTAAATTAAGGTTCACATGCAAGTGCCAGGATACACTTTCAATTGCAAGTGAGTTGAAATCATATTTACATATTTAAACGTTTTCAAATTTTTTTTCTTGTTTTTTTTTTGCAATCATAAAATGTCCACTACATATCGAAAAATTGTGTATACACCTTCCAGAAACACCGTTACCCACAACGAAACTGTTATGTGCCGCATGCAAAGATTCTTTTTCGAATCCTTGGGATTTAATGGTGCATGCACAAGCTGCCCACATGGTTAACATCTATGAACTTGGCAGCGACGAGAATGCAAATGAGCCCAAGGACAACATGAACGTGGAACATGGAGTTGTGAATGGAAATGCAAATGGAACGGTGAACAATATTACCAACGGCGATTCAGAGCCAGTAGTTGTCGAAGTGTCCAGCGAAATTGGTAGTCCAAATGGATCAATTGCGAAGGAGGTGAGTTACGAACGAGATGTAGTGTAATGAAGTAACAAAAGAAAATGATTGAATCAATTTATGTATGTGAAATAATGTGGTTTGAATAGCCAATATTATATGATTTCTGTGACGATTGTCCTTGTTGAAATAAGGCATGAGGATGGAGTTCCAAAACAAGGTAACTTGTTTCAATATACTAATGCCACGGTCTAAAAAAAATTGTACGCTAAAATTAAAAAAAAAAGATGCTCTTTATATTATTTTTAAACGACACTCAAAACTTTGAACTAAATTACATATTATTTGGTATTTTATTCCCTATACACAAACCTGACAACAGGCCAACAAATGACCCCTTGCTAATTCTCAACCTCCTTAAAAAAAGCAGTTCTTGTAAATTTTAGATCTCACTCACATCTGCGGATACGGTCCAATGTTAGACTGTCGCACCAGTTTTTTTTATCAGCAAGATACAGCTGCCCCGCCCGAAGGGCAATTAAACGAAGTATCCAATTTAAATTTTTTTTGGGAAGCTTTTTGTTGCATCCAGCGCATATCCAATATTTTGTAAGGTCACGACATGCAGTGCTGTCACACCCAAATTTAAGTTTTCCGCATTCTTCTGTCAAAAGGTATGGTTGTTTACAGTTTTGATATTCTTTCAAAATGTATGCCTGAATTGAAGCAGGTCCTTCTACCTCCCAGTACAAATGACCCCTTGCTAACATTTCAATTCGTGCTCCTGCGCACGAGCTTCGATTTCATTATTAACAAATAACAGGCGCGACAGTCCAACATTGAACTAAGGCCGCAGATGTGTTAGTGACATCCAATTCCCAAGATCTTAACTATTTTTTTGTTGAGATGTTGAGATCAACAGCACCCTCATCAGTGTTATTTATTCCCATAAATAGGTACTCGTTTAGCATATGAGTGAGATCATAGTGCGTCACATGGGTTGTGAGCTCAAAAAACACCATAAACTGAATTCGTTCACGGTGAGTCTCGAACCCATGACCCTGTGCACCGAAGGTGCGTGCACTAACTACTTCACCAGCCAGACTTCATTGTTGGGAGAACCGAAAAATAACACTTATTAGCTAGTTGTATCCGTCGCTTTATCTAATCTGTTTCATTGGCGTCCTTTGACAATTGCAACACAGGAAAGTGAGGCTGCCTACATACTCTATATTGAGAACCCCACTGTGATTCTTGAATTTATATTCTAAGAAAAATGGCTTATTTGGTCGGCAAAAATCATACATCGGAATTTGTTTTGGATTATGGTTGGAAATGGTCCCCAGATTATGGCATTAAAGTCCCAACCGATCGGGGGTCCGCAACCTTAAAAAATGGGGGAAAGTGGGGATTTTTTCGGTTTTTTGCGATTATTTCCAAAACAGTAAGAGATACAGAAAAATGGTCTGAGGACGAAAAAAACTACATAAAATTATCTTTGCAATGATATATAACACATTAGAGTTTAATTGAATATTTCGGCGATAGAATAGAACATAAATTAGAATATTTTCATTTTAGACCTTTTTTAAAAGCTCCATAACTTTTGAAAGAACGCTAGTTCGGCCGTAAAATTTTGTATAAGTATTCACAACAAGTTTAAGATAATTTTAACGTAAACATTGAGTCGCTCCGGTCAAGGACCTCCATTATCCCCCCATTTAAATTTTTCAAAACGGCATATCCATAAATCCCCTCAAAATCCCCTCCCATCAGGAGTTTGTTCTACGTACTACTCATTTTATAAACTGTAGAACAAAGTGGTCATGGGTCACTTTGTATGGGCGGTACCCTTAGTTTTTATCCGAATGAGCTGATTTTTGGTGGGTGGGTTGACTATGACCTCCAATCGCAACAAACCAAAAATTAACACTCTGCTCCAATTTTGGGGGAGTTATGGACATGCCGTTTTGACAAATTTAAATGGGGGGATAATGGGGGTCCTTGACCGGAGTGACTCAGCGTTTACGTTAAAATTATCTTAAACTTGTTGTTAATACATACGTACAATATTTTTCAGAATGAAGCTCTCCGAGCGATTTCCTGATTTACAGGCATATCGACTCGGAGAGTGCAAAAAATGACATTCGACCGGTTTCGATCGAATGCATATGACATGAAACCGGTCGAATGTCATTTTTTGCACTCTCCGAGTCGATATGCCTGTAAATCAGGAAATCGCTCGGAGAGCTTCATTCTGAAAAATATTGTACGTATGTATAATTTGTGTACCCGCACTAAATGGGAACAGGGACGGCAGCGGAGGGTTCCACGGCTGTTTCGTGTGATGCGGAGGCTGCGTCCCAACATGCATTTATATTACTATGCGTGATCATTGGCGTTATAGCCAAAAAAGTGGGATGTTGGACGGATTACAGTAATAGTAAGTTGCTATTCGACTAAAATGTGATCCGTAGCAACGAATGATTTTTGTTGGTTTATATACGGCTGAGTAACAGCTTGCCGGTGCATTCCTGGTCGTGCCGTCCTCGAATGCATATGACACAGCACTAGCGACGGCACCTGATGAGAGTGCTGTGTCATATGCATTCGATCGAAACCGGTCGAATGTCATTTTTTGCACTCTCCGAGTCGATATGCCTGTAAATCAGGAAATCGCTCGGAGAGCTTCATTCTGAAAAATATTGTACGTATGTATAATTTGTGTACCCGCACTAAATGGGAACAGGGACGGCAGCGGAGGGCTCCACGGCTGTTTCGTGTGATGCGGAGGCTGCGTCCCAACATGCATTTATATTACTTGTTGTTAATACTTGTACAAAATTTTACGGCTGAAATAACATTCTTTCAAAAGTTATGGAGCTTTTAAAAAAGGTCTAAAATGAAAATATTCTAATTTTTGTTCCATTCTAACGCCGAAATATTCAATTGAACGCTAATGTGTTATATATCATTGCAAAGATAATTTTATGTAGTTTTTTTTGTCCTGAGACCATTTTTCTGTATCTCTTACCGTTTTTGAAATAATCGCACAAAACCGAAAAAAGGCCCCCCTTTCCCCCTTTTTTAAGGTTGCGGACCCCCGATCGGTTGGGATTTTCTATGCCATCATCTCGGGACCATCCCCAACCATAATCAAAAAAAATTCCCGATGTAGGATTTTTGCCGTTCGATGGCCATATTTTGGTCCAATTTTCTTAGACTATTACTGGCGTTTTTGTTTCTGTTTACATCATGACCTTAGTTTTATCCTCGTTGATATGTAATCCAAGCTACCTTGCGGCTTTCTGCTTCGCCCACCCTTCGAGACATGATGTTTATGTCGTTGGTGTACGCTACAAATTGTGGCGACTTGATAAGTAGCGTTCCACTGCTGTCCATATTCATGGCTCGAATTATGTACTCCAGAGGATGGTTGAAAAGCGTTGGTGCTAGTCCAGCGCCCTGCCTTAGTCCAGTAGGAGTTTCGAATGGGTCAGTGAGTCTGTTCTGCACTCTGATTTGGTATACGTCGATGTTATATTCCCAGCACTTATGGAGCAATAGCTGCACTGTAAAATGCTGATCGGCCGTTGAACGACCAGGTCCGAAGGCGACTTGATATTCGCCAATGATTTGTTCTGCGTACGGATTAATGCAATTTTTTAGAATTAAAAAAAATACTGTAAGTCGTACAAACTAATGAGATGGCTCTGTAGTTTTCACATTTCAACTTATGTTCCTTTTTGTGGATTGGGCAAATTATACTTTTGCGCCAATCTTCCGGGATTATCTCGTCGTTCCATATTTTCATGAGCAGTGCGTCAGCCTGCTCCCCTCACCATACTACAGCAGTTCAGCTGAGATCTCGTCGGCGCCGGGCGCTTTATTACGTTTTAAAGATCTCATGGCCAGATCAACTTCTTCTACTGTTGGGGTGGGATGGGAGTGCCTAAATCAGCCATCTGCTCCAGACCTACTTGTATGGGGGTGTTCCATTGAACATTGATGAGCTCTTCAAAATGAGGCCAAGCGTTTATCAACGCTATCGAAGTCCCTGATGTTATTGCCATCCTTATCCTTACAGAGGCTTGTCCTGGGTTGGTATAAACTTTAAATTGAATTAATTAGATTGTACCTTTGTCTACTGTTCCTATACTAGCTAGTCTTTGGTTAATTTGCTTCAAGTGGTCGTCAAGATGCTTACGTTTCTTACGTCTAATTAACCTATTGGAAATTCGTCGAAGCTCGTCATATTTTGTTTTGCTCTAGTTGCGCGTTGGGTTCATTGTCGATATATTCCTCATTTTTCGTATCTACCGAATTTTGGCATTCGTCGTGAAACCAATGGTTTCGGCCACGCCGAGCTTTATAACCCACAACCTCATCTGCGACCCCTTTGACGCTTTCTTTGAGTCAATCCTAGATCTGAAGGGCGCCTTCGTTGCTAATGTTATGTAGCAAGGGGGTCAGCTTTTCCTTAAGCCGTATAAGCAACCACCGTGGTATCATTCCTCAATTTTTCAACCGCAAACATTTTTGCCGGGTTGAATCTCGAATGATGCACCGAAGAAATTCTGCACCTTTAAGTAGTCTTCATCCAGAATCGATGTTTGCACCACGATAGGATCGAACATCCATTTGGCTCGATGCCCATCTCTTGCAGACGTGTTGATCTGGAGATACCCAGGTTTGCTTATGAATGCGCCGATGTGGGAAGCACGTAGAACTAATGACAATATTTCTGCCGGTCTGCGAAGTCTATTAGTCATTGGTCGTTATCATTGCAGTCTTCGTGGAGGCTGTGACCTCCAGTAATCCACCTATGGCAAGTTTCGTTTCCGACTTGGCGTTCAAGTCGCCCAGCAGCAATTTGACATCGTTTGAGGGATGTGAATCTTAGATATTTTCTAGGCGGTTGTAGAACTCATCTTTAACCTTTATGTCGGCACAAAGGTCAGGCCAGACCTTTGACACTATATTTCGGTCAAAAAAGTATAGAAGATGAAATCGCAGCGACTTCATACTTCATGATATCCTAAAATAATATGTTTAGAAGCATTTTGAAAAAAATTGAAAAAATCGTTTGAAGTTTTGAACATGTTTTTGACGAAATTCAATTTATAGTGCTTTTTGATACCCAATAGGTTTGGCCAGAACTATAGTTTTTCACCCCATTTTTCTCTACAGGTAAAAAATGAAAATATCACATTCTCTTAAAATTATTCTAGTTATGATGTAATAATATCATCAAAATTTGCACTATAAACAATAAAAAGTTCTGAGATTTTTCTTTAAGAAGCCGTGAAGATCGGAAAATAGCCATGCCTAATTTTATCATGTTTTATAACAACACCTTATCAACTGAGATTTGATTCTAGGAAATTCAAACCAATTTTATTTTCTTTGTAATAGTAAGGACTAAGTACGAATGACTTGCAAACGTCTTTCTAAATAGATTTAACCAAGAAATTTACGAAAAATTTAAAATGAAATGATTTTTGCGCTAGAAAATTTCCCGTTTCTTTCCACTTATTTCCCTAAATCTGCAGGCTAACACCGGGGTAAAATCTACAAAAAAAAAACGCTAAATATTTTCCCAAAGATATTGGAATTGGAAAATACGATCAAACTTTCCACTAGTTATACGCTATGAAAATACAAAAGCAAAAAAAGGAGAAAATAAGGGAAAAACATGTTTGTACTAATACCACCTCAAAATATGTCTACTTAAAAACGTTCCCAGTATATCAGCGAAAATTATGTAAAAGCTTTCATTGTTTAAAAATGCTAGTTTAGAATTGACAGAATGAGTCTACGTATAAAAATTTCACTTTTTCGAAAAAATAAAATTTTTTTCTCAGTAGGTCCAGCCAGACCTATTGGGTATAGAATATGCATATTGTTGTAGGTGCCGACAGAAAGGTTAACCGCGTCTTCTTTGACTTCATAGTGGGGGCATGCGCATTTATGAGCCAAAGATTGAAGAACCGCTATTTGATGCTGCACAGCTGCTCGTTCATGGCTTTGAAGTGAATTACATGCGACTTCAGTTAATTGTTCACAATAAACGCCACTCCAAACTCCCTGTGGCCCGAAGTTTCCACTTGTGAAAATTTTGTACGAATTCCGATCGTCAATCTCGCTACTAAGGCATTTTGTTTCCTGGAGTGCAACTATGCTCTAGGTTTCTTGACGTGGAACCTTTTTCTAAGGATGAGTTGTCGGCCCATCGCTAAACCATGTTAGTATTCGTAAAACGAAGAAGGTCCATCTTGGAGTGGCCTCGGAGATGTTGCTTCGGGTGTCGACCGTTAGATTTTGTCACCTTATTACATTTAGTAGCCTGAGCCGCTGAAGTTGGAAAAAATTGAAATGAAAAAAAATATTGTTTTTGGGTCAAATCGCGCAAATTTGTCTTTGAAGCTCTGTAAAAGCCAAACCTCTTATCTGATTTTAGTGTGGTTAGTTTTATTTTATAGGTAAATTTGTTGGCTGTAATAATCATTTTATTTCACTATTCTAGCTTGTCTAGCTTTGGAGATATTAGGCTATAAGTCGTGCAAGAAAATGATTTTTTCAAAAATATTTAAATGCCTGTGGCAGCTTAAGGGTTAAGCTGAGGGGGTATGTTCCATACAACTTTTTTGCTGGAAATTATCCGGTGCGTTTATGCGGCAGTTTCCGGACACCCTGTATATTTTGAACTGGAAGCTCGAGTTTTTTGTTGTACAAATTATGCACGGGTAAAATTTTACTAGAAGAGTGCGGCTCCTTTAAATTGAATAGCTTTTTTTTTGTCTCTATTTGTCGGTAATTGACAATTTTTCACAGAAATTTTGTTAAATCCGTATAATATCAAATATGAATTCATCCCTAGTAATGTTTTTTGACGAATCCGGAGCTTCGAGCTAGCTAAACCCCACTACCCAGGCTCGCTCAACCTTCACACGCACCACAATCAAGGGGTGCAATATGCAATCTTCGCCTAGGGCGCAACAGATTCTCGCGCCGGCCCTGGCCTTGTTTTAATTTTACAAAAGACTACGAGGAATATTATCGAGCACGGTGTATGCTAAAGGATCTAAATTTTTAACGTTTTCCGCAGCTTCTCATTAAAATTAACTGCCACATGAACAAAATTCAGCATCTGCATCAATAAGTTTCCCGTCCTAGAATGGTACCCCTGTTTATGCATACATACTCCATAAGTTACACCTGTTTCCTCCATCTATCCATACATTCCTTATAAAATGCCGCAACTCTTTTTCGATGTCGCACAAACGAGTTGAATGGAATGCATTTTTCACAAATGTTACTTTTTTCACTCATCCACTGATACCATACAACTTAAATGCTCAATCCGTCAGTACCTAAACAACTCATTCATCTAATGGCCGGTTTCTCGTAACTCTTATCAAATGGTTAGTCTTATCGTATAGAGAAGACACACACAATTTTCAGAAAGCTATTCTATTACATATATTGAATTGAATTTCACATAAAAATAAAATGACATCAGGCAGTGAATATTCGCGGCGGAAAAAATTCTGCAAAACTGTCGATTATACGTATTCACGTTGGTGTAAACATCTTCATATAACTCTGTGTGTTACAATTTTGACGCCGCGGAAAAATTCGCCGTGAAGATTCGCTGTGAGGGACGGTGTGAGGGACGCTTTAATCATAATAAATTATTCAATGAAATTGATATTTATACATAGTTAAAAAAATACCTACAATAGAAATAAAATACAAATATGTACATTGTATTTTCAGTTTGGCGAATTATGAAGCTCACAAACTGATTTCCCTCATAAATAAATTCAAATTGTTCAAAATTGTTTGCTCTTTTAATGAAAATTGATATATTCGTTCTCAATTTACGAGATTAATTCCATCACAATCCATTAATGAATTAATCGCTTTTCGAGAAAAAAGGTCAACCTTTTAATGGTATATTTAACACTAAATGGATGTAATGAACTTTTAAACTTTCTTTCGGAATTCTCACATTTCTTTCTTTTCGCGACCGCACCACCTCAAGCTCGTCCTAAACAAATCATGAGCATTATCTTCCTTCCTTTGGTTCCGTTCAACTTTTGTTACTTTTCCCGAAAGAAAATTTATTTCACCAAGAAAAAAAAACTTTTATCCACTTTTCCGCTATCCGCATTTCGTAGAAACGGGTACACCATACAAAGCTCCGGGGTTGGTCACGCGGTGATATGACTTCAGGGCATGTTGGCATAAAGTGTTCTGTCTCGCACTCAACACTGTGAATATTCATTAGGAACTCCGTCATTTAATTTAACAAGTTCCTCATTTTTCGAGACTAATTGGAAGATGATTAATGATGACACCACCAATTTTTCGCACACGATGACGAAGTTAATTAATTTTCATTAAATTTATCTCGATTTTTGATTCAATTTCATTTAATAAGGAGTTATATGGATTTTCAATGTTATTATAGTTGTTTTTTACCATACAGGATGGTCATTCGGACGAAGCATCATCATTTGACGGAAGAATTTCAGCATCGCCGGCTCACCAATCTGATGATAACATGAAGCTAAATGGATCCATTTCATCACGCGACAGTTCTCCAGCTTTTGAGAGTGACGGACCGCGAGCACGCATTGTACGAGCCATGAGTATTGTAAGTGTCCTGTTACCATATGCATAATCATAATAATAATTATAATCAGACGAATCCCTTGATGACATTTTCGATTTTTAATAAATTTGTTCTACAGGAGGCAGCATCTCCCACTCCATCAACTAGCACGCTTGGTATGGTTGCTGCAACCATCTCGATTGCACCGGCGAATGGAACCGTTCCTACAGCCGCAGTTATTTAAATATGCCCCAGTTGGATCATACAGGACTCAGCTCACTATAGGTGAATGTAATATGTATGTAAAATAAAAGCATAATAATTGCAATCAGCTGTTATCTGATAAGCAGTTTCATGTATATTTTATGAGGTGTTATCAGCTTTGCATTGTACGTAAAAAAAAATATTCATAAAATGATGCAAAAGTGAGTTTATATAATTTCCAAGGTGTTTATGTGAATGGGAGCAAGCAAGTATCATCGGATTAAATTGTAATCCTAATTATCGTCGTTGAAAGTGTGAAAGCTAACAGTTAAACAGAGATAAGTACACTCCCGAGTTTTGCTATCTACATTTATGCTTTTGTGAACCTCGCTTTCAGAGCTACTTATTTTTATGAGAAATATAATATTCACGAATTCATTCATAACTTTCTTATTGTAGATTCGTTGATTTTCGTATGTTAAGTTGAAGTTATACGATCAATTATTTTAATAATATAAATATTTAAAAATATTAAAGAACTCAAGCAACTTGAAAACAGGTCTGTAAATCCATTTCAAATGTTTCATCCGCACTTTCAATACAAAACAAACACTCTGTACATATCATTATACAACTCAACTGGTAAAAAAGAAATTAAAACAAAATGGACACGCGAAAACTTCATAAACGTAACATTTGTCTTCGCTAAGATCTTAACATAAATATTAGCTGATAGGTACAATAAAGAAAATCTGTAATCAAATTTGATTTTAAGTGAATCCGAATAGGCAGAAAGGAAAAAAAAACTATAAACAAAGTTTAATCAATACAAAAAGTGCCCGACTACCGTCAGGAAATTCATGTGAGCTTTTGTATGTAAATATTAACGATATAATAAACAAAAGTTTAGGTATTAATGCCAATAAGCCCATACATATATATATTATCATGAAAACACATATTTTAGCCTAATATATGCCGTTGATAATGTAAAATAGTGTTCTTCCTTCTTTAAATCTTCAAATTATGAAGATGAAACATATCTTATCTCTAAATTTAGGGCCATTATACTTATACACACATTTATATTATAATTATTATATACAGAAACGCAACCACACACATTATTAATATATTTTTTCGCATTGTTAAAAGTTGTATAGTTATTAAAAAAAAATTAGTAATATATAAAAACGATAAAATATCAAAATTTATATTACAAAATTCAAAAATTAATTATTATCTAGATCTTAAGATATTAGTCTTAGCGACGTTCTGTATTAACGAATTTTACACCCCTCATAATATTATGTGCGTAGTGTAAATGACCTCCGTGTCAAGGGATTAATCTTAGAAAATAGTAATCAACCACAGTTTATGACGTTTTATAATTTTCTTCGTTAAAAGTTGTAATTCATAAAAAATATACGTGTGCACGCGGACTACAAGTATGTTATCTGCTTATCAATTATATCAAAAATATATTCAATAAATCAAATGTAAAAACAAAAACAAAAAACTGTAAGGATTGTATTATAAAGTTGCTATGAAATAAATGTCCTCCATTTATTAAAAAAAATCAATTGCATTTTTTATACACTATATACAGGATTAAAATTTTATATAACATTGGTAAGTATAGTGTTGGGTAAAATCCTCTTACCTAGTAATCAACTAATAACTCTTTTATTTATGCGATTTTTTTACTTAGACATTAAGTTTAGAATATTTCAATATGGAACAGGACAATAAAGTGAACCAAAACAGTGTCATGTTTCTTCGAAAACGACTGATAATAAGCGATTAACACTTAACGTGCATACCGACAATTTTATAGAGCTCAATATAAATGCTTCAGTCGCTTCAAAGGTGGCCATATTTGGACCATATTGGTAGACAAATGAGCAGCCCCGTCAAAAAGTGACTCTTTCTTCTAAATCGGCATTGTCAACAGATTATATAGCAACTACATCTCAAAGTGATATATGATTAAAGCGAAAAAAACATTACAACGATGAATAAGTTTTGGCAGCTGACTGTACAACGTCAAATGGCTTTCAGCTGGCCGTACAACATTTTAAATCAAAGCACTTTAAGCAAGTATGGAAAGGATATATCGCACAGACTCCGTTACATTAAAAGCAACGAAGAAGTATTCGCCCGAAAGAGACATTTTCAAAGGGAAGGTGGAATCTTAAACCAAGAGTTATAAGGTGAGGAAATGTAACCCAACACCAGTGGCGTAGAGTTTCTAAAATACTCGCGACACATACATATAGTTGAAGTAAAAGGTCTCGGGGACTGCTGTCTGCTGTCCCACTTCTCAAGTCTATTTTCCCTCTCCAAATTTGCGTTAGACGATACCAAAAACGAACAGTGATTGTTGTGGTCCTACTGGCAACCATTGTTATTGCATTATTTTGCAGTTGCAATACGCCTCTCCGGGGCGGACCACACCCGTTTGCTACAACAAACGGCCAAGAGTTGCCAAAACGCCTCCCTGGCAAGAGCCTCGAAGGTCTCGATGCAGGAAGGTTGTGTATGTCTGTGTATATGTATGGACTCGTTATATATGTTTTTTCGTCTTATTGGGAGCATCACATCTCGGCGCGGCTGCTCTCAATTCTCCTTTTACGCGCCGGCATTGAAACAAATCCAGGCCCTGTCTTGGTATGGATGTGTAGTGTCTGCAACCGACGTATCGGTCACTTCAGTGTAGTTGCTGTTCGGAGTGGGTGCATTTTAGATGCTCCGGTTTGAGAAGGATGGGTGACTTCAATGCCCATCATGAACTCTGGCATTCCGCGCTTCACAACGATGCCAGGGGTCAAGCTATCGCCGAATCTCTGGACGCATCAGGTTTCTGTACCCTCAATGAAAACTCTCCAACCCGTGATGCAAACAATTGTATTAGCTCACCAGACATTACAATTGTCAGCGCTAGCCTAATTAGTGAGACCTCCTGGGAAACACTTACTGGTCTTCCCTCTGATCACCTCCCAATCATAGTCAGAATTGACAAACCAGCTGACCTGACCAAGTCAGAGAAGCGAACTTTTGTCAATCACAAAAAAGCTGATTGGGAAGGTTTCAAAACATTCACGTCATCGAAGTTCTTCGCGCTTCCCCCTCCCACCAATATACATAAGGCCGAACGGAACATTAGGAGCGTCATTGCCAAAGCTGCGGCACGGTTCATCCCTGCAGGGCGCATTCCAAAGGTTCGTCCAAACTTCCCAACAAGTGCCGCAAGGTTAGCTGATGAACGTGACAACATTAGGCGCGCTAACCCTGGTGACCCCAGAATTCGGGAGCTCAATATCCAAATACAGCGACAAGTTAAAGACTACAAGAAGGCTAAATGGAACGAGCACCTCAATGACTGTAACCTTAATGAAGGTGCCAGTAAGTTATGGTCCACTGTCCGTGCCCTTTCGAACCCCACAAAAGATAAGGGCAATATAGCCATAACCTTCGGCAAAAAAGAAACTAGCAATCCTCTTCAGTGTGCGAGCCAGTTCAATAAACAATTTATTGAACATCCCAAGTCAGATGGCCTCAAGCGCAAAATTAGAAGACGGATTCGCAGCCGAATTGTTGACTCCGTACCAATTTATACTCCGGACCAGGTTAAAACAGTCATTGAGAATGCAAAAAATTCTAAGGCCCTTGGACCAGATGGCATTTCAATGGCCATGCTCAAACATCTTGGTCTTCCTGCCATTGAGTATCTCACGGCAGTCTTTAACTTGTCAATGTCTACGCTCGCCATCCCCGACATCTGGAAACAAGGTCGTATAGTCCCATGCCTTAAACCAGGGAAAAGTGCCAAACTAGGAACTTCCTACAGACCGATTACGATCCTGTCACCTGTAGCAAAGACGCTGGAAGCCCTCATCCACCCCACACTCGTTTCACATGCAAAGCTAGATCCCCATCAGCACGGATTCAGACGCATGCATAGTACAACCACCGCTCTGGACGCGATCACTACACGTGTAAGAGACGGACTAAACCACAGTACACCTTGCCATAGAACCATCATGGTGGCGGTTGACCTAATTACGTGTGTGTCCTAACGGGTTGTTAATAAAATAACCGATTTGTTGAAAGAGGAACTTTTCTTTATTGAGGACTGATACGAAGTAATTCGAATACAAATGAGGACTGCCTTAAACTAAAACATGTTCGTCTTCTTATACTAAATTAATGTTGATCCTGCATCTGCAATGATGATGCACATGTGCTTATACGTTCGACTTCGATGTGATGTTTATGTTGTGATGCGAATCAGATGTGTTTATGTTACGATGAGGTTGATGCATCCTGATTGTGTTGAGCGAATGTGTTTATGTGAGGATGGGTTTGATGCATCCTGTTTATGTTGAGCGAATGTGTTTATGTGAAGATGGGTTTGACGCAACCATACTTATGCAGCTGGTGAGTCAAGTTGGGATGGCTGATGGGGTTGTCGTAGCGGTGACGTAACTCGCCCCTCCTTAGGTTTCGACTCCTGGCGAAACTCTGCTAATGGTAGGTTTATGGGTAACACGTCCTCTTGAGGTGGTATAATTTCAGGTGATTCAATTGCATATAATTCGGCTTCTCGTTTCGTTATGTTAATGTTAATCTTATTATTTCTTATTCTATAATACATATGCTTGAAAATTAAAATTATTACAATTAGTATTACAATGGTGAGAAATGAGTAATTTATCCATGATTGTTTTTCATATTTATCTTCAAATGTTTCTAAATCCTGAAGTGTTGTAAAATTTTGTTGTTTCCATTCTATATCTTCCAAAGTTAACTTTTTTATTACGGTATAGTTTTTTATTTTATTAATATTTGGTAATACTATATGGGCAAAATATGGAATTTTCAAATTTCTGTATGTTTTTTCTTGGATACTTATTTGACAATTATCAAATTTAATAAGTACATTATGACTTACAATATTTGTTACATTATTTTTTTCTTCATTACAATTATGTTGAATTCTAGTATTTTTAGCGTTTTTTATTACAATTATGGCTTCAGTTATTTTTTTAACAGTAAAATTTGAGTTCATTTCATATTTACAATTTTGTATTTCTGTTTGAAGTAAATTTTTTATACATTCTTCTTTTATTTCAATTAAATCATTTAAAGTATCTGATGGATAGTACAATGTTTTATTATATTCTAATATTTCATTTACATTTGTTACAATTTGTAAATTTTTGTCTTTATTTGGAATTGGTTCCATAGTATATTTTTGGTATTTATTTTTAACATATTGAGGTATTCCAATTACAATTAGTATATAGTTTTCTTTAAATGCAACTGCGGTTGTTATTTTTGGGTACTTATCTATAGTTATTTTAAATATATCGCTTTCTTCATCTTCGATTAAATAACGATTTAATGTTCCAATTTTTGAATTTAATATTGTTTCTTTGATTTTTTCAATTTGCTCGTTAAAGTGATTTATATCTGAAAGAATTTTTACTTTTTGTTCAAATGCAGAATAATTACGTTTAATTTCATTGTTGTCTTTACGTATTTCATTTACTTTTATTTTCAATTCATTTTGGTTTTTATTAAATTTTTGTGTTAAAATTTTCATTTGATTGTCAAAATTAGTGTTGAATTTCAAAAGTTTATCCTGGTTTTCTCTCAAAACTTTCTGATTTTTATCAAGGTTGGCAAAATGTGCTTCAATACGTGAGGCATCCTGATCGTCCATAACTCCACCTATCCAACTCAACAATCGTCCATAACCATTAATTAAACCACGTTTTTGTCTAATGTTTTTCGTTTTCTTACAGTCAGTCTTTAGTCCTAGTGTTTCACATAGTTCTGGAGAGTTTACAGGTGTATATGGGTTATTTTGGGTTCTGCTCAGTTTTGCTAATTTGCCATACAAGTTTGGTTTAGTTTTGCTTATTCCAGGTAACCATAATGAATGAATTTCATGTTCTAAATGAGTTAGTTCATGGGCAATATCAGTTAAGTCATAATTAAGAGAATGCAAAATTTCAACGTTTCCTTCTATCTTTTTGAAACTTTCTTCGTAAAGCGTCAAGTTTATTGTGTGAATTATGTGGGTGTAGTGATCTATTAATTGTACCTTTTCTTTTTGTACCAATATGTAACCGTTTCCGTCCGCAATGTTGGTCATCTCTATTACCTGAGTTGACGAGACTGGTATCAGTATCAGTAGAAGAATTATGATTGCTGGAACGAAAGGGAGTTATTAACTCTGAATTTTGAAATTTTCTTTTGGCTAAATGTTGATTTTTGTGAAATTTTCTTGTATCATTACTTCTAATGAATTTATTCCTTGGATCTAATTTGGTTTTAGGGTTAGCATTAACGAAATTTTTATTTATATCTCTTTCTAGTCTATTTTTATTTAAATTTTTAATACTGTTTTCTTTGTTTTTAATAAGTGTTTCATATATTTTTGGATTGTTACCTAAACCATGATGTACGTCAATTGGTCTTTCATTCGTGCTTGAATGGATAGTTCTATTGTATAAATGTAAAATTTCTGTCAAAGGGTTTTCATGAAATAAGGTTTCTTTCTGCTTTTGTCTTGCGTTAAATATTCTAAGATTTTCGGCTAAAGTATTATGAAAACGTTCCACATCTGCGTTTCCAGTGTGGTAGTTAGCAGTAGTAAAGTGTATTTGGATTTCTTCTTGTAGAAAATAGTTTTTAATTATTTCTGTTTTAAATGCTGTTTCGTTATCGAGTATTATTTTCTTTGGTTTTCCCATTATGTTCAATATGTTTTTGATTCCATTTAGTATATCTACCCAATTTCTCGATTTAATTTTATCTAATGCTGCATATTTGGAGAATTTATCGATACAAGTTAAATAAAGATCAGTTTTTGTTTTATACCAAACATCCATATGATATATTTCCTGTTGTTTTCGAGGTGTTTCAGTAAGTTTGAATGGTTCTTTTATAGGTTTCCTATCGTATTTGGAGCATAGACATAAATGACAATTATTAATAAGTTTAGCTATTTCGTCTTTGATATGAGGATAGAAGTATTTTGTTTTTATTTCAGAGTATATTTTATTAATTCCTGCATGATTCATTTTAACATGTACTTTCAAAATTATTTCTTTTATTTCTTCATCTGAAGCATTCATAAGCCTGTAGTTTGTTTTTATATAAATTATATTTTTGTTATCTCTTTTCCATTTAATGTATTCCTGTTGGAAATTTCTGAAAATTGTATCATCTGTAAACATTATTCCTACTTTACCAAATTTAGGTGAATGTTCCATAAGTATTTTCCTGTATTCTTCTTCACAAGGGTTCTTTAATTGACAGATAATTGTTTTAGCTTTTTTATATGTTTCTGTTGTGACTTTATCAATTTTACCTTTTTTAACTATAATTTGGTGTCTGAACAAATTGAGTGGTCCTTCGGAAATTTGCATGTAATGAGTATCATCTTCTTGTGCACTATGAATTGTAGCTAAATTGGATTGATTAACTGAGTTGTTTACGTATATTTCAACACGTGATAATGCATCTGCGACTACGTTTTCTTTACCTTTAATGTACTGTACATCGAAATTGAATTCTTCAAGTTTAACTTTCCATCTTTGAAGCTTAGAATTGGGTTCTTTGACTGAACTTAACCATTGTAATGGTCTGTGGTCTGTTTTAATCGTAAAACGTCTACCGTAAAGGTATGGTCTAAAATACTTAGTTGACCAAACGATTGCAAGAAGTTCTTTCTCGATCGTTGAATATTGGATTTCATGTTCGTTGAGAGTTCTGGATGCGAAACTAATTGGGTGTCCTTCTTGTGAAAGGACGGCTCCAATAGCGAAATTGGATGCATCGGTTGTCAACGTAAAATGTTTATTATAATCGGGATATTTTAATACTGGTTCAGTTGAAATAAGTAATTTTAATTTTTCAAAAGATTCTACAAAGTCTGCATCATTTGGGTTTATTTTTGAGCCCTTTTTGAGTCTTAATGTAAGTGGTTTTGCGATTGCAGCGAAATCCTTAATGAATTTCCTATAATATCCGGCAAGGCCTAAAAATGATTTTATTTCTTTACTTGTTCGGGGTAATGGAAATTTAGTTATTGCTGAAATTTTCTCTGGGTTTGGTTTAATACCTTTTGTTGTCACAATATGACCTAAAAATTCAGTTTCTTTACGCAAAAATTCACATTTATCTTGTTGTATTTTCAAATTTGCTTTTCTGAGACATTCGAAAATAGTTTTAATTGATTTTATGTGTTCAACTAGGGATGTAGAAAAAATTACTATGTCATCTAAATACACGAGACAAATTTTACCAATGTGATCCTTCAATACTCCATTAATCATTCTCTGGAATGTGGAAGGTGCATTTTTAAGACCAAATGGCATTCGAAGAAATTCGTAATGTCCATTGTTTGTTGAGAATGCTGTTTTTTCAATATCAGCAGGGTCCATTTCAATTTGATGGAAACCTCTAGCAAGATCAATAGTTGTGAAATATTGACTCTGACCAAGTTTCCCTAAAATATCATCAATACATGGAATTGGGTATTTGTCGTCAATTGTATTTTCATTGACTTTCCTATAATCAATAACAATGCGCCATTTTTTATTACCAGAAGCATCTGCTTTCTTTGGTACTATCCAAATGGGACTTGAGTATGGTGAACTTGAATTTCGTATTATACCCTGTAATAGTAATTCTTTAATTTGTTTTTCAACTTCTTTTTCATGACATTGAGGATAACGGTATGTGCGAGTATAAATAGGTTTATCAGTTGTCATTTTAATTTTATGTTTCACTTCACTTGTAAAACTTAAATTGGAATCAGGTTGATAAAAGACATCATTATGTTCCTTAATGAGTTTATCTAGCATCTCCTTTTCTTCCATATTTAAATGATTATCTCTTCTAGTAATCATTTTTCCCTGAGATTTTTCCATTTCTAGTTTTTCTAGAGATTGTTCCATTACTGTATTATAGTTTTCTGATTCTTCGTCAGTTTTATTTTTATATAGTTTATTCACTTTTTTATTAAGTGTAATAGTAGATTTATTATAATTTATGATGGCTTCGTTAGGGATCAAATTGTCATTCCCGATAAGTCCATCAAAATTATCATGAAACTTTGTAACTAGAAACTTCATTTTATTTGGTGAATTAAATTCACTTAGAGGGGGAATAATTGCTTGTTGAGCAATAGGGACTATGCCACTAATTGATTTTAATAAAATTGGTTGATTTAAGTCAAAAATTTTGTCAGGACTACAAATTCCAGGATTTAATATAGAATGAGTGGCTCCAGTATCCACGAGTAAGCGGATGAAACCAAGTCTTGTACGAATTTTTACATATGGCAATTGTAATGAGTTTCCGAGGCTTCTAGCTGAAAATTTTCGGCTAAGTCCTCTTGTAAGTTATTATTCCGATACTGATCAGAATTATCGACCTCCATAGGTTCCTGATTTGTGTGGGAATAATGGGGCATTTGGAAGGTTCTTCTAGTTTGTTGTGAAGTTCCAAAATTGTTGTATTGATTAAACCTGTTGTCTTGGTTAAAACGTTGTTGAGTACTTCTAACATGGTTATGCATGGATTCGGGTTTTCGGTAATAATTATTTCTGGGTACGAAGTTATGCTGAACTGGACGAGGGGGTTGAACGTTATAATATTGTTTTTGATGTTCATGTCCGTCATGTCTGTCTTGTCTGAAATTGTTATTTTTTCCTAAATAGTTTCTCTTATGAGGATTACTGGTATAATTTGTATAATTGCCTTCCTGAACCAATCTGAAAGCTTCTTCAAGAGAACCAGGATTTCGAGAGTATAACATAGATCTGACCGGTTCGGGGGTTTTGCCCTTAAAAATTTCCAACGCGGCACTCAAATTATGTTCGATATGATCGGTAAACGGTAAATTTCTAGTTTCTAATTCAACTTTGGTTTTTGTATTTAATGTTTTTAAATTGTATTGTATTTTTTCATAAAATTCCGCAATTGTGCCTGTACATTTAAGTGCTCTTAAATCATCATATAATTTCATACTATTTTTATGTGAACAAAAATTATTCATTAATAGGAGTTTAGTCTGGGACCAATTAGTTACATTATTGTGAATTTCTATTAGTTGTCTTGCTTTACCTTTTAGCCTTGAATAAATGGCCTCCATGATTATTAGTTGGCTATCGTTATTGTACCTCCTTACATGTGGTATAATGCGATCCACTTTGGTTATGAAACTGTTGATGTCTTCTCTTCCATCAAATTCGGGGATGCTTGCGACATATTTCAGGGGATCCACGTTTAATGCGAGATTTTCGTCCTCTCTTGGTAGTTCTGGTAAGTCTCCTTCCAACATTTTGGCTTTTTATTTGTTTAAATCACAATCACTTAATTTATGATGTTATGATTTTATTAACTCTTTTAGGATTACCGCTGGTGGGGTCCTTTGGAGTTTGTATTATTACTCTCTTATTGGATTACCACTGGTGGGGTCCAACAGAGTTGATTTGTATTAATGTATCTAAAAGGATTACCACTGGTGGGGTCCTTGAAAGATTTTATTTTTTTAATGTTTTTTTTTTAATTTTACTAGCACAAATTTTCCACTAGTTACACTAATCGAAACTCTATTTCCACTTTCTGGAACATAGATTTTGTTCGAAGAACCGACTGCGCCAATTACGTGTGTGTCCTAACGGGTTGTTAATAAAATAACCGATTTGTTGAAAGAGGAACTTTTCTTTATTGAGGACTGATACGAAGTAATTCGAATACAAATGAGGACTGCCTTAAACTAAAACATGTTCGTCTTCTTATACTAAATTAATGTTGATCCTGCATCTGCAATGATGATGCACATGTGCTTATACGTTCGACTTCGATGTGATGTTTATGTTGTGATGCGAATCAGATGTGTTTATGTTACGATGAGGTTGATGCATCCTGATTGTGTTGAGCGAATGTGTTTATGTGAGGATGGGTTTGATGCATCCTGTTTATGTTGAGCGAATGTGTTTATGTGAAGATGGGTTTGACGCAACCATACTTATGCAGCTGGTGAGTCAAGTTGGGATGGCTGATGGGGTTGTCGTAGCGGTGACGTAACTACCTATCAAATGCGTTTGATAAGGTTAATCACTCCATGCTTCTGGCAAACCTCCTCAATATGCATGTTCCGACTCAAGAGATAAGATGGATTGCCAACTATCTAGCTGGTAGGCAATCCTTCGCCGAGTTTCGAGGCAGTCGTTCCAAACTTAGAAAGATCAAATTAGGTGTTCCTCAAGGTGGGTTTCTCTCTCCCACCTTGTTTAACATCTACATGGCCGGTCTCCCAACACCTCCGGAAGGCATTGAAGTTATTTCTTATGCCAATGACTGCACTGTACTCGCCACGGGAGCGGATAGGGATGTCATGCGTGAAGATATCAATAGATATTTAGCGCGACTAGAAGCCTTTTTTCCATAGCAGAAACCTAACCATCTCAGCGTCCAAATCGTCTGCGACCTTCCTTACCACCTGGTCAGGTGATTGTAAGTGGCCGGTTGGGGTACGTATTGGCAACAAACCAGTTCCTGCTGTTGCAAATCCAAAAATTCTCGGGCTTCACTTTGAGAAAATGATGACTTCAGCTCATCACGCGGAAGCGGTATGTGAAAAGATGCGCAGTAGGAACAAAATTCTTAAAGCACTGGCTGGTAGCACCTGGGGCAAAGATAAAGAGACTATGCTAGCCACTTACAAAGCGGTGGGTCGAGCAGCGGCTGATTTTGCGGCGCCAGTTTGGTCGCAAGGTCTCTGTAACACAAGCTGGAACAAAATCCAAGTCTGCCAAAATGCTGCTCTACGCACAGCTACAGGATGCCTTCTGATGTCTGCCCAGGACCACCTACATCAGGAGACACATTTGATGCCAATACGTGACCACAATCGACTACTTACAAAACAATATTTAGTAGGTTGTTATCGAGAGGATCATCCTAATCGTAACCTCATGGACAAAATTCCCCCTCCACGCAACATCAAACGTGGCCCTCGTGACCTTGAGAGAGAAGTCCAGGGTTACAAAAGGGATCCTTTCGATGAAGATTCATACCGGGCAGCCATTGCAATGATTCACACTGAGGAAGTGAGTAGGTCTGTTGCGAGTTTAGGTACGAACAGAGTCCTCTCAGCGCTCCTACCACCTATTTCGCCTGAGGAGATTAGGCTCCCGAGAGCCACTAGAGTGACTTTAGCCCAACTTCGGTCAGGCTTCTGCTCACGCCTCAATTCGTATCTGTCTTGCATAGACCCAAATATACAAAACGTATGCCCAAATTGCGCTGGCACGCCACACGATGTAGCCCATTTGTTTCAATGCCCAGCTGCACACCCCCCTCTCACTATGGGAAAACCCCATTGCAGCTGCCACGTTTTTGTCCCTGGAGATTGCGGACGAAAACGATGACGAACTATAAAATGAGTCCATATAGATACACAGCGGTTCACGCCTTTCTGTACCGCTAAAAGAAGAAGAAGAACAGTGATTGTTAGGGCCCTCATAGACTCAGCGATTAATTGGACAATCAAAGCTCACTTCTGTGGAGAAAGCACATTTTCCAGGTTCCACTACCGAGTTTGCGAAAGAAAATGAGTTTTTTCCACAGTAAATGTGCTTTCTCCGCAGAAGTGAGCTTTGATTGCCCAATTAACCTTCCGGCGGGCGCAATACTAATCCTAACACGATCGGGCGCAATGCATCTGACAGATTAAGTGCAGAAAAAGGACTGAAACTAAGTTTCTGTATATTTTAGACTCTTATTTATTGTTGCATTGTCTTTTTGAAATAGTTGTACGAAATTTTAGAAACAAAAACTGGCTCACAAAGTTTGATACCCTTCACATTTTTAATTTTCTAAGAATATTCCGCTTTCAATGGCTTCAATATTTAAAAAACCTCCAACAACTCGACCGCTTAAAAAATGTGAGCTTATTTTACTAAAAACACATTATTGAACGATTTGGTGAACCTAAAAGTCAACACAACGTTATTACGCAATGTGAAGAGTATACCATGTGGAAATTTTCATAGAAAAGGAGAAAATAACACAATCGGGCGCAATACATCTGAGAGATTATTTCATCCCCTCCCGCCCCTCAGACATATGGTAGATAGAAACTGAAAACTGCTTTGGGTAGTTGATCGATAAAGATTAAGCTACTGTGAGTTTCAGATCTCTCCGTTTTCAGATCGCTGATTGGCGCAACAAAAACTGGCCACTTAATCTGTCAGATGCATTGCGCCCGCCCGAAGGTTAATCGCTGAGTCTATGGTCCCTCTTGCGTATCGCTCGCTTAGCAAAATGATGACTCAGGTTAAGCACAGCATCCAGTTTTTTATACCCTTCGCTCGTAGAGTGAAAGGGCATATTAACTTTTTATGAAGTTTTTAACGCATTGAAGCCAGTTTAAAAGCTATGAAGCTGACATTTTGCGCTTTTGCGCTTCTTTTTATTGCAGGCAGTTTGTATGTTTGAATCGCTGAAATCGCACCATGGAGACATGGGGCTGCGATACAAACTTTTTTATTTGTGCACCGATTTCAATAAAACTTCACACAAATGTGTTTCAAGAAAAAAATCGTTATAAAATGAAAAAAAAATTGCTATGATTCAAAAATTTTCAAATATGATTTGACTCCATATACATTTACATTTAATTCAAGAATGTTTCATTTTGAATCATTAGTTGAAATATTAAAGTGATTCTTGTACTTTTTGCTGCATGTCAAATTAAAACGGAGTAAATGTCACTTCATTTCAAAAGTGATTTCACTTTAATTTTAAAATGTTGGATTGAAATTAAAAAAAAAAATTGGAAAAATGAAAAATTATTTTTTTTTAATTTTTCTATTTTTTGATACATACATAGCTTTTTTTACTTGATTTACCTTTACCTTTTTACACTTTCCTACTACTGGCAATCGAACCGGGCACCTATCGTTTGGTAGTAGGTACTACGTCCTACACCTAAGCTATTTGATATTACTTGTACTGAACAAAATAGCGGCAGACTTATGTACCATGTAACGAACACAGCCTTGAAAATGAAACAACTTTAAAACAAAGTTGTAACACATTCAAACCGATGTTTCAGTTAATTTTGAAGAACAGATCATTAAAGTGAATACTATTAAATTTAATATAAAAACATTTGTTATACCCGTCACTATATGAAAGGGTATATTAATTTGGTCATGAAGTTTGCACCGCACAGAAGGAAGCACCTCCGACTATGTAAAGTATATACAGGGTGTCCCGCAACTGGTTAGCCATAGACCAATGGTAGACTCTACAGGATGTTTTAGCAAAAATGTCGCCAAAATTTTTTCTCTAGCTTTTACCGTTAAGGAGTAATCGCCTTTTTTGTGATTCTTGTCAAAAAACACGACTTTCTTCGAAAAACTCCAATTTTCTAGCTTCCAATTTAGCCAAATCAATGTTTTTCATATTCATCTAAAAGTACACAAAATTTCTAATAAAAGCACATATCGAACGTTTCGAACGGTTTCGCATCTTCCGAGATACGACGTTTTGAATTTTGCAGAAATGTCAATTTCAATTTTTAATGTCAAAATTAAACCCGAATTTCGTAACGGTACATTGTAGTGGCAAATCTGCAAAGTTGATAAAAGTTGGCGTAGTATCTTAGCTTTCGAACGGCATATAAGAATAAATCACAGAATCATCCAGTTTGTGAATAATATGTGTAAAAGGGAAAAAAACATAGTCCGTAAGTGGAAGAAATCTTGCTTTTACTTGGAAATAGTTCAGTCATATAAGCATTTCCAATAGAAAAAAATACAGTAAGGCTAGGCTGTAGTCTGGCTGGTCTAGCGGTTAGTGCGCGCACCTTCGGTGCACAGGGTCATGAGTTCGAATCTCACCGTGGATCATGGTGTTTTTCAAACTCACGAGCTTGTGACGGACTATGATCTCACTCAGATGTTAAACGAGTACCCATTTATGGGGATAAATAACACTGCTGAGCGTGATGCTGATCTCATTACCTCAACAAAAAGCAGATAAGATCTTGGAAATAGGATGTCATTAACACATCCTGCGGCCTTAGTCCAATGAAGGATTGTCGCGCCTGTTATTTATTTTATTTTATTTTTTCTTGGTCTTGAATCAGTGGGGTGCCAGGAGTCTAAAACTCATTTTACGAAAATAAATTTGATCGAGAAGGTCCCAAAAAGGACAAAAAAGGACACTATTTAATCCTTGACTGGAGGTCGGCATGCGGGGTATCATATCAAAGGGGGCGCCGAGTACATTACATATCCGGTGTTTGATTCCTATTTCAAGGACCATAAACGGAATAAATCGCGTTTGAATGGAAAATTTTCGTGTTTCCCGTAATCGTCTGTATCTTTCCAAAGCCATAACTATGCGAATAATTCAAGTTGCCACTTCCTTTCTCATTTTTTAGAATCTATGATTCTATCATTAAATTTACTAAGGAAAAGTTGGATCGGAAAACTCTGAAAAAGGACATAAAAGGACACTAATTAATACCTGACAAATTAAAATGTTTATCCTTTTTTAGACGATGAAAGTGAAAAATACTCTCACAATATTCATGTGTACACAGCGGACCTTTGTACAAATAATTCAACACATAAAACAAATTTGTTTATACTTACCGTTATAATTAGCATCTACAACAGTAGCGAAAAGTATTTTTCCATAATGCATAACAACCAAGTCTATGCTTGATGTAAACATTTTACTTCCTTTTCAAGATTGAAGTCGGTTTGGTACATTTGCAGACTATGTTTTTTTTCATTTATACATATTATTTAGAGACTGGATGACTCTGTGCTTTATTCTTATATGCCGTTCGAAAGCTAAGATACTACGCCAACTTTTGTCAACTTTGCAGAATTGCCACTACAATGCCCCGTTACGAAATTCGGTTTTAATT
The DNA here is from genome assembly GCA_949715475.1 of Microchrysa polita. Classification (NCBI taxonomy): domain Eukaryota; kingdom Metazoa; phylum Arthropoda; class Insecta; order Diptera; family Stratiomyidae; genus Microchrysa; species Microchrysa polita. The sequence continues at coordinate 106,173,372 of OX454416.1, read as the reverse complement.
TTGACATTAAAAATTGAAATTGACATTTCTGCAAAGTTCAAAACGTCGTATTTCGGAAGATACGAAACCGTTCGAAACGTTCGATATGGAAATTTTATGTACTTTCAGAAGATTGGAAATTTTATGTACTTTCAGAAGAATATGAAAAACATTGATTTGGTTAAAGTGGAAGCTAGAAAATAGGAGTTTTTCGAAAAAAGTCGTGTTTTTTGACAAGGATCACAAAAAAGGCAATTACTCCTTAACTGTAAAAGCTAGAGAAATAATTTTGGCGACATTTTTGCTAAAACATCCTGTAGAGTCTACCATTGGTCTATGGCTAACCAGTTGCGGGACACCTTGTATATTATTGAGCAGTATGACGAGAGAAATCGATTGAGCGATGTCCGTCTGTCTGTCTGTCTGTTGGAACGCAAACTAGTCCCTCAGTTTTGAAACTATTGGACTGAAATTTGGTGTACAAGTTTCCTTTTAGTGTACGCTGTATATATGTCGGAACGAATGGAATCGGACCATGGGGTCACGGGGCTGCCCCTGAAAATTGTGTTTTTCTGAGAAAATATTTTTTTTTATGTAATCCTAACCAAACTTCCCCAAGTGTGTTCCTAGTGAAGCCTCAAAACATATCTACGAACGGATGGAATGGAAATTACGTCTTAGGGCTGCCATACAAACGAACTACTGAAAATTAAGTTCTTCTAAGAAAAACTTTTTACTTTTTAATCCGAGCGCAACTTCATCTAAATATTTTCCTAGTAAATCCTCAAAAAATATCTAGGAACGAATGAAATCGGAACACTACGTCATAGGGCTGTCATACAAACCAACCCCCTGGAAATTCACCCAAATTTGTTCTTAGTAAAGCCACCAAATCTGGGAACAGATGAAATCGGAACACTACGTCATAGGGCTGTCATACAAACCAACCGCTGCAAATTAGGTTCTTGTATGAAAAACTTTTTTCTTAACCTTTTTCAATCTTAACCAAACTTCACCTAAATGCGTTCCTAGTAAAGCCTTAAAACATATCTAGGAATGAATGGAATCAGAACATTACGTCATAAGACGTCATACAAACCAACCCCCAAATATTAGGTTATTGTAAAAAAAAACTTGTTTTCTTTTTGAATCTTAACCAAAATGCGTCCAAATGTGTTCCTGGATTAACCTTAACGCATCCAGGAACAGATGGAATCGGATCATGTCATAGGGCTACAGTAAAAACTTTTAACACAAAAGCAGCTTAAGTTTCATTCAAATGTGACGGGTATTCAAATTTCGGCCGCGCCCGAAATTAGCCTCGGTCTCGTTTTTGAAATGATTTATAGATGAATTCCCATTTTGTTTCACTGCAAATTTATTGATGACACAAAACATGTAAGAATATATGGAATCGGACCATGGAGTCATTGCCATGGTCATACAAAACCAATCCCCCAAATTAGGTTCTTACGAAAAATTTTCTTATGTGTGCACCAGCACCAATTCATATAAATGTGTTTCCATTGATGGCACAAAACATTTTTTTTAAATGGATGTTATCGGACCATGGAATGATCCAACCACCCAACATAACAAATTACGTTCCTCAAGTTTTCTTTTTGCATAAATTCCAGTCAAACCTTATATCAAAGTGTCCTTATCGAAACTACAAAAAATATGTAAAGATAAATATATTGCACTATTTTGTTGTTCCTTTTAATTACGTCATATGCTTGTTGTTGTTTTTTGTTCGTGTAAATCCAAAATTTAGTAGGCAAACTATGACGGCATGGAACAGCTGAGTTACGGCCTTGATGTATCTAGATGGCGTTGGTTTAACTTATATATTTAAATTTTACATTGAAAGGAGAAAGGTATATTTAAAGTTTAAAATATACAGGTTATAATCATGTTATAATATGAACGTATGTTTAAGGTTCTGTAATTCTTCCCGTATCCTTGGATCCTCGAAGAGCATCCAAGGATACGGGATGCCGGCCACATAGGCTCTCAAGGTCCATTGCAACATGGATATTTTATGGTATTCTGATCAATTGTGCTTATCGAAAGTTTCCAGGGCTTTCTTCCAGTTTTCAAATGGATTATTTACTAACTGGCCTAGATTATGGTAACCAACACCTCCAGCGCGAACACAAAATATTACGCAGCATTTGCAAAACGCGCGTTTTCTATGTCTGAATCGAAGACCATAAATATTTTTGAAGCCAACCGCGTTGAAAATTTAAATTTCTAGGACCCGATGCAGGGAAAACGTAGCTTTCCGAGGGAGTCCAAATTTTATTCAGCAGTCCAGGAATCGAATTAATACCATCAGCTGATGATTTTTGTGCAAATAGTCCGATATCATATGACCTTGCATTATTTGTCAGAGTCAATACCGTTGAGGATGAGCTTTTTGATACTTCGGGATCAGTATCTTCTTTGCTCTGCAAACGAATGAGTATATATTCTTGTGATTTTTTATACTTTAGTGGAGATAAAAAATATTCTTTTTTTTGCTCCTTAATGATTTTTCCAAACAATCTTATGTTGACACTTAGTTAATTATAGTAGATATGTTTTTGCTACTTCTACACGTGTTTTTTTTTTGCACAGAAAGCGTCGAATATCCATGGTCAATAGACAATAAAGTTATTAATCGATGGGTGTTAACAATTAACATACAACTGACGACAAAAGTTAATAACTCTATAAAAAGAGACCGAGTTCTAATCGTGCGAATAGCACGATGAGTGTATACCCTATACCCATATACAGACCTAGAAGGCATACAGAACCCAAAAATTCAATTTCATATTTTTTGTAGGGGAGGGAGGTGTAGATGGTTCGGACCTGGCACATATTTAATATTATATCAAGCAAGGCATCCAACAGCTACCATTTAATACTAATTAGAAGTTTTTTCGCAACATTCTAGCAAAAGATATGGCTGAATATAACTTTTTAGGGGAGGTAGGGGTAGGGGTAATCGGACGTTCCCCACTTTCCACCAACTTCAAGCATATGTCACAATTAGGCATTGATGAACATTTCAGGTCGCTAGTGATATTCTGTTGAAAAATATGGGCGAAATAAACTATCACGGAGGGGTCATTTGTATGAGAGGTAGGGGAACCCTTGGTCTGATTTGGCCCATCTTCAATACCATCCAAGCTTTTATCAAAACAATCATCTGACCCAAATTTCAAAACGCTAGCTTCATTATTTCGGGAGTTATCGTGCGAACTGACAGACACACGGACGGACAGACAGACAGACAGACAGACAGACAGACAGACAGACGGACATGGCTTATTCGAATCAGGGACCGACCCTGATCATTTATATAATACATATATACTTTGCCATACCTCCGGTGACTCCTTTGAGGTGTTACCTACATAAATCGTCGTAACAAAAACAATATACCCTATACCATCTTATGGGAATAGGGTATAAATATAGAGAATTGCACTGCGATAGATTTCGCAAATGACAGCGCATATAGAACACTGCAATCAACTCGTACATTAATTACAATGCGCTCGAAAAAGGTATCCCGTACGTGTCCCGCTTTTCCAATTGGGTACCAGCACGTACATTTATGAGTTTTGAGCATGAATGTGCTTGAACTGTCCGGAACTGGATGGTGTGTAGCGGTGAGAGAAAATTCACCTTGTAGACAATGTCAGTAGACACTAATGTACAAAATCAAAAACGCATAAACATTTTAATGGGAATTTCCGATAATGTCAGGCTTACTTCAGACTTGATTTTTTTATACCCTTCGCTCGTAGAGTCAACGAAGGGTATATTATTAACTTTGTCATGAAGTTTGTAACGCATTGAAGTAAGCATCTCCGACCATATAATAAGTATACATATATGATGATCAGTATGACATAGGGAGTCGATTGGGCAATGTCCGTCTGTCTGTCTGTCCGTCTGTTGCTACGCGTTTTACTCGGCCAATTTAAAAACTATGAAGCTGAAATTTTGCACAGATGCTTCTTTTTTCTGCAGGCAGTTTGTATGTTTGAATTGGTAAAATTGGATCATGGGGTCATGGGGCTGCCATACAAACCTAACCCCCCAAATTAGGTTCTTCTAAGTAAAACTTTTTTATTTGTGCACCGATTTCAACCAAATTCCACACAAATGTATTTAAATCGATGACACACAACATATGCGAGAATGGATCAAATCGAACAATGGGGTCATAGGGCTGCCATACAAACCTAACGCCCCAAATTATTCTTCTAAGAAAAACTTTTTTATTTGTGCACCGATTTCAACCAAATTCAACACAAATGTATTCCTATTGATGACACACAACATATGTGAGAATGGCTCAAATCGGACATTGGCGTCATGGGGCTCCCATACAAACCCAACCCCCCAAATAAGGTTCTTCTAAGAAAAACTTTTTTATTTGTGCACCGATTTCAACCAAATTCCACACGGATGCATTTCTATTGATGACACACAACATATTTGAGAATGGATCAAATCGGACAATGGGGTCATGGGGCTGCCATACAAACCTAACCCCCCAAATTAGGTTCTTCTAAGAGAAACTTTTTTATTTGTGCACCGATTCTAACCAAATTGCACACAAATGTATTTCTATTGATGACACACAACAAATGTGAGAATGGATTAAATCGGAGCATGGGGTCATGGGGCTGCCATACAAACGCAACCCTCATTTTGGTTCTTCAAAGAAACATTTCTTACACCAATTTCACAAAACCTTGAATTAATGTGTCTTAATCAAAGCAAAAAAAAAGGTCAAAACAAATGAAATCGTACTATGGGGCCATGCCATAGAGTAGGAATAGAGTTGGAACTCCATACAAAATTAAAATCGGCTGAAAAACATTTTACCTTTGAGTGTGTACTGTAAGTAACGTGTACATACAGGAAGATACTGAATAATCGAAGCCTTCCCCTTAGCATCATTTAAATCCATAAGAATGAATAGACTAACTAGCTTAACGATTCGATCTCTTTCTTAAATGTAAAAACAAATCTCCTCCTAAATAGTCCACCTCCACTCTCCCGCTACAGGCACACAAATTGACCGTTTTCAGTACTGGGTCGAGATGGGTGGAGTCTCCATCTAAAACTGGAAATGCACCGTGAACAAGCACTTCATATTTGTTTATTGAGGAGGAAGATCATATTCGTTATATTAACGTATTATAGAAAATTATGTAAAAAACACAAACTATCAACATTTTTCGTCCCCAAGTGGATCTTCACGCAAGTGAACATAAAAAAAAATGCATGCAAAATGTCGTTCACAAAATGGTCGTGTAAATTTTCGTTTACATTAGAGTTGCCGTGTAATATTATTTTCCTGACCACAAATGGATTGTCTTCAACACATAACATCAAATCATACTATTTTACATACAATAAAACGATTATTGCCAATTTAAGAACGCTTTTCTATATAACAACCACTCTAAATAATAAAATAATAACCTCAATTGAAATTTTTATGATTATGCACACTACGCTATTGTACATACCGAAATGGTAACACCGAGCATCCATTGTTTTTAAACGAAAATGGCACCGGGCGGGGTTTGTGTCATTTTCGTTTCGTTTTCGGTGTTACCATTTCGGTATGTACAATAGCGTAGTGCGCAAATTGTTAAAAATGTTAATTGAAAAGTGTTATTTAGAGTGGTAGTTATATAGAAAAACATTCTTAAATTGTGAATCGATTTATTGTACGTAAAGAAGTACGATTTGATGTTATGGGTTGACGATAATCCATTTGCGGTCAGGGAATTGATATTACACGGCAACTCTAAATGTCGACGAAAATTTACACACTAATGCAATTCATTGAAAAAGTTAACGCACACGACTGCAATTAATGCTTTCGACCACGCATACACTTAAAAGTAAAACTTTATGACTCTCTGGTAAACAAAAATTAGCTATAGCTGTCTTTCTCAATACAATGGGCAGTTTAATGGAAATTCTATTCGTCTCACATTATTTATTTGTAGTGGTTTCCCTCTGGCAAAATTATTTTGTTCTAAGTTCCTGATCTATGTATATCTGATCTGTGGCCATGCTTCCGCAGTAAAATTTTCTGAGTAAATATTTTTATTTGCCCACTTATTCCTACCAAACCCCACACAAATATTGTTTTGGATTCGACGCAACGAAACTTTTGTGAAGACGGAGAAGTGATACAATGGGGGGGGGGGGGGGGTTAAATACAAGTCGTAGGTACGCCCGCAAAACTTTTAGCCCGGAGCAGAGCGAAGGGTATCCAAATTTCGGCCGCCCCCGAAATTAGCCTCGGTCTCGTTTTTAATTATGTTCTTCACAAATAATTGTACAAAATTGTTTTGAAAGGCCCCTTCCTTAAGCAAAGTTTTGCATAGATTTTCTTGAAAAAAGAATAGATTATTTAAAAAAAAAAATTCTTTTGATTTGTGTTTTTCCTACATTTCACTCTTCACTGGAATAAAGGCCTCTAATATGAGCGCAACATATGACGCCAGATTAGATACCTCAAATTATCATAGAGTCGTGATCGGTTGTGTTGTCATCACCTTCACGTGCTTATGGTTTGGCCGGAGTTCTTGTTAAGTAATGGCAGTCCCTATGGCTTTTTACCGCCTTCAGGCCTGGGTGGGCCTCAAGAAAGAAATTTCGTGAATTAAACCGCATATAGGTCATAGTTCACCCACAACAATCTACACATGCCGCGCGGTTGCATTTATCTTTGAATTACAATACGTTCGGTATAGAGAAAATCCCGCTTTTCGGATTACATACCAACACTTATGATTTTTTACCACGAATGTGCTTGAACTTTCCGGAACTGGATGGTGTGCAGCGGCGAGAGAAAATTATTTTGGAAAGGTTGGCGCTGGCGTTGTTAATGCCAGTTTACATTTTTGTGAACTTAAATTTTATCTTTATGAGAACAAAAATATTTATTAAAAATGTTTGGCAACATTTGCCAATGGGGGTGTTTCAAACCCCCCCCCCCCCCCCCCCTTCACTGCGCACGGGCCTGCTATAGGGCCATGACCCATCAAAAAAGTTTTCTAAGATTTTTTTTTGTGCAGTTACTCTAAACAAGCCTCACACATCGAACGGAACTTATGTGGAAACAGTAGGAAAAGAGAGGAGGGGGACTAAACATAAGTCATAGCTACGTCGAAAAACACTATTAGCCCGAGGAGAGTGAAGGGTATCAAAATTTAGGTCGCGCCCGAAATTATCCTTGGTCTCGTTTAGCTTGTAAAAGTCCAGTTCTGTTCCTGTAATTTTGTCAATAAGCTAGGATGTATTAGTCCGTGTCTGATTAAACCGATATATTGTCCATAATTTGATTAATTTTTTCTTCCAAACTATTCAGTAGTTGATCTGTTTTAATTTGATTAATATAAACATTTTCTGTATTTTTTCAAAGTTGGTAATATTCGCAAGTTATTTCGTTTGAATCTGCTTCTATTATATCTTTGGGATAAGCTATAGGTTGGTTAAAATGAGAATTAATCTCGATTTGTTTGTTCGAATTCATTATTGTATTTTCAGTATTTTCTTCAATTACTTTAACATGTTGTTCCAAATAACCATTTTTGAATGGTACCTATATACCAGATTTAAAGTCCTCTTCTTTGTCTGTTGTTCGGCTCAATGGCCTGAAATTTTGAATCTTTTTAGTTTTAGCTTTAATGGTTGGATCGTCTAATTGTAAATTCTGAATATTGTCCTTGGGTGTGACAGCTGCTTGTTTGATATCGTCAATATTAATGATGTCAGGAATAGTTTACGAGTTTTCGATAAATTCAGTCTGTACTAATTTTATGGTGGTATAAACATTATCTGTAGTCTGGGTGGTGTAGCGGTTAGTGCGCGCGCCTTCAGTGCACAGGATCATGAGTTCGAATCTCACCGTGTCCCATGGTGTTTTTCGAACTCACGAGCTTGTGACGGACTATGATCTCACTCAGATGTTAAACGAGTACCCATTTATGGGGATAAATAACACTGCTGAGCGTGATGCTGATCTCATTACCTCAACAAAAAGCAGATAAGATCTTGGAAATAGGATGTCACTAACACATCCTGCGGCCTTAGTCCAATGCTGGATTGTCGCGCCTGTTATTTATTTATAAACATTATCTGTTACGATTTGATGCACTTTCAGTTTTGCTTGGATTTGTGGCATTGCCAGAAGCATCAGTATGCAAAATGTTAATGTCGTAACCTGCAAAATTAATTTTTACAAGTAAGAATCCACTTCTTATTGCAAAAAGCAGAGTAAAAATTAATTTCAGTCGTGCATCAGAATAATTTAGAGGACTCCAGTGAATTTTTCCAGACTCACATTTTCATTCCCGCATTAATTAATGTTGGCAGACTGTAACAGGGGGTTTTCACAGATAAATTCTGACTGACTAGATTTGTTTCCTTTGGAATGATTTTTACTCTTGTACCAGAACCATTCGATAAATGTGTGAAACCATACCTCTTCTTCAATTTATTAAAATTTCAACAATCCATTGATTGCAATATTTTTCCGAAGACTGAAGCATAGGCGTAGCCAAGGGAGGCAGGGAGGGGCGCTTGCCACTTCCTCCCCCACTAAACGATGATCACGGTCAATTTTTTCTACTTACTATTTTACAAGAAAATAGGAGGACTGCGATATTGTAAAGCGTAAAAATGACGGTTTGAGTCACGGTCAGAAATTTTGGACTAAAATCTATTCTTTTTTGTGCTACATATTATGACTCCCGAAATTGAATAAAATTCAATACTGGGCAAGTATTAAAGTAAGATTTAATCTAACACCCGTATTGAAACTTAATCCTATAAACATAAAAGATAAAATTTCAATTTTCTTTTACCTTTTCTATTTTTTATTTAGTTCTCACATCCCTAATTTTGTTTAAGTTAGACGTTTACTGTTAACATTAATGTTATTAATTTAAATCCGTTCTGTATTAAAAATGGTCTGTAATACAAAGCATGGATTTAAAATCAGTCCAAGATTATTAACCGGGTTCTGGACTGGAACGGGACGAAAACTTTCTTACTCCAAATAAACAACTGCGCGGAGGAGGTTTTCAGTTGGCGCCTAGTCTCAAAACTTCAAGTTTTCTTCAAATCGAAAAATTTCATTCTCAGTGACTCGGATATTGCAAGACAGGGAAAACTAACAGTCATCCGCACAGTACTGCTGAGACTGCAGTCTCGAAGACGAGATTTATGCTCGTACTTATCAGGCCTTACGGGGTTTTGATAAAAGATTCTGCAATCCCTCGTTTCGCCTAGTATCTCGAATCTGAAATTAGCGACACCTTAAGGTTTTGCTTTCGCGATGATCCTGAGAGTATAAACAAGCTACGGAATAAAAAGCAAATATCGTAACCGAATTGAATGTAGTCATTAGTAAGGGAGTTTATCGTTAAAAAGTGATCAAAATCATCCTAGATTTAGTGTGGTCATTCATCCACCACATTTTGCATTCTCATGTTTCATGTACTAGGTTTATCACCTACTTATTACTTTAATTGTTTTTTCTTAAAATTTGATTTTAAATGTTTAACATCTTTTGTGTCAATAGTTTAAGGGTCGACAATAAACAAAACTGACGGGAAACTTTAATTGTTGTTGGCGATTTTAACCCTTTCCCGGACAGAACGTCTATAGACGTCCAATTTCGAGCATTTGACATACAAATCGTGTCAAATTTTGGCGTTGTGTCCGGAAATGAGTTAAATGTTTATCCTCTGAAAAAAAAATCCTGGATGCGATCATCAAGTTGAAAAAAAAAATACGCAGTTTGTTTCAGTTGAAGACTATCAAATATTCCTGGAAGTTCTGGCTTAAAACGACTCCGGAATCAGGTAAACATTTTGCACAAGATCACTCCTCCATACTTGTTGGACTGCTTTAAATGTATCTATGTCTTCAATACTTCGATAATACACAAAGAATTTATTTTCAATCACAATCCGAAAATTGCCCCTACTCCTCATCAGGGTGTCCGGAAACTGCCGCATAAACGCCCCGGATTATGATTTCTCAGTTGATTTCCAGCAAAAAAGTTGTACGGAACTATATCAAATGAAGAGCTTTTCGGTGGTTACAATGCAGTTTATGAATCGAAATTCATTTGACACATCCAGGTGTTCTTCGGTCTGCCTCTGGCCTTGGGTCCATCAAGTGGAACTTCCATTGATATGAGAGCTTTCATAAACTCCAAACGGCTCATAGCCTCATTATAAACCGCATATAAACTCGTTCTGGACTCATAAACCATATTCGTTCGAAAACTCGTTTAGGTGTGTCAGGACTATAAGAGGTTTGTTTTTCACAGAGCTTTAAAGTCAAATTTGTGTGATCTATTTTTCCATGTCAATTTTCTCGAACTTTTGCCAAGGAGAGGTGCTTATACGATTCTTTTAAAAATTTGCGCATAGTCTTACGACTATATTTTTCTTAAATCATTTTATTCTAGCTCCATTACTTCTAACAGTTTTTATACGTTAAGTGTAGAAAAAAATGATTTTTTCAAAAATCTTAAAATGCCTGTGGCAGCTAAAGGGTTAAGAATAGGGAGTATGTTCCTCACAACTTTTTTGCTGGAAATCAACTGAGGAATCATAATCTGGTGCGTTTATGCGGCAGTTTCCGGACACCCTGTATAGAAGCTGCATTTACCAGGATTGTTTATTTCAGTGACTCTAAATCCATACTATGAACCTCTTCTCGGTGGTTAGTTTTAGAAGGTTTTTATGAGTGATTTGGTTCACATTTATGGGCTTGGGAAGCTGTTGAGCATTCCTGGATTGTCCCACAGAATCAAACATAGGCCTTCATCGGTATAATCGGTTTTGTTTCGATCTGTTTTCACGCGGATTATAGTTATGGCGACATTGGCCTGAAGGATTTGGATTATAATGTATCAGGTCTATATTGACCTGAATGATTTTTGATAAATATTCACCATCAAACCAGATATAACAATACAAAATTTCTTTTAATTCATGTAAATCCAAAATATTTTTAATGGCACGTGCTAAATTTCCCGACACAATTTATTTCACTCGATTCACTGTTAAATTGTAAAATACTTCTTTGGATTTTTCAGAATTAACCCGATGGACCTTCACCTGGCCCCATTCCTCGGAAGCACTATTTTGTCAAGCAAATAGAATTGCGTAAAAATACGAAATTTTCTTCTCACATACACACACACCACACCACAGCAAACGTTTTGCCTAGCTTGTTTATACGACTTCTACTACTTTTAAATATAACCAGTGGCGGAGGGCGGCTTCTTGGCCATAGAAGCTTAGTCCAACCCTGCTTCTAAAACCTTATAAAATTACAAACACCCTTAGTAAGTAACCTTTTCGGAAATATATCTCCAGAGTCACCAAACTCAGAACAGAACTGTGCATTATTACCTATACGTACGTCGTACATACTTCTATCTAGGCTCCCATACTACACTATCTCTTAACTTCATTTCCCAATTGACTCCACCAACTTGCAGACAGTGTCCGGTATACATCGTATAGTGCTCCTCGTGGAACTCTCTAAAGAAGTTCGTTCAAATCAAATTATATCCCAACAAAGATTTTCGAAAGAACAAAAACTCATTTCGAATTTAGCACACCTGGAGAGAACTAGTTAATTGCAATTTATGACTGAGTGGTCCTCTCTTCTCTAGTCTATAGTTTATAATACACTCGTGCGAAAATACTCGACCACAGTGGCAGTGCGAGAGTGCAACTTGAATTAACATTCATTCCCATTACACGAATTGTACTTTAATACTCGCCACCAAAGTCGGATTAGAGCCTCAGAAACTGTTGCTGCTGCTTGTGGCAGGCCGAAAGGCTACCAAATTTTTTCAGGATTTGCTCAGAATTTATTCAGATTCGGATTTTTTTCCGCGACCACAGTAGCTGGTAGACTCTTCCATTTTGTTTGTAATTTTGACGATGACAGTCACCTTGGGAAACATTCTAACTTGCCGGAAGTAACACTCGAATTATCCGGCTACGGTAAGTGTATAGTGGAGAATTGAAAAGGAAATCTCCATTGGGATAGTACTTCAGGATCCGGATGGATAGCGGGCGTCGGGCGATGATAACAGAAATCTCGTTTATGGATGTTAATTAAGGGACTGGTATATATCAAAACTTCACATAGTTCAGATATAAAAATAAATCTGGATTATTAGCAGCAGAAAAATAAACCAGAATATGACCATCGAGGGGCAAAACTAATTTATCGCTGGATTTATTGCAGGATTGTTGACGACGGCCCTCTGATTATGAGGAAACATGAAAAAAAGGAGGTAAAGGGAGCATTTTTAGCGATTATTTCCAAAAAGTCGAAGATAATTTTTGCAAAAATTTCAAATGTTATCTGGCGCAGTTGGGTCGGATCCAAAATATATGTACATTTGTGGAATCCGTAAACGAATCAACGCGCGTTACAAATAACATGAAAGTGTTTAAAGTTTTGTACCTTTTTGACAGTGACAAAACGCCATCCTAGTTGTAACCGACCCTGAGGCTGGCGGAGGCCTTTCAAATGTTACCACGCGCAAACCATAATAAAATTGTGAATTTATAATTAATTTTTTTTTAATTAATTAATTTTTGATTCTTTTAGGACTCATAAACGAATAACCTAACGTCAAAAAATATTTTTTTTTATTAGCGTCATGTGGTATGATTTTTAGGCAGTGGAATTTTCCGTTTTTTTTTGTTTCTGAAGAAAAATAAGTTTCGAAAATTTAAACGTGCAAATTGTGATTTTTTTTTTAAACCTGTTCACACGACAGAAACATGTTACTGAAAATTTTATAGATAATGCATCATTTCTAATACCGCGAGTTGGACACCTCCTGAATCCAAATTCTGGCTACATCCCAGTTGCTTCGCGGCTAATTTTTAATAGGAAGAAACTAAAGTACCAATTGAAAACTCGAAAAAGTGTGCTAGCTTTTACTAAATAGGGACACTGGGCCACCCACACAGAATCCATGGGAGAATCCATGTGTGAGCGGCCTAGAGTTGCTAGTTTTTAGATATCAGTCTATCCCAGTCACTTGTTTAGTAAGAAATCGAGTTTTTGGCAAAGTAGATACTATTCCAAAAATGGTAAGGACGATAACGGCAAATACCATTGTTTGGCGTGTTCGACAATGTTGTTTCCAAAGAAATTCAATCTTGTTAATATTGATATTTATATTGAAGTAAATTACAATGAGTAATGCTGAAATTTATATTTGTTTCTAGTGACTGGTCCGAGTTGCTTCTCCGACGACAGCTACAGCAGAAAAGCGAGATCGGATGTCGGAAATTCTAGGGCCCGCTCGTGTCGTTGTCATGCTGGGACTTGGCTGGCGTCATATTTTGTCACTCTTGTTGGCGGTAAGTTTGAATTGAATTGTTTTGCCAGGTTGTATCGACGGTATTTCCACCGTGCCGATATAACCTGACACTGGAACATGAGACGTTATCGCGCGTCTCGCTCGCTGCGATTCAAAACAACCTTTCCATTTGACGATTCGTTTCGTGTATTGATTACATGTCCAAGAATTAGGTTCATGAGTTCCTTGATTGTTACAGGGATCCGTAGTGGAGAGTTCCGAAGCGAATCAAACTTCCGGAGCGAAAGAGCGGAGCGAAGAGAGATATATGACAAATTTTAAATTTTTTCGAGCGGTAGAGGAGCGATAAGATTGGGCTGTTCCAGATCCCTGATTATTGCACCCAAAAGCTCATCTAGGCTTCCTTTTAAAATGGACACTGAAGTAAATGCTACATCCCTTGCCCTTCCCTTGTTTAAGTTGAAGCCAATGCTTTGCGAAAATACTTTCTTCTTCTAGACTCACTAAACTACGCGCCAACAGTATGCTACGCTGTATCACAGATAAGTAACTAGTTATTAATATGTGTCTGAATGCATGCTAAAAGATAAGGTCCAACTTTTGAAGCTGAATTTCAGTTGAGTGTCCGATTCAGTGCCCTGGAATCTACCTAACTTGAATAAATTGGAAAGATGGAATTAAAGTTTTTTTTGTCAAATTATGTCTGTTCTTCGAGTCTCCAAAATGCATCTTGTAAAACCAAGGGATATTTCCAAAAATCGCCGCCCCTCTAAATCTGCCGCCCCGGGTAAATGCCCAGGTTGCCCTTATGGCAAATACGGCCCTGGTTACATATATGAAGTAAACAATAAAATTCTTCAATCCTTAAAATGGTTTTCATTTTCTTTCCTTAGCTGCGTAATGGGCATAATTTTCATTTTTAATGTTTTGGGTGATGGCTCAATATCAATGAGATATTATCGCCAAAACGGGCGATGTGCCTACACCGCGGGTCGAGCAACGCGAAGCCATGGAGCGGTATAAAGAACGAGGCAAGGAAGAAGAAGGGTGATGGCGCAAAGCCTACCCGTCACATCATCTCAATATATACACAATAAAATTGACCACCAATTAACTTTCGCTTTTCAAAACAAAATCTGCCAATAACTCTATCCTTCCGCAAAAACGAATTCATTTACGTATATTTATTATTGTCAATTTGCAAAATATCGGTGACATTCAATGGCACTTTTAAGCTGTACATCCCCTCAATTGACCGAGTTAAACCACAGACCTCCCATGGGGATGCTATATTGTGGGTGGTTAGTATAAAAATCATCACCTTGTTTTGCGCCGCCGTTGTACGTCCGCAACCAAATGCAGACAAAAATATGAAACGAAAAAATTTATGTCAATCATTTTGACAACCAATTATTATGATGATTTTCAGATTTCCATTCACTTTTGCGTATTATATAGGTTCGGTCTAGACAACCGAGAGTACAGTATAGCGAAGGTAATGGCTATCAATCATTTGTGATTATGTAGCGCAGATGGTAGCAATTTTCCACAGTTTTCCGTTTTTATAATCAATGCGAGGAAGGACTCTTTTTTTATGGTAATTCGCCGGCACTTGTGCGCCTATACGAGTACTATGTATGTATTTGAATGTACGTAGATGGATTCGACATTTTTGATAAGCGTAGGGCGGGGAAGGAACAAAAATGATTGTCATCTTGAATTGGAGCGGTAGAGCCTTTTGAATAATGAATAAATCGAAAAGTGATATGCAATCCATATAATAATTGAAATTGATTTTCAACAGCTCTTGAATTGCTTTTGAACATGTGAAATTGATGACTAAATTGTAGATAATTGTCGCTATTTATGGAATTTGAAACAAGAGAAAGCCAAAAAAAAGGCTGCCGAAATAATTTTTTACTTGACTATATCAAAAATAGGTGGTCGTGCTCTGTGGCCGTGATCTCTGTGTTAAAGATTCATAGAGAAACGAGTTTCCAAACTCGGCATGGCCCGTCGCAAGTTTATTATTAAAAAGATTTTTCTTGCTCCACTAGGAGTTGGGGCAAATCAAGAATACCAAGAATATAAAATCTTCAATAAATATTCAATCGTACTAAATGTACCTACTACATTGTCGGTTTCAAAGATTTCTTCACCAAAGTACCGTGACGATGAACAGTTGATCTCTAAATCTCCAGAAATTTATGGTGTCTACTGTAAAATGTCCTTGCTGAGTGTTAAAAGTATTCAAACATTACTTCATTCATAGCAGACATATCCACAGGCCTGAAATAATTCAGACATAGCCACAAATTCATCGTGAAATCATCGAGGCTCGACATGGTTCTTGCAGTGCCGAATGATAGAACAAAAAGAGTTCTCTCGGTTTTTGTTGTTGCCCAACTTTTGCCAACACAATTAAGTCCCCACATTAATTCCACAATTTAAATGCAAAAGTTGATTAAAATTCCATTCCAAGCGATTTCGTCACCAGCATTAAGATTTAATAGAATTTTTACTCTCACCCGAAAATGTTATGTCCGCCCCTCCTTGAGAAGGACACGCTGGCAAAGTGAAAATGTCCTGCATGCTGGCAGTTTTTCTTATACTGTCTGTCTGCCATCCTATATAGGGCTTCAGTGGCCAAGTTAACCATGAGCCGTTTCGGCTATACACACACAGTGGATGTTGTCGTAAAGATTGTGACTCTCTCTTGAACGTATTACTGGTAATGTGATACAAGCTTTCCAACCATTAGAGCTAAATCCTTCCGTAGAATAATTATAGCTGCCAGGAAATCTTACTGCGTCTACTGTTTAATGTTTTCACGGCACATATGGAGACCGCAATAAATATAGTAATATTTCTAAAGACACACATTAAAGGACAAAAACATTTTGTTTATCTAAAATTCAACCCTTACTTCTTTAAAGCAATGTAAGGATGTACATTGGTATACAATACACAAACCCCATCCTCCTTTATTGCTTTGTTCGGTTTTTAGTATAAAGTGTCGTCGACGTCCTTTCGTTTTCTACGCTATATACATGGTCGTGAGTCCGACGCAACATTCCGATCTCTGGGGTATTCGAGGTGTGGGTTATTTCGGCCTACTGCATAACTAATGTGACCTTTTCTCGCTCCGACCAAGTCAATCTCTTAAAAGCGGTGTAAATCAGGTGAACCGGAGGAACCGAATCGGGTGTGGGGTGAAATGATCCGGGCTTCGTGTTTTCGGATTTGTCGTCGTCCTTTGGGGAATTCAACAGTTAACCCATCGGTTTTATGGCTAATAATTGGATATTTTTTTCGTTGTTGGAGCTGTGGGCTGGGAATTGCTTTAAGTAGGCTGATAATGTTATTATGAGGGTTGGTTTACTTTTTTTTGCTGGCAAATTTCTGTGGTTTGACCCGACTATAACAATTTGTTCTAAGTGTAAAAGTATTCCGGTAATTGGCCGAATAACTTGTTGTGAACTAATCTATACACAATTACGAAGTGCAAAGAGTTAAATTATGATTAGGTAAGGTTTGTGTATTGCAAATTTTAAAAGTAAAGTACTGACTTGCAGGCTTTTTTGAAGCGCTCTTCAATGTTGCAGTTCAGCTTTGAGTTCAAAATAACGAATTCATGTCCGTTTAATTTCAGGAGCGTGAAAGTCAGTATTTTGGTTTTTGTAGTGAACAACATCATTTTCGTCTTACCCGGGCTTATGCCCATAACACACACTGTGGCCTATTTGCTGACCAAAGCCGACTGATCAAGGAGAAACGCATTCACAGGCGCGCACAGAGGATTTTGGGGGCCCAGGACAGATTACTGGCGCACAGGGGCGGCGCTAAACGGCCCGCGTGGGTGGGGGGTGCACGAGATTAAGGGGCCCAGTAACCACATGAAATATTTTCGAACCATAAAAGCAGGACTACTGGGAAAAGCAATACTTTGACGTAGATGATTTTTGGAGACAAAAAGAGATTACATTTTCCGAAGTCAAAACAAATGCAAAATTTATTGTGCCTCTTTCACCAGGTCCCTTAGATAAAAATGTATACTGTCCTCACATTTTTGAAGGTTCATCAGACAATTTGGATCCTCAAATTTTTCACAAAAAAAAACTCTTCTATGGTCTCTATATTTCCATAATCATTCATAGTTCAAGAAAACTTTGGTCTACTTTCATAATTCACATGAAAATAGCTCGAAATCAGTGTATTTTCCATAAATAAATGTATAAGTATAACATGAAAACACATCATTTTGAGAAAAGTTAAGTTAAACATTTAAAATTTGTCTGCTTCATATACTCTAAATTTAAATTAAATAAATTTTGTTCTATACGAAGAAAATTGTTGCAAGGGGTACTAAACTTAGTTCAGACTAGTTAGTACGGTCTGTATATGTCGATTTAAATATTTTATTTTGTTTGCGGCATTTACACGGTCATTAGGGCTGTAGTGCTGAAGCAACATTTGGTTTGAATGGAGTCAGGCCAAGATTGGTTCCCGGAATCGAATGCCACTGTAGAAAAGTAATTTATTATGCTTTTCGGAGCGTCATGAGGTAAATTAAATGTCGCCAACACCTTGCTCGGGTGCGTAACTTTTTTTTATTTTACAGACGGACAGACAGACGGACATGGCTTATTAAAATCAGTGACCGACCCTGATAATTTATGTATATATATATACTTGGCCATACATCCGGTGGCTCCTTTGTGATGTTACATAATATCGACATCCATCTTATGGGAATTGGGTATAAAGACGATTAATGAAATAATTAATTTAATAAACGTTACTAAAACAAGAACGCCATTCTCAACAAAAGAACGCAAACATTTAAAGTAGCTCCAAGCATCAAGTTAAGTTATTTTAAGTACGACGTTCTTAATTTTAGTAAAGACAATGTAATGTCACAGTCATTGGTAAGCGTGTTTATGAATAATTGCACTATGCTTTTCTCTCAAACGTGTGAAAACCAATGAAGTTTTTACTTTACAGTAGAACCCTGATTATCCGAGTACCGATTAACCGAGACCTCGATTAACCGAGGTAAAACTAAGATCGGATATTTTTCAATTAACCGATGCTTTGACCTTGGTTAATTTTGAATTATCGGAGTTCAAGGCGTAAAAGTTAAAACAAATACACGCATGAATATTATTTTAATAACAAAACTTAAATGTTTACGCATATGTACATATATACGGAAAATGTAACTCAAATTGCAACGGATATGCACACTTTCCTTTCGCAAGTCCTTCGGAGTTGGCTACAAATGGTGAAATGATCGCCATACATTTGTTGAGACTTTCAATTGTACAAGGTGAGAATATAACAGAACATATAAAAAAAATATGTATCTTAAAAAGTGGTTTATTGATGTGCTGAAGCTTGGGATGCCGTCCAGTGTTCAACCCTTAAAAAATTGTGGAATAAAATCCTCGAAAAATCAAACGAAGACGTAGAAGAAGCTTCTGTTAACGAGTATTCGATTGCGAGTCAAATACCCGGTTTAGATGCCTCCAAAGAAGGTGTCGAACAGTGGGTTTTAAACGATAACGAAATTTTAGGATTAGTTGTTGGGGAATAGCCTTCACCAACTTCTTCCGATATTCTAACTATGTATAAAAAAAATGGCGCAATCACGCAGCCCAGATGCGATCAAATACCCTAAAACAGAAATTAACAAAATACTACTTTAATAGTATTACGAATTACATATTTTCATTACATTGTTCAAATAATTCAATTGCATATTAAAATACAGTATACATTATGAGCCTAAGCACATTTTTGTTTTGATTTTTGTATCTATACATGTACGCTATATGTATGTATGTACATTTATTCACCATCATCATCATCAATGTGGCACGATAGCCCGACGTCGGGCCTTGGCCGCCTGAATCGTTGACCTCCAATTGTCACGGTTACGTGACCTCGTCCTCCAGTTTCGGAAGCCCAGCAGCTGTTGGGCGTCTTCACCTACGGAGTTCTCCCAGCGAGCTCTCGGTCCTCCACGCAACCTCGCTCCGTCAATTCGTTGTGCGTTCATCACTTTCTTTGGCATGCGATTATCGTCCATCCGTTGTACATGCCCCGCCCATTGCAAACGTTGAAGCTTCACGATTTTCGATACTTCCAGCTCATCGTACAATTGATACAACTCATGGTTGTACCGGATACGCCATTGGTCTCGCTCGCGAACGGCCCCGAAAATTCGCCGAAGGACCTTTCGTTCGAATCGGTCTAGCAAAATTTCGGAGGCTTGGGTGAGGGTCCATGTTTCGCAGCCATAACATAGCACGGGTCGGATGATCGTTTTGTACACGCGGAGCTTCGTGTTCCTGTGCGCAAGTTTCGAATTAATTATAGGGAGGACCGAGAAATATGTCTTATTGGCTAGTTGTATCCGTCGCTTAATTTCGTCGGTTTCGTTGGCGTCCTTTGATAAGTTACAACCCAGATAGTTGAAGTTGTCTACATACTCGATATTAAGGTCCCCCACTGTGATGCTTGAATTTGCTGGCGTCCTTGTTTTCGATTGCATCATGGCCTTTGTTTTGCTTTCGTTGATATGTAGTCCAACTTCCTTTGCGGCGTTATTGAGGTTATGCAGAAGGCTTTCTGCATCACCCAACCTTCGAGACATGATGTTGATATCGTCGGCGTACGCTACTAATTGAGTCGACTTGATGAGTAGCGTTCCGCTGCTGTCCATATTCATGGCTCGAATTACATACTCCAAAGCAAGGTTGAAGAGCGTCGGCGCCAGCCCGTCGCCCTGCTTGAGTCCAGTACGAGTTTCAAATAGGTCAGTGAGTCGATTCTGCACTCTGACCTGCGAGACGGTATTAGTCATCGTCATCCTTGTGAGCCGCACTAACTTTGCCGGTATACCAAAATTCAGCATAATGTTGTACAGTACACTTCGATCGATACTGTCGTATGCCTGCTTGAAGTCGACAAAGATTTGGTATACGTCGATGTTATATTCCCAGCACTTTTGGAGTAGTAGCTTCACTGTGAAAAGCTGATCGGTCGTTGATCGACCAGGTCTGAAGCCGCCTTGATACTCGCCAATGATTCGTTCTGCGTACGGATTAATTCTCTTTTCAAGAATTTTAGATAATATCTTATAGGCCGTACAAACTAATGATATGCCCCTGTAATTCTCACACTTCAGCTTGTCACCCTTTTTGTGGATTGGGCAGATTATGCTTTTGCGCCAATCGTCGGGGATTTCCTCGTCGTTCCATATTTTCAGCAGCAGCACATGTATTGCGTTGGTCAGGCACGTTCCACCATGCTTCAGCAGTTCTGCTGGGATCTCGTCAGCGCCGGGCGCTTTATTATTTTGAAGCGACTGTATGGCAAGACTCACCTCCTCTACTGTTGGGGGTAGAACGGGAGGGCCTGGTTCGGCTAACTGCTCAAGAGCTGGCTCCGCGGGGGATGTTGAAGGTGCATTGAGGAGCTCTTCAAAATGCGAGGCCCATCGTTTGTTGACGCTTTCGATGTCGCTGATGATGTTACCATCCTTGTCCTTACATAGGCTTGTCCTCAGTTGATATCCGTTCTTAACATTATTGATAAGTTTGTACGCCTGTCTAATGTTCTTACTGGCTAATCTTTGGTTTATTTGCTGTAACTGCTCGTCAAAATGTTTGCGTTTCTTACGTCTAATTAACTTATTAGACACTCGCCGAAGCTCGTTATATCTTTCTTTCTTGGCTCGGGATGCGCGTTGTGTGTATTGGCGATAGGCTTCATTTTTCGCCTCAATCGAGGCCCTGCATTCTTCGTCGAACCAGTCTGCTCGTCTGCGCCGGCCTTTATAGCCCACGACCTCTTCTGCGACCCCCTTGATGCTGTCTTTGAGCTCCTCCCAGAACTCATGGATGCCTAAATTGTTGATGTCATCAAGCATGGGCGACAGTTTTTCCTCTAGTGCTGTTGTATACGCAGCCGCCGTGGCATCATCAATCAAATTGTCAACCTCGAAGATCTTGGCAGGGTTGATTCTCGTTATGTGCACCGAAGAATTCACCATCAGATGTGTAAATTATTTCTTTATTTCGATTATCTTAGGAAACCGATTATCCGAGGTGGACGGGGTTGGACCCCCCCTCGGGTAATCGGTTTCTACTGTACTTCCAATAAACAGAAAATTTATTTAAACGTATGAAGTTTGAATATAATTAATTAAAATTCCAATCAAATACACTTTCGATGAAAAATATCATTGTTATAATTAAATATTCACTTCCTATTTTCAATGATATTTCTGTCATTTTCCCAAAATGGTTATTTCATCAGCTCCAAATCATAGCCAGAATTTCATACAGCCTATATAATTTTTCTTTAATAAAAGTCTTTTTTTCTGGGTGTAGGGGCCCACTAAAAAAGTTGGCGGGGGGGCTAGTGCAGGATGATTCACCGAACGGTTTGGTTTGCTTTTATCAAGGGTTTTCAATTAAGAAAATATGAATTGATTATAAATTAAAAAAAATTAGTCCAAGCATAAACAAATGTTTTAATAAAAAAATAGTATTCTGACTGTTTTTTTTGTAAAGCAGTGTCATTCAGTGATGATAACAGCGAACTTCTTTGGCTAATTTGAAATGTTAAAAGAATGAATAAAATATAATAAATATAACAAATATAATATATGTATATAAATAATAAATTCAACACTACTCCGCAAAAGTTTTTATAATAAAATTAGGGTTAAAATCAAATATGGCGTAGGAATCAGACTAGGTCCCCAAGGACCTCCACATTCCACTTCCGTAAAAATATAATATGAGTAGCTTTATAATTGGAACAATAAGAGAAAAAAGAACAGGTGAGTGTATGTCCTCATGCCAAGGGTCCAATCTGCGCCTCCGAATAACGGAATAAGGACCGTAAACCCGACTTTGGCGAACCAAAAGTTTAAATCATAACCATTAGTCCGAATCAAAAAAAAAAAATACTGGAATTAAATTTTATCGCTGCGAGCCCGTTTATATGAGTATGTCACTTGCACTCACCTCTCTCCGGCGAAAAATAGAAAAGTATTTTTTTTTACCCTTTCGAGGGCATCCTGTTTTTTTTTTCCTACTTTCTGAAATAATTTTTGAAGAAAGAGTCATTACTATTCCGTATAATCCCACCAAATTTCATGTCGATCGGACTAGGCACTCTTGAAATATTTACTACTAGAAAGACAGGTGGACTGATAAAAAAGCCTCGAGGCCCGGTGCAAATTGACCCAGCTACCCACCTCTCAGTGCGCGCCTGCACATTCCTAATACTACTATCGCATCGCCACATCATCCGCATAAACATGCCTATCAACACCAGTTAACCTTTCTGTCGGCACCTACTACAATATGCATATTCTATACCCAGGCTGGACCTACTGAGAAAAAAAATTATTTTTTTAGAAAAAGTAACATTTTTATCGGTAAAATCATTCTACCCATTCTTTACTGCAATTTTTCAACAATACAAGTATCAAAATAATTTTTGTAGATATACTGGAAACGTTTTTAAGTAGATATATTTTGAGGTGGTATTAGTATAAACGTGTTTCTCCCTTATTTTCTTCTTTTATTGCTTCACTATTTGCATTGCGTTTATCTAGTAGATAGTTCAATCGAATTTTCTAATTCCATGGGAAAATATTTAGCAGTTTGTTGGCAGATTTTACCTCGATCCTATTCTGCAGATTTAAGGAAATAGGTGGGAAGAAATAAGGAATTCTCAAGGCAAAAATCATTTAATTCTAAATTTTTCGTATTTTTTTTTTTGATCAAATCTATTTAGAAAGACGTTTGCAAGTCACTCATACTTAGTCCTTACTATAAGAAAGGAAATAAAACTGGTTTGAATTTCTTAGGATCAAATCTCAGTTGATTAGGTGGTGTTATAAAATGTGACGAAATTAGGCATACTCATTTCCGAACTTCACGGCTTTTTATAGAAAAATCTCAGAAATTTTTATCGTTTATAGTTCAAATTGAGTTTAAATGACATTATTACATCATAAATAAAAAATAAATAAATAACAGGCGCGACAATCCAACATTGGACTAAGGCCGCAGGATGTGTTAGTGACATCCTATTTCCAAGATCTTATCTGCTTTTTGATGAGGTAATGAGATCAGCATCACGCTCAGCAGTGTTATTTATCCCCATAAATGGGTACTCGTTTAACATCTGAGTGAGATCATAGTCTGTCACAAGCTCGTGAGTTCGAAAAACACAATGGAACACGGTGAGATCCGAACTCATGAGCCTGTGCACCGAAGGTGCGCGCACTAACCGCTCGACCAGCCAGACTACTACATCATAAATAACAGAATTTAATATTTGCACTTCTTCCTTCAAGAGAAAAATGGGGGGAATAACTATAGGTCTGGCCAGACCTATTGGGTATCAAAAAGCACTATAAATTGAAAATTATCAAAAACATACTCAAAACTTCAACCGATTTTTTCAAATTTTTGCAAAATGCTTCTAAACATATTATTCTAGGATATCATGAAATACGAAGTCGCTGCGATTTCATCTTCTATGCTTTTTACACCAAAAGATAGTGCCAAAGGTCTGGCCAGACCTTCGTGCCGACAGAAGGGTTAAGATTCAATTTTTAACATTGTTGGATGGTTCCTCTATGTCGAGGAAAGCGGATAGCGTATATTGTTTATATTCAAGGCGTTTCTTGACAATACGCACCACCTTATGGAGAGCCGTTTCCGCGGACTTTCCATTGATGTATGCGTGCTGTGACTTAAAAAGCGCAGTGCTCTCAACCCTTTGTCAGATGTATAAGTCTATTAACCTTCAAGTACACGCGCTATTTTTGGTAACGTTAAATCACGCGTGGGGTCCAGAAGGAGGTCGATCCACACTTTTCAGACATCAGTCACAGTCATTTTCCATACAATTTGAAAGATTGTCAGCTGATTGATTGACTGACAATCAATTCATATACTTTGTATGGGAAATGGCTGTGACTGTGACTGATGACTAAAAAGTGTGGATCGACCTTAAACCAACTCTTTTGAAACATGATTTTGACGTTACCGTGTTTTTACTAAAATTAAGAACGTCATACCTAAAATAACTTGCTACGAGATTCTTTGACTCTTGGCATTCTTATATCGAGAATAACGTTCTTGTTGTAAGGTTTATTATGACAAAGTAAATTGGAATTTAGTCCGAAAATTTAGAAAAGGTACTATCACCAAAACAATTTTAAGATAATTTATTTGCAGAGGGACCTATAGAATCTTTTTGCCCATATGGTACTTGGCAACGAAAAGAGTGGGTCGGATTACAAACCGCGGCTACAATTACAGCAAAGAGCGCAGCCATGTCATTTGTTGTTTTGACTGCGAAAAGTTTTCTTGTCTACAAAAAATAACTACGTCGTGTTGTTTTTCGCAGTCAGTTTTAATGGTTCGAGAAATCTTTCATGTGGCTTTTGGGCCCCTAAATCTCGTGTCCCCCTCCTTATGCGGGCCCTGTGGGCCCTTATGCGCCGCCCCTGCTCCTGTCGAAAGCCTCTTTAATGCCTGAGATTAGCGAAAGCATGAGCTCGTAGCTGGTCAATTCGGAAAAATATATTTACGGTTAAAGGTTAAGCGCTTTAAAATTTTGAATACGAAGGAGGATAAGCTGATGGGTCTGAAATGCTTTGCATTTTCGTGCCCTCGTTTTGCTACCTTCGGTATGAAAACCACTTGGATCGTGGTTGAGTAGCAGAAGACTTCTGAAAAGTACCAGCAGCCAAGGAGCTGCAAGATCTTGCATTATCTGAAGCATAATCGGTAGTAAGCCATATGGTCCTTTAAACGGAGAAAAGCTGTTAATTGCCCAGGTAATCTTCTCCTCGGTAATAATTAAGAATAGGCAGTCACTCTGCCAGTCGCCTCCACTATGCGAACGTAGACGTTGCATGCAAGTGCTCTTGCACCCAGGGAAATGCGTATTCATAAAAAAATCGACCACAGTTGATTCCGCCCAAGTTCCGTCCAGTTTTTTATAAAAGACGAACGCGACTTTGTTTTAGGCAAAATCTTACTAATTCTTGACAAGATCTATTAATTTTGGATATTGTCTAAGGACTGGCGCAGATCGTCCCAAGCTGGGACTTTTGCGGTTCTGATAGTTTTTTTGTTAATTTCTAGGTAGTCCTGTTCCAACATGGAGGGAGAGTTTTCTTACTCCTTTTCACTGGACACGAACTCTTGAAAGCTACTTCCAATGTTTTTTCCAATGATTCAGTTTTCTTGTGTAGCCACTTCACGGAGCTGATCGAGAAGTTTGGCGCACTTGGGAGTTTGTACGTAAATGCGTAAAACCTTCCTGAACTTCTGCCAGTTTATCGGGTTAGAATTTCCGTAGATTTGTGGCGTATCCCTGAAGACACTAAAGTTCAAAAATTTTTCGTTATTTGATGACCAAGACCTCTTTCCATCACGTGTAATTATCCGAATTCGGAAAAACGAAGGTCGTTTTCAGTAGGGTTGAATCCCTGGAAGTTGTGAAAAATACCAGCAGCAATGTTGACTAGCTATGTATATTAGTACAACATCGAACCGACCAAAAGGGTTTAAGGGCATTATTCCTACCTTCTTTCGTCCACACAGCAACATTGTACTCATCAGAAACTACCTTAATCTTGCTGGGAAACTGGCTCGGCCAGGGGTGTTTGGATGTTAGTATGAACAAAACACGCTTTGGTGGAATGGTCAGTTGGTATATATACTAACAATATCACACCTTGGATACGATTGTATTGCCAGTATACATACCAAGTAACCATTCCACCAAAGTGTGTTTTTTCGGACTAACATCCAAACAACACCCCTGGTCCAGCAATTTCCCCAGCATGATTAAGGTAGCTTGTCGATGTTGTCATCCCTCAGGAACAAAAGAAGGTTATCCCAGACAAGCTAAGAGCGCTGGAGGTTTTTCTTCACCATCCTCATTATTGCCTTCGGTCTCAGTTTCCTCCATGCACATGTCCTCCAGCACCGGATCCTGCTTCTTCTCTACTACTTCAAAAACTGCCAGTAGTGGTTCATACTTGCTTTTCGCTCTAAAAAGTCCCAAAATACGCATACATATACACTGAAAGCCGAGTTTTTTCAAGTATGCTGACGAAAGCATGATAAGTATCTGAAAAATTCAATATAACAATTTATAGAATTTATACCCAACGAATTAAGAGAGGCGATCATATTCTCAATTTTCAATAAAGGCGACGTTAACGATCCTGAATGCTATCGATGTGTTTTTTTCTTGAACTCGACTGAACAAATATGACAACTGTTCTATACAGGGTGTCCCATTCATGGTGGAGAATATTTTAATGGTAGGTAGTGTGGCTCATTTGGAGAAAATTAATGTACAACGGGACCCCTATATTTTTAACCGTTACAATGTTATAGCATTTTTTGTCAAAATGCACGATTTGCTGAACTAAATCAAAATTTGCAACCAATCATTTCGCCCGAGATATGACTTCACTTTCTGAAACTACATTTCCAATAAAACGACACCTCGCCCGTTACGAAGTTGCTCGTATCTTCCGAGATCCACCCGTTCAAACTTAAAAGAAATTTTAAAATTGCATACGATTTTATTATTTGATTTTTTTATAAAAAAAAACAATTTTACAATTTCTTTAAAGTTTGAACGGGTGTATCTCGGAAGATACGAGCAACTTCATATCTCGGATGAAATGATTGGTGGAGTGGCAAATTTTGATTTAGTTCAGCAAGTCGTGCATTTTGACAAAAAATGCTATAACATTGTAACGGTTAAAAATAGAGGGGTCCCGTTGTACATTAATTTTCTCCAAATGAGCCACCCTACCTACCATTAAAATATTCTCCACCATGAATGGGACACCCTGTATAGGTAAGATTTTCGAAGTGGCTAAAAGATGGGCAAAATCAAAAGGGATTTCGGAAGGAAAGTTTTTATGTGCTACTAAAGGTTTACCGTATGCAGATGTAGTGCTGCACGCGGAATTACCAAATGATTTGCAGCAAATGATAGCCAGGGACTTACTTACGTAAAGAAAAGGTGGTATTACACTATCAAATAAAATTTGTCCAGTGGGTCACACAAAATTTGTCCAACTTTTGCAATGACCAAAAGTGTTTTTCGAGACCTATTACACTATGGGACAAACAAATGACCAACTTGTTTGAGCAATGACGAGTCAGTCGGGTTTTGGGTCATTTGTTTCACCAAGGCAAATTTGCCTATCACACTAGTATGACCGTTTCAGAAAAAAAATGGCCAAAGCTAACTTAGATTCAACATGCATTTAGGGGTTATTTGGTATCGTTTCATTTTATTGTCAAATTTGCAAAGGTTTAGTTGAATCAATTTTTGTTCTATAGAAAATAAGTTTAATTTTGCTTTAAGACTTTAATCTTGCCTCTTGTTATTTAAAAGGATTCATGTTATTTAAGAAGATGAAAAGTGACCGCCGGGAGAATGAAAAGAAAAGTTTGGGTTCGTTAATGTTAGAAACAGAAAAGTTGTCTATGTTGAACTTAGAGAAGCAACCAGCTGGTTTCACAAATTTTTGTTCGTGTTTCGTGCCGGGGCGTACGAAAAAAAAAATATATTTAGAGACGGATTTTAGGAATAAGGTTGACGGTGCTCATATTTTATAAGTGCTCAGTGCATCCAAATCACGGAGTTTATACTAAAGACCACTTGAAAATTTTCATGAGAGTTTTAGGGACCATCAGATCTTTAAACATTTAAAAAAATTTTCTCCGCCTTCTCATTTGTAGCTTCAAAATTATGGTCCCCTTTTATTTCTAAAAAAAAATATTTGTTTCTGATCGATAAAGCAAACGTTTTACTAAAGTTACATACTGGCCACTAATCCAGGTAAAGGTAAAAATCAAGTGTTACGTGTTCCTCGAAATTAGAATAAGTATTCGATTTTCTTTTCGTTTAATTTGTATTCGAGATTTTTATGTAATGTTCGATTACTAAGCAACTCCATCTCTCTATACGGTAGTTTCAAGTCAGAAATTTATTGTGAGTCTGTTCGACCATTAAAAAAATTAGCTACCATCCTGAACGAAATAATTGGAGCACGGGAACGGGTATATCGTGACTTTAAGAGTGCCAAAGACAGCGATAGTTCCATATCTCCGTTCTCAATTTATTGCGAATATCTTGCAGCAAAGATACAATATTTAACAGTTACCTAAAGGTAAAACCAAATTAACATTCTTTATCCAATTTTCTACACATTTTTTTATTGGGAAATATGTACTTTGTTTCCTCCGGGAAAAAATATTAATTCATTTATAATTCGTGGATTACTAATTACTAATTGTAATTGAATTTATTATTGACACTATGGCCAAGAGGCTCCAAGTTGTTGAGAAAAAAAGAAACTTTTATAACCGGAAAAACCCGAGAAAATAATTGAAGTGACGTGTGACTACCAAAATTTTTTGATAGAGATAAGATCGCCAAACTAGAGCTGTGTACTGACCACGCAGATTCTTCACTTGGAAGTTATTATTGAGAGTTAAATTTTACTATCAAAAACATTTTCTTCAGATTTCCACGGATTAATTTAAATTTTGAATTTTCCAATATCCCAAGTTTGCAAAAAAGTATAAAATTGTCGTTATTTTTTATATTGATCATTAAATTCACCCAATCGAATTATTTCGTTTGACCACCATGCGCCACTCAGAAAATTGATAATTTATGAATGACCATATGAGCAAAAACTGCAAAATTAATTTGACCA
Source organism: Microchrysa polita (assembly GCA_949715475.1). Classification (NCBI taxonomy): domain Eukaryota; kingdom Metazoa; phylum Arthropoda; class Insecta; order Diptera; family Stratiomyidae; genus Microchrysa; species Microchrysa polita. Next base: position 106,144,183 of record OX454416.1, on the reverse strand, counting down.
AAAATGTGTTTTGTTATTACACTAAGGTCATATGTTTGACCAGAAATGAATGACCACGATGGTCATTTATTTTCGGTCAAACACATTTTTGGTCATTTATTTTGCTATTACACTAGTGGGACAAACTTTTTGCGTCATTGGTCAAACTTTATTTGATAGTGTAATACATCCTTGACTGGATACCTGGAAATATAATCTGAAAAAATCTAAAGTTAAGATTTTCAAGAAAAACAAATCCTCGATTAGCCTAGCATATCATTCTGTACTTTCAACTGATGTAGACAAAGAGTATACAAGAAGCGTCCGCCCTTGCACTTTTGCCGGCCGCGCAAGATTACAAATTGCCTCCTCTAAGACGTTTATTGTTTTGAATCGGATGCATCGACATCATATTTTATCGGGAATGATGCTTATTTGACACAATTAAAAAAATTAGAGTTCAGTCCAGAGAAACATTTTCCGTTTCTAAAATTCGAGACGAAAACTGAAAAGTGCCGAAAAATCAGTCATCTCTCCGTTTCTTTACGCTTAACGTGTGCTGATTGGCACAGTGGCTGCATTCAGCGAATGAAAAATTTAGCAGAAAAGTAAATATACTCCAAATTAATTCTCATTTCGCAAATATTCACTATCCAGCGGAGAAAGAGATCGGTAGCCGGTAATCCTTGTAGTATTTCCAGTAAATTTTGTTTGCTGAATATTCTGAATGGAGCTTTTGCATCATAAATAACTTTTAGAAGTTTAACGAGGCCGGGGCTAATTTCGGGCGTGGCCGAAATTTGGATACCCTTCGCTCTCATCGGGCTAAAAGCATTTTCGGGCGTACCTACGACTTGTATTTAATTGATGCCCCCAAAATATCAAAGCATTATTTAAAAGAATGTTACGCTCAAATTTGGCACCAACATTTTAGTGCTGCATTATGGAATTTATTGGGGCCCCATTAAAATATAAACCCCGGTCCCGAAAGGCGTAACACCTACCCTGGGTTTGTTGCCACCTGTTCGATACCGTCTTTTTGTTAGCACCTGTTCAACACCGAATAAATCGAATGTCAGTTTTTCAATACCGCGCTTTAGCAATGTTTTCCAAGTTATTTTTTTATTTTGGTTTGGCCGAGAGCGGTACTGAAATCTGAGTACTGAGCAATAAATAAACTGATATAATGGACCGTAGTGTTAATGATGTCGGTCTCTTTGGTTCTGGCCATCTATTAATAGATTTAATTCTTCTTCCTTGCCTCGTTCTTTATACCGCTCCATGGCTTCGCGTTGCTCGACCCGCGGTGTAGGCACATCGCCCGTTTTGGCGATAATATCCCAGCATATTTCTACAGGCAGCTCTATCTTGGATCGTGTCATCGCCGAGACCAATGCGTTGTTGTTGCTTTTTCATTTGACACATCCAGGTGTTCTTCGGTCTGCCTCTGGCCTTGGGTCCATCAAGTGGAACTTCCATTGATATCGCTTAATCCAAAGGATACACTGTAAGAAACCTTCACTGGCTGGACACTGGAAAGCCACGAAGAGCCGATAGTGGATTTGTCTGGGGTGCATCGGCTGATTGTCTCATAATTTTTAACAGCCAAGTCTGGCTGTGTGTGATTGAAAAAAGAATTTAAAGTATACAACACCGATAACAGCAAATGCAAATTCTAATTGCCTTCCCCTCTCAATCTCAAGGTTAGGTTAATTTCGCTCTCCAGGAAAGTGATTCTCAAAAGTATTATGTACATATAATTAACCAAAATGCATGCTCCCTAATTATCTCCTCAATTACAAGACATAATAATCAATGATTTGACCATTCCAACACTCGGCTAACCGCTCCACTTCACAGTCACACAATGCACTAGTACCACATTTATCGGCAAACATTCACCTAGAAACAATAATGTGACTGCTATTTGTACTGATTTGTTGAACTAACCAAACTAATCCGCAACCAAACTATGTATATTTGACAACATTATTCTAGTTGATTGTATTCCGCTTTAGAAAACACTATGTATGGATCGATGTGCATATCCTTATACAGAAAAGATAACCGAACACGCCGCGCCGTATAGAGTTCCCTGAGTAAATATTTTGAGTCAACATGAAACAATTATCGACAACGTAAATACGTGTAGTGGTGTAGTATGTACTCGAAGATAATGCTGGCGTCGCAAACAATGACAATTTATTGAAGAGTCTCGGTCCCGTGAATAAGGGATTACTCGTGGTGCTATGGCTTACCAGATAATATAATGACAAACTTTCCCCCAAAAAGGGACACACAGAACAAGAGAGAAATTCAAATAGCCTGAGGTGTCTTATAGCAATTATCTTGGAAACAAGGAGTTTTAAGTGTTGAAGTTTTTGTTAACACCCGGTGGAGTTAATTAGATTCAAATTGAAAGCGAGCGGTATTATGTAATGTAATAGATGTCGAAGTAATGAATACAGAAACAAAAAACTGAGCTGTCTATTATGTATAGTTATAAATAACTGTCCATTCTATAGATACATATACTTATACATATGTGTAGAACAAGTTTTTTGAAGATAAAATTAGCACGATATAGCCAGAAGTAATCTTTCTCTGGACAACTTTTCTTTGTCAGTATCTTTCTGTGAATTCTCATCACATCCCAATTATTCAATTTATTTCAAAATTTGTTGCCAATTCGTTGGTTTGTATGGCAGTTTGTATGGTACACAAATAAAAAAGTTTTTCTCAGAAGAACCTAAATGGGGGGTTAAGTTTGTTTGGCAGCCCCATGATCCCGTTGTTCAATTTTAGCGATTCAAACATACAAATAGCCTGCAACAATAATAAGCATGTGTAGAAAATTTCAGCTCTCTAGCTTTTATAGCGGCCGACGGACATCGCCCAATAGACTCCTCAAATCATGCTGATCATATATGTATACTTTTTATATGGTCGGAGATGCCTCCTTCAATGCGTTGCAAACTTCATGACAAAGTTAATATACCCTTTCACTCTATGAGCGAAGGGTATAAAAATATTTCCTTACATTTAAACAGATTGGATATAACATAACACAAACACTTATTTTGGAAAATATTAACGACGTTTCTATATTGATATATATATATATTGTGGTCCTACTGGCAACCATTTCCGATGGCAGCCCCGCTGCCATACGGGAGTTTCAAGCCCATTTCGGGGCGGACCACACCCGTTTTTTAAACGAGAAACGGCCAAGAGTTGCCACAAAACCCCTCCATGGCAAGAGCTGTGAAGGTTCGAATGCAGGAGGGTTGTGTATGGCTGTGTATGTGTGTGGAAGTGTTCTATGTGTTTTTTCGTCAAATTGGGAGCATTTCATCTCAGCGCTGTTGCTCTCAATTCTATTAATCCGCGCCGGCATCGAAACTAATCCAGGTCCCGAAATTTACATCTGTTGTGTTTGCAACCGACGTATCTTCGGCAATGTCTTTGAGATGTACCTGCTGTAGAGAATGGTGTCATTTTTATTGCTCTGGCTTAAAAAAAAAATGGGTGTCTGAATGCGGGTCGCCCCCAGCCACCCCAGGCCCCAGCTCACAAGCTAATGGTTTACCACCATCTCCGGCCAAATCTGGCCCTAGCTCTCGAGCCAATTCTCCACCACCGCCACCCGTTGTCAATAATACAACAAGGCATACTCGCTCAAGTTTAACACCTGCACCCCCCGCAGCAGTGTACACCCCACTCACCATATTGCAGTTTAACTGCAATGGCATCCGCAAGAAGATCAGCGAGATCGTCCGTTTCATGAGTACACGCAGAATTCTGATAGCGGCATTTCAGGAGACAAACCTCAACTTCCGAATTTAATATCCGCGGCGATTACATACTTTTGAGGTGCGATAGAGTTGCCAGGCGGGGGGGCTTGCATTCCTAATACACAGAACCGTGCAATACAGTGTATTAGATCTTCGTTTCAACGATGGCACGGCGGAACTGCAAGCTATTGCCGTTAAATCCGGCAATACCAATATCGAACTTATAAAGATTTATGTTTCACCAGCATCCAGCTCTGGCTATAAGTTAGATATTGGTCCACTCCTCACAGGACAGCATAGGATCCTACTTAGCGACTTTAACGCCCATCATGAACTCTGGCACTCTCCTCGGTAATGATATAAATATCGCGACTAAATTAGACCCATCAGACTTCTGCGCACTCAATGGAATTTCGTCTACACGCGTCGCTGGCGCCTACCATAGTTCTCCTGACATAACTATTGTAAGCTCCAGTTTGATAAGTGAAACCCGGTGGGAGACAACTATCTCCTTCCAATCCGATCACCTCCCCATACTTATTAATATTGATAAACCAGCTGAACTGACGATGTCAGAACGGCGTACGTTTATCAATCACAAAAGGCAAATTGGGAGGGTTTCACTACGACGAAGTTTGCCGCGCTACCTATTCTAACAAACACCAGGGAAGCCAAAAAGAATATAAAGAATGTCATTGTCAAAGCGGTAGCTCGCTTTATTCCGGCAGGACGTATTCCCAAAGTTCAGCCATATTTCTCAACTACTGCCGCACATTAGCCGACGAACAATAACATAAGACGCGCAAATCCGGCAGACCCCAAAATTCCGGAGCTAAACTTCGAAATAAATCGACAAGTAAATACCTCCAGCAAAGAGAAATGGAAGGAGCATCTGGAAAGCTACGACCTCTCGAAAGGTGTCAGCAAACTTTGGGCAACGGCCCGCGCCCTGTCTCATCCAACCAAAGATAAGGGTAGTGTAGCCATCACATTCGGCAAGAAAATCACCGCAGATCCTAAACTGTTTGCGAACTTGTTCAATAAATAATTTATTGAACATCCCAAGACCAAGTCGCTCAACTGCAAAATAAAAAGAAGGATACGCAACCCAATGGTTGACATTATTCCCACCTATACAGCGGACCAAATTTTAAGCAGCGATCAAGAACGCTAAAAACTCTAAGGCCATTGTACCAGATGGCATTTCAATGGCCATGCTGAAACATTCAGATTTTCAGGCCATCGAATACCTCACGATGGCTTTCAACTTGTCGATATCTACGCTTGTCATCCCCGAATTTTGGAAAAAGGGTCGAATTACCCCCCTTCTAAAACCCGGTAAAAGCGCAAAACTCGCCGAATCCTTCCGTCCAATCACGATATTATCACCCGTTGCAAAGAGACTCGAAGCACTCATCCACCCCACCCTTGTATCACATGCTGAGCTAGCTTCTCACCAGCATGCTTCAGGAAGATGGATAGTAATACAACAGCTCTCGATCTGATCACCCATCACATCCATAATGGCTTCAACCAGAAACAGCCCTGTGACAGAACTGTCCTAGTGGCGCTTGACCTGTCGAAACCCTTCGACACGGTTATCCACTCTGCGCTGTTGGCCGACCTCCTTATTATGCATGTTCCTGCACAAGAGGTTAGGTGGATTGCCAACTATCTATCTGGGAGGCAATCCAATACCGAGTTTCGTGGCAGTTGATCAAAGCATAGGGAAATTAAGTAGGAAGTTCCACAGGGTAGCGTACTCTCTCCTAGATTGTTCAACATCTACCTGTCGAGCCTTCCAACACCCCCGGAAGGTATCGAACTAATTTCCTATGCGGATGATTGCACCGTGCTCACCACGGGGAATGATTTAAATGGTATGTGTGCTCGATTAACTGACTATATTGAGAAACTGGTGGAGTTTTTCAGTATCCACAACCTCGTTGTTTCGCCGTCTAAATGCACTGCAACACTTCTCACCACCCGATCGCAGGAATTGGCCGTCATATTCCGTCTCTTAGGCTTGGATTTTGCTAGCCAAGAATCACAAATTGAAACTTAGCAATTATAGACCGCGGAGATCCGTCACGAGTTTTTTGTGCGTTTCGTGTAAGTTAAACAGGTTTTGGCATATCTGAGACTTCCAAGACATTCTCGATAGTTCAAATATGTCATCTAAGTTCTCGTTAACTGTCTAAGGAACACCAGAAATTTCTAGTTCGCAACACAATTTTTGCTGGTCGACTTGATTAGCGTGTGTGGTCAAATATCTTACTTGACGTTTTAGTTCGGATTTTTCGCGAGACAAGGCCTCAGATTTTGTGAGCTTGTCTATTTGTGTGGAGTATTGACCCAGTTGAACAGCAAAGTCATCGATTTTGCCGCAACAGTACTCCAATGATGCCCTGTGCTCTTTGATGTCATTCTTTATTGACTTTCTTAGAGGCTCGATTTCGCTTGAGAAGTCAGCCCGTAGTCCTTTGATTTGTTGAGCAATATCATCAGACTCGGAGTTTACAGACTTTTTTGATGTATTCGGCAAGCTGTCATTTGCAGTACGGCACGGATTACAAGTTCATGTTTTCCTTTTTTCCCGGGAGATTTTGCGATCTTGAAACTCCGCGCGTGAAATAATGCTTTACATTTTACGCATTCATTCGCATCCGCAGCCTCGGTTATGGCTTTTTTGCACTTGAAGCAGTTCAAGTTGGTGCGTAAACAGTAATTAGTTGACCGACTTAGAGCCAGGCGCGCACAGAGGATTTACGGGGCCCGGGGCATATAAATAAAAGTGGCCCCTTTGAGAAAAAGAACATTTGTCCTTGGAAACTTTATAAATGTTGTTCCTACTACAGGATGCCAGGACGTTGGTACCTGAGAGAGCGACATTAGGGTAGATAGATAGGGCGCTCGTCTTCGAATCATAGGTTCGCGGGATCGAATCTCATTGTAGGCGCAGGTAATTTTCTATGCTTAAACATCACTAACACCTATAGAGGTCAATGCTGCGCTGCGTGAGCATTTTTATAAAAAAAAACAATTGACGAAAACATTAATTTAATAAACGTTACAACAAGAACGCTATTCTTAATGTAAGAATGCAAAGAGTCAAAGTAGCTCTTAGCAAAGTTATTTTAAGTACGATGTTCTTAATTTTAGTAGAAAAACTGTAACGTCAAAATCATGTTTCAAAATACTTGGTTTAAGATCGATCCACACTTTCTAGTCATCAGTCGCAGTCACAGTAATTTCTCATAAAAATTGACAAATTGTCAGTCAATCAATTAACTTGTATAGAAAGTGACTGTGACTGATGACTGAAAAGTGTGGATCGACCTTCAAGAGTGTTTTAGATTGATTTAAATCTACTTTTTTTCTCAGCCCACTCAAGAAGTTGGCGGGAGGGCCCAGAGTGAAGTTGTTCCGTAACTGCTGATGGCATAGCAAAAATCGAAATTCTTGTCTCTTCATAAACGTTACTAAGACCGAGTGTGCACTGATCCATAGGAGAACAAAACTCTAAAACCAAACCAGTAGAAAACGTTGAGAAATTTTGCTAGTTCGAGAGCATAGTTACAGATAAGACTACAATGAGTTAACAATAATCAGAGAGAGACTTGAATAAATATAAGTTTAAGGAAACTAAATAAGAAATAGTCATTTAAAGCGGATCCATCGTTTTCAGTTTCTTGGTTAACACTTTCTCTATAAAACACATATAGTTCGAGGACACTCAGATTTTAAGAGAATACCGATTAATTAGATAAATTTCGGCAGAGTGTGCTGTTGATCTCAACACCTAGAATATATCAAGATCAGTGCCAATTTTAGATTTAGCAATTTTAATTGAAAACAGTAGGTGAAGGGAAATCCTATAAGGTCCTAAAAATGCTTTGAATAACGCAAAACAAGATAAATAGAGATTTAAAAAAAATTTATCTGACATCAATTCGTGTAATAATTTTGCAGACGTATGTGCACTACGAGACCACTGTCCCTGCGGGGCCCTCTCCAACGCGGGGCCCGGGGCAAATTGCCCCTTTTGCCCCACCCTCTGTGCGCGCCTGCTTAGAGCTATAACTTACGTTGTTCAACGATGGTGTGTGATAAATTAGCTCAGATCTATTGATCGAAATCCCGGTGTTGTTGGAATTACGTTGAGTTTGTGCCGGGTAGATTATTCGTGCGATAGCTGGAAATTGGATAATCGGTGTTTGGCTGGACCAGTTGACAGGTGCTTATGGTAGTGTCACAGTGCCGATATAAAATTCAGCTTGTTTATAGCTTGCCGCTCAATTAGCGCCTCAAACGATAGAGATATTATGTCTCCTTAGTTGCGAAGAAATTTGATCCAAAAATTGTTGGTTTAGGATGTTTTTCCGTATTTTTAGGTAAATATTTTCCGGAGCTACAAATTTTGTGGCTGTCACCTAGTTTGACGTTAACAGTTTATATGATGGCATATAATTAGACGCCTGAAAATTATTTTGCAATGTTGCTTAACTAGTGCTCCTCTTTAGGGTTTTCAGTGTAGCTCCAAGCTCACTAGCTTAGTTAGGCTAGTGTCATACGGCGTTTTGTAATAAAATATACAGGGTGTCCGGAAACTGCCGCATAAACGCACCGGAATGTGATTCCTCATGTGATTTCCAGCAAAAAACTTGTACGGAACATACCCCCTCAGCATAACCCTTTAGCTGCCACAGGCATTTAAAGATTTTTGAAAAAATCATTTTCTTGCACGACTTAAAGCCTAATATCTCCAAAGCTAGACCAGCTAGAATAGTGAAATAAAATTATTATTCTCTCATCATTACCGTAACTCCTAGTGGAGCATGGTGCGTTGATGACTACCGTGTGTCATCAGTCATCAACGTTACGAAGACAACTGAATTCGGAGTGTGATACGGTTGTCAGCCATACCACTTCCTAGTCGCATTGTTAGTTTATTATTCTACGATAAGAATATATCTTATCATCTTCTTCTGAATAATAATTTTGCGACGAGTCGTGCCGAGTTTGGAAACTCGTTTCTCTATGAGTGTCTATTTCACAGAGTGGCGACCGAACGATCACGGCCACAGAGCACGACTTACTATTATAACAGCCAACAAATTTACCTATTAAATAAAACCACACTAAAATCGGATAAGAGATTTGGTTTTTACAGAGCTTCAAAGTCAAATTTGCGTGATTTGACCCAAAAACAATCTTTTTTCCATCTCAATCTTCTCCAACTTCTGCCAGGGAGAGGTGCTTGTACGATTCTTTTAAAAATTGGCGCATAGTCTTACAATCAAATCTTTCTTACACCATTTTGATCAAGCTCCATTACTTCTAACAGTTTTTATACTTTTAGTGTAGAAAACTAGGGTTAATTTTAGCTCGAATTCAATACAATTCAGTTTACACTGCCCCTAAAGATCTGCAATTGGTAAAATCTATTCAAAGTATGTCGAAATCGAGCCAAAATTAACCCTAGTTTTCTGCACTTAAGGTACTAAAACTGTTAGAAATAATAGAGCTAGAATAAAATAATGTAAGAATATGATCGTAAGACTATGCGCCAGTTTTTAACCCTAGATAACCAACGTTATTCTTTCTACATTGTAACCAATGTTAGTCGATTCGACTAACACCATATTAAGACTCGTTTTTTGAACCTAGGGATGCCTCAAATATATTAAAAGCGGTTCTAACTTGAAATACTATCATTATTTTTACTAAATGTTAAACCAAAAAGTATCGGTGTTCGATTTTTATTTTATTTTAAAGAAAACTAACTACCTACTTACTAAAGGCATTTGACCTTATCACTGTAGCAAAATAAGTTGCACAGTACAAAATTTGGTCGTTTCCACCTGCAGTACTTTGGTTTAACGATCCACACCTCGTCAATAAAGCTGCAAATAGGTTTATTGTTGATGATGTCGATACTTAACTGATTCACCTACTAGGATGTGAAAAGACACAACTATTGAGTGGAAGAGCAAAAAGCAGCAACCAAAGGAAATATCAATGGTAGTCGAAACGACTAACATTGGTTATGCAGGGTTAAAAGAATCGTACAAGCACCTCACTTTGGCAGAAGTTGGAGAAAATTGAGATGGAAAAAAAGATTGTTTTTGGGTCAAATCACGTAAATTTGACTTTGAAGCTCTGTAAAAACCAAACCTCTTATCCGATTTTAGTGTGGTTAGTTTTATTTTATAGGTAAATTTGTTGGCTGTAGTAATCATTTTATTTCACTATTGTAGCTGGTTTAGCTTTGGAGATATTAGGCTTTAAGTCGTGAAAGAAAATGATTTTTTTTAAAATCTTTAAATGCCTGTGGCAGCTAAAGGGTTAAGCTGAGGGGGTATGTTCCGTACAACTTTTTGATGGAAATCACATGAGGAATCACAATCCGGTGCGTTTATGCGGCAGTTTCCGGACACCCTGTATAGATGTAAAATGATGGACACAGTACTGATAGTTGAACATTCATTATCCTTAATAAGAAAAATATTTTTTTCTAGTTTTCTTTTTTGATGTTTTTATTTCTTTTATGTGCATATTCCATATCGACAGTACGACATTTTGTTAATAATAAAAGCCTATACGGTGTACGATTGATTTCCAGGAAATCTTATTAGCTAATTGCCCGGAGACACCATTTTCATCAATAGTTTTGATTAAATAAGTAGAATCTATGATTGGAAACTGGATAGGCTTTTTGGCATAATTATGTATTCCAAATCAAATGCGTATGTTTGTGTGTAAAAAAAGCGTATTCCTCTTCATCCCTTCCTTTTTGCTTTGTCAATGGACGAGAAATTGATTTCCTTGAAACTGATTCGTTCAAGTTATGGAATACATATTTTTAATTAAGTATCAATTGCTGCCTAAGGAGTTTGCATCAAACTTAGCATCATAAGAACAGAAAATTATGTTTGGTTTAATGTTGGTTGATTTATTGGTCTCTCTATAATACATGCCAAATTAACCCTACTGTATACCATACTTCTCATATTTACTGTTCGCGTTCAAATAGAACAAATTGAAAAACAACCTCCAAACTTATTTGTATTATGTATTTTATCGTGTCACAAAACAACCCATTACAGCCCAGCCGAAGACATTGGCCGTTATTTATAGATATCCTTGTGCCTTGTCAACGCCACATAAACGATGAAATTGTTTTATTGCAACGTGAACACACTTTGTATTTGAAGCGTTTGTCCTTTTAAAGAAAAACATATCACATGCGGTAGACGGTGAATCTGTCTTTTTTTGTCGGGTCTTACATATCCATTCCACGTATCCATCCATACCTATACTCTTTTAAATGGGTGGTGGTGGTATTGTAGCCACCCTAAGAAATATAACTAAGTGTAAATTTACGACTCCTTTTGTATGGCAATAAAATTTTTATTACAAATTCAATGAGCCATACTGGAATTTGTGGAAATTGTCGGTGAATGTTTTTTTTTCGGTTGCCGATGTTATTTATGTTTTATCGAAATGTTTATCGATAAAAATTGCGACATATGATTTATGGTAGAATTGGATTGTTGTCATTTTATTAGTTTGAAATTCGGAAAATTTTATTCAATAATGGATATGAAACAAAATTTAAGCTTTGCATAATACATATAAATATAGGGTTCTGTCACAGTGTATTTCACCTGAAAAGATAAGATAAGATAGCTAATAGATAAATACTAGTTCAACTTCAGCCCGGTTTCTGATTGTGCATAATCTAATATTTTGCTCGTGCAGTACCGGATATTCATGAGTTCCATGCCTTTTGTCAAAACCCCGCTGGGCGCCTTCACCTTACTCGTAGAATGTTGATATAACCCTCCCTACATTTTGTCTCCTGACCGAAACAAATTCACATAACAGCTCCACGGCGGTGTCACTCTTTCTGTAACTTAGGAAAAAATCAAAATGGCTAAGCAAAATGCAAGCCGAAATTATAGAATCCAATTCGTCCTAACTGTATGTCTGTCAAGTTAGCATTAACACTTTGAAATTTCGGCGATCACTATAGTGCAATAAATTTCGCGAATTTGCCGTGATTCAATGGCAAAAGCAAACAATTTTCCGCGCCCCTCCTTCCCATAAAAACAACCCCTAAGTGTTTTTCTGACCAAAGAGCGTTTAAGGCCTTGAAATATAAGTTTTAAGCATCGGAATGAAACAGATTATATCCGCTTGCATGTTGCAGGGGTTACCCAAGATATCTGCACTTTTACAAAATTTGCGGGGCGCTCCTTTACAAATACTATAGACGTAACTTAAGATATCTGCACCCTCAAAAAATTGGCGCGCCCCTCCTTCCCTTAAAAACAACCCCTATCAATTTAGGATTACCACTCTAGTAGCCGCGAGTTAAGAATTTAACTTAAATTAAATGTGTCCAGGAATTTGCTGCAGGGGTCCACTTATGGTACCTGAACTTTCAAAAAAATGTCCCCTCTACATCCTTAAAGACTACCCCTAAATGCGTTTATGGCCCCATAAAGAGTTTATAGCGTAACAAATCATTTTTTAAGTATCACCATAAAAGAAAATGTATTTAGTTGAATGCTTTAAGAGTAACTTAAGAAATCTGCACCTTAACAACATTTCCGCGCCCCTCCTTCTTTTAAAAATCACCCCTGTAAAGTTAGCATTACCACCCTAGTAGTGACGAAGTTAATTGTTCTCTTAAAACCAAATGTGTCCAGAAATTTGCCGCGGGGGTCACTTCTGACCCCTGAAGTTTCAAAAAATTTGACGCGCCCCTCCCCCCCTGCATTCTTCAAAACTAACCGTTTGCGTGCGTATTGACCCCATGCAGAGTTTGTACCGTAAAAAGTCAAGTTCTATGAATCGTCATGACACATATTGTTTCTTTGAATGCTGCAGGGCTTACTTAAGATGTCTGCACTTTCAAAAAATTTGCCCTTCTATTCGATAACTCCCGAAATAATGAGCTAGCGGTTTGAAATTTAGGTCAGATGCTTGTTTTGATAAAATCTTGGACGGTATTGAAAATGGGCCAAATCGGACCAGGAGCTCCCTACCCCCCATACAAATGACCCCACCATGATATTTTTTTCTTTTCGATAACTCCCGAAATAATGAGCTAGCGGTTTGAAATTTAGGTCAGATGCTTGTTTTGATAAAATCTTGGACGGTATTGAAAATGGGCCAAATCGGACCAGGAGCTCCCCTACCCCCCATACAAATGACCCCTCCATGATATTTTTTTCGGCCATAACTTTCGCCAAAATATCACTGTGACCTCAAATTTTGATGAATATAAGGTTTTCCAATTTGTGCAGGTAGATGTTTGCAGCCTGTTTGTTTTGGTGGCGTCGATCTAATCTGTTGTTGACTATTCAGTCACTCATGCCAAATCACCATATCAAGTTGCACGGTCGAGCAGCGCGTTAGCGCGTTCAAATGATCAAACTTTATTATCAAAATGAGTGTTCGTTGGCGCAAATTTTGCCAGCTATATGTCCATTTTACGTGGATTGGCCACCAAGATCGTGCGACTCAACCCCGCAATTCTTTTTCCTGTGGGGTTTCCTGAAGTCGCAGGGCTATAACAATAAGCCGGAGTCGACCGATGCCCTTAAAGTCAATATCAACCAACCCCTCGCTCAAAATCTGCAGGATCTATGCGGCAGTGTCATTGAAAATTGGACCACTCGGGTCTGTGCCATCGTGACAAGCCGCGGCGGACATTTGAATGATGTTATATTCCATACATAATGGTATATATGGATCTTTCAAAGAAAATAAAAAAACGGTTTATACCTCACACACAGCTTGTTTCAATCCATTTCAACATCTACCCAGCCTTATTGGAAAACCTTATACTTTGAGTTTATATAAAATGGAGTGGGTCTTACTAACCCTACCCCTCCCCTACAAAAACCTCTATTTAGCCATATCTTTTGATAGCATATTGCGAAAAACTTCAAATTTGTGGCAAATAATATGGCTGATGGATGTCCTTTGAAAATATGGCAGGTCCGTTCCATTTACCCCTTCCTCCCCTACAAAGTACTTTTTGCACGATTAGAACTCGGTCTCGTTTTAGTTCAAATGCATTTCATTTGCTCCTTATATTCTGTAACTTGATAAAATTTATGCAAATGGTATCTAAACTGATAGAAATAGTATGGCTAGAATAAAATGATGTAAGAAAGATAGTGTGCCTACCAAAAGAATCGTACGGACCTTACCCTGGTAGTAGAAATTTTGAATAAGTGAGATGGAAAAAATGGTTTTTAGGTTAAATCACAACCAAGCTCTGTAAAAACCAAGTCACTTATCCGATTTTAACCCTCGGATGTGCTAATGGGTCTGGCCAGACCTTTTTCATTTCTAACTTGCTGTAAGTTGAAAACCGTAATGATAGATTTTTCGTGACTTTTCCTAAAAAAAATGTTGGCAATCGATTATCGCAAAAATAGTATAAAAAAATATCCTGCAAGAGTAGGTGTAAGGACTTTTTGGTCTACATATCACATACATACGTACCTAATGGGTCTGGCCAGACCCCTAAGCAATTTAAATCGAAAACAGTACATTTTACGTATATATTTTCAGCCTTTATTTGAAATTAAATTGTTGATTATAGTTTCTTCTTTTATTTTCACTTGTAGTGTGTCATGTATTCTTTTTCGTAGGTTAGTGAAGATGTATTTATATAACTATTATCTCGGATTTTGCGGTTAAAAAATTTTTATCGTTTTTTATAAAAAATCTTCTAGTAGAGATGTATAAAAATCGATATGATTGTGCATTCCAGAACGAGTTCTCTCTCTTTGAATATTCTTTGCTCAAATCCATCTTCGCTTACTTCCTCGTTCGTGTCGTACGACCCTGCAAATGATTCGTACTCAAGCTAGACTACCGAATATTTGATGCAGGCCACATAATAACGGTATTTTGAGAATTTGCAATTCTGTCGAAGGTATTTACTTTTTGGGTCATAAGTATGAAATTGATATTCGATTGTGTGACAACTGCGTGTTAGTGTTTTTATTTCAAGTTGAAAATGAGTGAAGAGATTGATTTTCTGTACAGCACACGACGGATAGCAGCAGCTTTGGCGAATAGCTTGGAGATCGAAAGATTGTCTGAGGAGGAAGAGGATTTTTTCCGAGATGACGAGGACGACGATGATGTTCATTTTATTCCCAATGAGGATGAGGCCTCAGATATTGAAGAAGAATTAATCACCGAGCCCAATGAAATCTTGGACAGTGAGGTTGATGACGACTTTCTAGAACCACAACAGTCTGCAGGACCAAGTGTTAACGCTGCAGTTTCTGAAGAATTTTATTGGGAAAGGATGGGACCAAATGGAGTAAAAATGAATCGGTTGCATCTGGCAACACAACGTTATGCGTTTCAAATCTGGGCCAGTTGATACAAACCCAAATCTCATTGAGGTCTTCAAAAAGTTTTTTTCTCCAAACATAGCGACCCATCATAAGGGAAACAAACCGATATGGGAAAAAATTGGAACAGAAATAATGCCAAAAAGAAGCCTAAAATTTGGATAGACCTAACTGAACATGAGTTGGATGCTTTCATAGGAGTACTGTTGGCTGCTAGGGTAACCCATAATAACATGCAAAAGGCAAGTTTTTCATGGGAAACCGATAATCTACCCATCTTCAGAGCCGCCATGCTGTTTGATCGATTTTTGTTACTAAGCCGTTTTATTAGATTCGACCATGGACAAACACGTCCTGAACGACAGAAAGCCGACAATGCTTTCGGGAGATTTGGATTGTTTTGAATGAAAATCTTGCTAAAAACTACAGGCCCCATGCAAATATAAAAGTTGATGAGCAGTTGTTCCCCTACCGTGGTAGGAACAAATTCACCCAGTGTATACCATCAAGGCCAACTAAGTATGGTACATATACAAATTTGGTGGTGTTGCGATTCCATCACCCATTTCCCACTGCGCGGAGAATTATATACAGGCCGAGAAGAGGGTGCATTACGTGAGGTCAACCAAGGCGAAAATGTTTTGTTGAAACTGTCCAAAGCTTATTCTAACAGCGGAAGAACAATCGTTGCTGACAACTTTTTTACAACTTTGGAAGGTTGCAATCGCCTGAGGAACATGGGTTTAGCTTACGTTGGAACTATTCAATCTAACAAAAGGTGCATACCAGAAGAAATGTAGAAAAATCCATCACGGCCTCCCCTATCTTCATTATTTGGATTTCATGAAAATTTGGTGTCAATTTGCAGCATGTGCCTAAGAAAAATAAGTGCCTTCATTTACTTTCTACGGTTCATTACTCGAAGCTATGTGAGGGAGAAACTAAAAAACCGGAGGCAATATTGTTTTAAACTTTTATGTCTACAACCACATACATACCTGGGTATGTTTTTCATTTTTAATTTGAAATATTTCGAGTTCTATGGGTCATATTGATTTGAAATTTTCAGTAGTCTCCTAAAATATTGTTTTGTAACATATTCTTAAAATTTTTTTTGGAACATTACGCTATCAGCTTCGCAAGAAGAATTTTCTTGTTCTTGTTATCGACACTAGCGACACTTATCTTACCGTTCGCCATATAGCGGACATATAGCGGAAAATATCGGAAACACAAAAGTTCCCCCTATGAGAGCGGATAGCAGAACATGCCATTTTTTTTTTCCGATTTTCCGCAAGTACGATATTGGCGGTTCTAGAGATTTACTCCTTCTCCTTGTATATACAACCAACATACCCCGGTATATCTAGTATGGTTGAGCTATTATTTAGGGTGTTAATTAATAAAATCCATAGGTATGTTTTATTTTGAAAGTAAATTCGATGTAAAACACAAGAATATATTCATTCCATAATAGTTGCGTTTCTTTGGTGCCAGAACAATACTTAAGGTAACCTCATGTCCATCAACAAATTCGACAAATGTTCTTATGTATAGAATTATCTGGAATAAGATTTGAATAGAAAGTAAGACTACCGTGTCCTGTTCTAGATCCAAGGAAACGCAGGCTCAACCAATAAAGGGAAACCTATACTATTTCTTAGTCTATATACTCTAGACTAGCCAGCATAGACAAACCTCAAAATATTGACGTGTGGAATGAAGTTTTTGGAAAATATCAAGTAGTAGTTGAAGTTTGGTAAATTTAGGAATTCAAACATGATTCTTTTTCTGTCATTTGTAATGTCAAAACTATATTATCCTTATGCCGCCCACACACTGTCAAAAATGATTTCGGACGCCTCGTGTGTGGGCCTTACGCCTTAGAGTTCAGATCGGGGAAACTCCATACTACAACTGTTTTCTGGATCCTCTACGGCAGTCGTGTCAAACTCAAACTCAGTTCTATGCGGCCCGCGGCCATGTCGAAGTAGCACAATCTGTATCAACACAAAAATGGTGGAATTGGTAAGGTGAACAAATCCAGCCGTTGAACTCAAGTCTACAAAAAATACTTAAACTCGTCAGTGGCTTATGCAAGATTATGTTAGGATTTTGTCTCCGAATACTACCAACAATTTGAGGCTGGTTATTTGATTTTATAAAACAGCTTATCTTTTTTGTACAGGACAATACTACTATATCAATACTACACTTCATGAAACTGTTCTGTCCCGAAATGCAGTTAATCAAAAATTTGTTGGCTTTACCGACCATGAATTGAGATTTATTTGGAAAAATGGCAAATCTTTAAAAACTACGAAAATCTTGGAATTTGTGACTAAATTACCTGGATGTGAAATTCCAACATAATAATTAGAGCCCAAGTGCATGATTTTTAGACCTATACTCATCAAGCTGTATTGGTGCCATATCACAAACAACTTGCGTTCGGCTATCGACGCATTTTTTGGGAAAGCATAAACTGTAAGTAGCTAATGGAAATATGAATTAGCGTATATTTGATAAAATATCATGATTGTTTGTCATAGATTTCACCTTTGGTATTGCCTAGTACTAGTGAGGCTAACACACTTACCAACAGAAGGGATTGTCGTCTTTGCTTGATGGAGAAGGAAAAAGTTCGCAGAAAGACGCGTTTCGTATGTGCTGAATGCGTAGACCCGGTGTGCCAGCAGCACTCAAAACTTGACTAGACTTGTTTTACGTGTTACCGAACTAATACTGATGCTTAAGCATTTGAATTGAATAAAAATACCAAAACATTTATCAGTTTTTATTTATGTTTCAACAAGAATTTAAGGATGTGTGGCGTATATTATAAATTTATACATACTAAGTTAGTAACAATAAAAAAAAAAAAACAAAAAAAAAAGAGGAATACACATAGAGAAACTCCCACAAACACAGTGGGGTCTGGCCAGACCCATTAGTACCTTTATGTGACTATTAAAACATTAGTTTCACTCCCACAAACACAGTGGGGTCTGGCCAGACCCATTAGTACCTTTATGTGACTATTCAAACATAAGTTTTACCGAGAGTTAATGCAATCAATTTTGTTTCGCAAGAAAACTTTTTGGTTGTGATAATCATTTTATTTTGCTATCCTAGTTGGTATAGTTTTGGAAATATTGAGATTTAAGTCGTGTGAGAAAATAGTTTTTCTTTAAATCTGCAAATGCATATGGCAGCCAAAGTGTTAAGAAGTATCCGTACAACTTTTTTTCGATGAAAATCACTTGAGAAATCATTTTCCGGTGTGTTTGTGCGTTAGTTTCCGGACACCCTGTATTTTGTTAAAAAATTACAGAATGTGAAATGCCAGCTACTTCATACTTCATGATGTTTCAAAATACACTAGCCGGCATATGTATTTTGACATCTGGTACTCTCGAGCCAAGATACTGATTTTGTTTAACTAGAGCGAATAACGGTAAATTTCTTATAAGGAAATCAAAGTACATATCAACAGCAATAAATATGCTCAATATATTTTTCCTGCGCATTTTCGCACTCTCTTGCTATAAAGAAGAGAAGAGATTGGTGCGAAATTTTGATGCGACATATGTAAGTATTTTGACAATATTTAAATCTTTGATTGTACACCAATTTCTCTGGAAAAAAATGGATAAAACATAATTTTATTAATGATTTGTGTTTATATTTTGAATTCCAAGCAGAAAATTTCTCCAGTGGCTTGAAACATGGGAAAAAATCAGAAATTCGAAGTTTGGTTTAAGCGTCCGTAGAGGCAAACTTCAACCCTGGTTTAGAGGTTGGAGACGCTGCAATTGAATTTAATTTCATAAGGTAGACTGTTCATGATTAAACACCAGAATTGAATAAGAGAAAAGAAATAGAAAACTGTTCCATGCATCACAGAAATGGGATGTGTATATCGAAACATTACCGAAAAATCAAATATTTATGGAAAATGTCCTAATTGAACCAAAGGATATTATGAATATGAAGAATTTGCCATCGGGGGCAGAGATAATAACGACCACCTTCGGTCTAGAACTAAAAAAGGCAAATTGCATGCATACGCAGGTAAAGTGAAACCAAAGAAAGATTTAAAAACCATACCAAAAGCAAACCTCTGTTACTAAAGAAAAAGTTCAAGCTACTGCAACTTTCGGAAAAAGCTTTTTCGGCTAATATTCGTTTTTTTATTACATTTTTACAAAAAAAAAGTCAATATTTAAAGAAAATGCCCAGTTTATGTGGAAAAACGGATACGTGGCTATCAAAATTAATACCACAGTGGATGCTCTCTCATGATTCAGGGATATTTTGCTTACGATGGCCTAGGCTGCTTAAGTTTAAATCACTGTTTCCATGGCCAAAGCTTCTTTTGGTCGTCATTGAATCGTCGGAAGTTATATTCGTTATTTTTGTGGCACAGTTTGGTTTAAATTTCACTTCTTTCTCAGAGTTCTTCATCGTTGCTCACTCACCACTCGGGGTTCACATTCGTTTTCGTTCAAAAAGCGCCAAGTTTTGTTTTTATTTTGTTTTAAAACATTTTTTTGTTTGGTAATAAACAGTTTACCGTATAAAATAAAATTAAATAGTAGCGTATTCAATGTGTAAACCAGGACTAAGGCTTGCATCAATCGATGCTCAACCCAATCTTTTAAATTCTGATTTTTGTTTATGTTTCGAGCCACTGGCGATACATATTTTTATTTGACAATTAATATGGGGAACTCAAAATTTGATAAAAACATGTTTTGTGCATCAGTTCTTGCGAAAAAATGGGTGCAATTAATTAATTAAATGTTGTCAAAATACTTATGGCACACCAGAATTACGCCTTCATCTTTTCTTTTTTCTATAGGATGAGAGTCCGAAAGAGGACAGGAAAAATATTAAGCGTATTTATTGCTGTCCATATGTGCTTGAATTTTGATAAAAGAAATTTACCGTTATTGGCTTTAGTTAAACAAAACCAGTGTCGGGGCTGGAGGGTATGAGATGTCAAAATACATATGCCGTCCAGTGTACATAATACTCGTATGTTAAGAAGCATGTAGTAGGTACCGACAGAAACGAACCTTTCTCTGAATTTTCAAATGCAATTCAACGAAGTAACACAAATTACAAAAACAAAAACAATAATTATTATATTTTGCTTAACCGTTTGCATTAGATGTCATCGCATTACGCATCATTTGTTATTGCCAATATTATTCTCTCCTGTGTCGTTTTTGCAACCAATGAATTTTAAGTGACATTCCCGTATTTTATTCAAACTCCTCTCTCTCTCCTTTGAAGGGTGAATTTTTGTGGATTATTATTTGCATAAATTTGCAGGAATTCCGCCATTTTTTATAAAATATCATCGTCTTCCCTAGTGGTAAACGGAGTCGAGTCGATTTCGATGCTTTCTTGGCATGGCA
This sequence comes from Microchrysa polita, assembly GCA_949715475.1. NCBI lineage: Eukaryota > Metazoa > Arthropoda > Insecta > Diptera > Stratiomyidae > Microchrysa > Microchrysa polita. The sequence goes on along the minus strand of OX454416.1, from coordinate 106,123,591 downwards.
TTGCCACATCATGCCATATAACTCGGTCGGTGGCTCATGCTCTACCCTAATTTACAATGCGGCATAAATGTGTTTTTAATAGTACCTATGAATATTTTTTTATGTGTGGAAAATACATCGTTAAATCATCTGATGTGAATTCTAGCAGAGCAGTAAAAAAAAGTCTGAATGTACATACATACATATACATATGTGTATGCCACAACATGACTTCTACGTATTTAGCATATTTTAATAATGCAATACGATGATGGTTTTTGTTTTTAATTAAGGTTGAAAAGTTTTTCTCTTTGTACTAATTTAACTTTTATTGTTGCTTTGAATATGTACTTCCATATTTGAATTTGGATATCTTGACTCTAATTGGGGGTTTAAAGAAACTGAGAGAGGGGATAAGGATAAGGCGGTTTATGATTCTTTTGTACTTAAGATTGCAAATTAAAAAATTGTATATGTATATATATATATATATATATACATATATATATATATCCTACGTTATCTTAGAAGGTTTTTACAAAGCCACAAGTTTTTAATGTAAACATTTAAATTACTTCAAGTGTGAAATCTGCTTTGTTTCTGTATGTTGGATAGGTTGCATCAACAGAGAAAATTCCCGATTGAATAAATTGCGTTGTATTAATTAACATTATTCGCGTAAAAACGGTATAGCAGATAACATTTTTTTCTCCTTGCACCAAATCTTCCAAGTTGCCACGATAGGATCTCCGATTCCAATGTCCACGAATAAATCCACTTAACTTCATTTATACTTTTTCTACTTGTCGATATCATTTAAAGCATTTACTGCTCCTTATCATCCTCGCCTTTTACCAGCGTTGCACGATGTCTTTTCTCGCCCTATCGGTGTTCATCGTTGCCATTCCATTTTAAAAGCAGCAGTTTACCCGGCCAACTTAGATGTAATCTTTTTTGCAAATTACTTTGTTGCTACTTTGTTAAACACGAAAGAAACTTTGCAGATTAATTTCGTTGAGAAAATAAGCGATGTAATTTAAGTTGTTTGTACGCCTGAAGAAGCAATTGCACTTTCGAGATGTCTCAATCAATACAGCAAACTGCAAGTGGCTTAATTTGTGGCCGGGTCATATTAAGGAGGATCTTAAAAATAAAAAACCAAAATAAATTATTATCTCAATGCAAATTGCAGTCATGCTAATAAATTGTTCCGAGCCACTTGTCCCATTAGCATTTTTATTTTGAACTACCCCGCAAGGATACTCAGATACTCGTGTATTGATTGGATTAATTGACATTCTGAAAAAAGTGTCTTCCAGTCTTTCGTCCACTATGTCGGGAGTTCAATTCTTTCATCCTCAATTGAACTGCGTTTTATTTTCTCTTGTATTGCATATCCCGACTGGCAGCATCCATCGTGAACGATATTGAATGGGGTGTCGACTTTTCTATATCTCCAGTGGCCCAAAGTCAAAAAGTCAATCGATGTCCTTTTAAGCGGATGTGAATCCGATCCGGTAATTCTATCAGAAGACCTGTTTCGTGGACATAAAACTCAATTTCACTCCTCCATATACGGTTTTACACTTTCTCTCTCTCTTGCTGCCTAGAAGGCGCAGTTCATTTATTGATTGCTATGTTGCAAGGATATTTGCGGCTTCATGTTCGTCGCAAGCAAGTAAGATGGACAAGTGCAATTTCACGTTCGCTTTGTCGTACAGTAAGGATGAAAATGTGTGTAGTATGGAGTCGAAGCGATATTCCATTGTGTGTTTCAAAAAATGGAGAAATTGACTTAAGAACTTAATTGAATTTTCTGCGAAAAGATTCTGAGAATGGAAAAAGATGAAAGGAAAAATACAGATTATCATGAAAGGAGAAATTGCGCTAGATATCAAATGGAATATGGATATGACAGTGCAAGGAAAATCAGTAAGATACACGCACTCCATGAGTTAAATATATTCCTTTTAATTATGCCAAGAACCAGATTTTTACTTTTGCTTTCTATTATTCATCAATCCGTCAATTAGCAAGATTTGTATTTATTTTAGTTTTACATTTGAACTTAAGGACCAGGAAAATAAATTAACTCTAATCTCCAAGATAGACATTTCGCTATTAACTTTTCAGTATCCAAAGTGATCAACCCCCCCCCCCCCCCCCCCAAAAAAAAAATTCCGACCCCTTATTGCTTAGGTTTTAACTTTCAATATGAATTCCACCACCGCCATCTTGATAGACACTCTGACTGTCGAAATTCGATTTCGAAAATTTGGTACCTTAGCGCCTGTGGTTGTTGCTATTGCTATTGTTGTAAATGCGGTTCCGTAGCCACATGACAGCTCATTTTATCAGCTGATAATCTGGCCTGTCTATCAAGATGGCGGTGTTTCCACCAACGCCATCTACAGTGGCGTAACGTATGGTATTCAGAGAAAATGAAGAAAGGAGGGAGTACAAGAAAAATGAGACGGGACAAGTTTGCTTGTTTAATGGAAAGGAAAACAACGGTACATTAATTGATAAGTGAATCATAAACAACCCGCCGATAACCAACTACGTTTGCCTTTTATGACATAAAACAGCACCTAACAACCACAAATTACCCGAGCAACGTAATATTATAGTCAATAGAGAGTTTTAGCAAACCGTAAAAATGCTAAGAACGGTAAACATAAATTGAAATTTTTCTTTGTCCGCGTATCCTAGGATACCGTGAAAGGTGTGTTTTGCTTAATTTAAACCAGAAGAACTCGATGCAATGGTAATTCATAACTTTATCATAACCCATTTCAATACGTATAATGCCGACTCGTACCCACAACCATTTTACGACTTGCTAAAACTCTCTAATAACGTAACTATTTCGCGCAATCGTATTAAATCAAACGAGATTCGCGGCGAGGATCGTTTACCGCGCTTAAGGTTTGTGTTCGTAGAGACGACTCATGGGATCATCGCTCAGCGATCGAAGTGAAACCACCGGTTTTGAACACTATATGGGTATATTTTCTATACAGAAATGTTCCTTTAGTCTATAGTCGATACTAGGAAATTAGAACCATTCAAAAAATATTGAAATACGGCTAGAAATTGGATGCAAAACTACGATCGCTGAGCGATGATCCCATGAGTCGTCTCTACGAACACAAACCTTTACCGACTTTGACAAGATAGAATTCGCACGTGCTACAGAACTAGCAGAACCGGATGACTTTGTCGTTGTGTGTATTGATGTGAGTGGCTGAACTAGTCTATTTGGTCGCTGTGTGCGGCAAGACTAGTCGCATTTGACGTGAAGGAATCGTGAACCGCTGAACGGGAGAGCCCATGGACAAGATTTTTCGTCCCATGTTGTATTGTTGTTTTTATATGAAGTCTCATCATTAGGGCTACTCCATCTTTACTCCATGATGGTGTTCCATGTGTTCAGTGTAACACGGGCCTTCAAGTTACAGCGGCCCCAAAGCCGCGAAATCCAAGATTTAAAAAAAAAAATTTTGTTGCTATGTTTTTTTAAAGACATTCTTTATTAGACCGCAAAAAAAAACTTGCCTGTCCACGTGTCCGTGCTAACAATCAAAGTGGCTGTAGAGGATTTTTTCTTGCTCCTTCCAGCTACGGACTCTAAGATGGAGTCAAAACATTCCGAAAATACCAATTTTTTGTACGGAGAAGAAGCTTCAAACTTCGTAGTATTGAACAACTTTATAATTGGCTGAATCTTCCAACAAAACAATCAACGGAGCAATCAATAGATCACAAGGATACCGTTTTCCAAGCTAGTGGAGTGGGGATTTCTTTTTGACTGAATATCAGTTTCTACTGAGTTTTAGTTTACAAGAATAATGAAGATATAAAATAGGTTCAACTTAGAAGGAGGAGGGCCTCTCTCAGAGCCGTGCAAAAGGGGCAATCGCCCTGGGCAGGCTAAAAAAAGACAAAATTCTTGTTCGAAAAAATTTTCTGTATTGTATTTTTTAGAAATAGAATTTTTATTTGAAAAGAAATTTCGTTAAACCACTATAAATAAATAGTAAAAAAGACATTGTGTTCGTACTGTATACGGCCATCCAGCTTTTTGGTATTTCTGCAAGGGACTTTCGGCCCAATGCATGCTGCAACTAAACATTTGGCCAACGTGATGCGAGCAGTTAAGCTTTATGGGCTGGTTATACAGTACGAGCTGCTGACCTGACAGTGACAGCTACTGCACCTGTGTACTCGAATTAAAGTAGCTCGACTCGCATCGCCCGGTCACACAAGTGCGAGCTGTCGGCAGGTATGTAGTTGCAGTTGCATCTCAGTAGCATGTCAAGTGAACGAGTGAACACTGCTTCTATCGTGATAAGAGCGGTTACAAAAATACTTTGCGCTTTTAGAGTACTTCGGGCTGTCGTCAGTACCACTTCAACCGTAACCGAATCGCACATGACAGTAACTCGTATGATGCGGTCACATGGTGCAAGTAGCTGCTCTGCAGAAGCTGTCTAGGCCAACTCGCACGATAGCTCGCACTGTGTAACCAAGGCATTAATTGTTGCAGGCACAGTAAGCAGTTTCTGCTATTAGGCCACACTTGGCCATAGTTGTGGCCATCGCGGATTCAGTGTTTTGGGGTATTGTAGCAGGTTTCTTGCAAAACGAGTATCTACCATAGAATTATTCCGGCACCTAAGTAAATGCATATTGTCTATAGTCTATATATGCTGTAATAATCAAAATAATAATAATCAAAACTGAAGGAAAGATATGCAAGGGGAAGGGTGGTGGCTCTTCTACAATGTTCTTTTTTCACTTAAGGTCCTTTATTTTTGACATGATGTCTTTGCGGAGGCTACCTGAGAAATACTGGGTGTCATTCCGTGAAAAAGCGTCACGAAAAACTGTAACGAAAACGTTTAATGCTTAAAATCGATCTTCTCGTAGTTCGATCTTCACCAAATTTTGTATATATTATCCTTTAATCTAGTAGTCTGGCTGGTCTAGCGGTTAGTGCGCGCACCTTCAGTGCACAGGGTCATGAGTTCGAATCTCACCGTGTTCCATGGCGTTTTTCGAACTCACGAGCTTGTGACGGACTATGATCTCACTCAGATGTTAAACGAGTACCCATTTATGGGGATAAATAACACTGCTGAGCGTGATGCTGATCTCATTACCTCAACAAAAAAGCAGATAAGATCTTGGAAATAGGATGTCACTAACACATCCTGCGGCCTTAGTCCAGTGTTGGATTGTCGCGCCTGTTATTTATTTTTATCCTTTAATCGCTCTGACTTAGAATCGACAATCACGATTTCGATAAGTTGCGGGAATAGCGGTAAATTCGCAATTGAAGCGAACGAAAATTCATCCTTCAATTGGTTCTCCTGGGTCTCCCCGTGGACCGATGTCGACGAAACTCGAATGGAAGTTAAGTGGTGCGATCCTTAATATTTTGGTGTCAGCACTTCTTATGGGGAAGATGTTCTTGGACACAAAATGGCCTTTTTTCTGTGGGAATGCATTATAGACGCTATGAATAAGGATATGGATATCAAAATACAGAATCCGTTGCGACGAGTCTTGTTAAATCACGACAAGCTGATTTTGAGTTTTGTTAAAGGATATTACCATCAAAAAGGACATTTTTCTAGCATAGGAAACAGAGTATGGGCATTATGGGTGTTGTTTGAAAGGTAATACTTGAGGCACTGTATGTGATCGGTTTCAAAATATTTAAAAAAAAAATTTTGTCCCAGGAGGGGTTTGAACCATGGTCCAAACCATCGTCAATACCTTCCAAAAAGTCAACAACCACCACCAAACCGCCTTGACCACACTGCGCCTTATCAGTACGAATAGCTTAAGTGATCATCATCATCTGGTCTATAGTCATCACACAGTGGAGTTTAGTTACGCGGAGACGTCCAACGGATGGCTGATTCAAATGCCTGGTACAATTGCAAATGGCGAGCAGGTATAAATTGAATTTTCGATTGCACATGCGTGCACTTTCGAATTTGTCACATGTAAAACGCGCGCGTAAAAAAGAGGCATCCAAAATGCATACTATTTGTCGCGAAGATTAGAAAATCAAAAGTCGTTTTAGTATGATCACCAAAATCAAAAGAATGTTCACGTAACTAAATAAAAAAGAAAAAAATTAATGCCCCTGTGGCGACTCGAAAACGTCACCCCATGCACCAAACACCTATCATCTAACCTACTCGGCTATGCCGACCTCGGTGATAGCAAGTAAATCCAGCGTTTATCACAGATTATCTCGCACAAGTCGGTGCATGCAGGCAGAAAAGTTTGCACATAAACATTTTTAGCAGTGAAATTTAATTCAACCAATTATGTCCGTCACCGCACCGCAAATCATTGATTCGTTTGACATTTCTTTCTCTCCATTCAGCAACATGTAAACGCTCTGCAAAATGTTCGAGCGTGATCATGTGATGATTGCTAGATTTATCGGGCCAATCCGTAGTTGATATAGCCTGGTTGAGTATCCGCCAGGTTTGGTGCGTAGGGCAATGTGTTCGAGTCCCCACGGCAACATATATTTTTTTTTCTCTTATTAGTGTCCAAAACAATTTTTTTTTAGCTTGGTGATAATTATTTGGAACATAGTAAAACACGTGTGATTATTACTTTAAGGAAATTAGGAATTTTACGCTGGGTTGTTCCGTGACAAAATGTGACATTGTAAATCATAGCGAAAACCTAACGAAGCTTTAAGTCAACCTTTCAGTGGTTTGATCATTGCTAAATTTGGTATACATTTTCCTTTAATCGCCCTTAAAAATAATCGACAATCACTGATGAGTTGCGGGAATAGCGGTAAATTCGCCGTTGAAGCGAATTAAAAGTTATCTTTTAACTGGTTCTCTTGGCTCCGCCTGTGGAGCGATTTGAATGAAACTCGTATGGAAGTTAAGTGGTGCGATCCTTATTATTTTCGTGTCGGCACTTGTTATGAGAAAGATGTCCTTGGACAAAAAAGGTCCCTTTCCTTTAGGAATGCATTATAGTCGATATGCATATCAAAATACAGTATTCGGTGAGTTGAGCCCTTTAAAGTCACCACAAGCTCATTTTGGGTTTTCAAAGGATATTATGTAGGTACATATGTACCACCAAAAAGGACACTTCTTTAAGGAAACTGAGATTGGGCATTATGGCTGTCGTTCGAAATTCGACATTTGGGGTACTGAACATTTGAAAGGATTTTTGGGCCTCTGGAGTGACAAAATAACGGCTGATGTAATGTGGATTATTTTGCAAGCAATAAACGTAGACATATACATGATCTAAGATTTTTCCCCTAAGGGAATACTTCTCGGAGTTTTTTAGATACAGCTTTGCAATCGAGAATCGTTTGTATGTAGTTTGGATGTCTAATGCCTAAATTATATTGTGCTAGTTGAAATATGACTTAGATTCACCTGCTATCCTTTGTTTCTAATTAAGATAGGCTTCAAGTCCTTTTTTGCCACTTTAATCATCGCGATTTCGAACAGGTATAGGTTTTTGTGCATTTCTAACTTTCTTCCCTTCTACGCTCAAAGTTTCCAAGCTTCACACTGATTTTTTTTATGTTTTATTTCGTAGGATTTATATTTTTGAGTAAAATTTACAAAAGACTCACGTACGGTACACCTAATTTTTTAGCGAAGGGACTCCTCAGCAGCATTTTGAAAATTTTCCGGCTCGATTGAACATACAAATTTTTCTTATTTGGCTCATGCCATCTCCTCTGTTGAACACCCCATTTCTTCATGTTCTTCTTGAAACTTTCACTCATCCAGAGAATATAACAAACTCTCAAAGCGCCCGCCAATTTTTTAGTCAGGTTTAGGCTTAAAATTTTTTCGGCTTTCTCTCGATAAATTAAGTTACAAAACACTGAATATTTCATATTCGCTTACGTGGGTGATATAGGAGGTCGCTTCCGCCAGGTTCTGCTCCACCAAAATTTCTTCGCACGGCTCTGGCCTCTCTTGAAGATTTTTGCGTAAAATTTAACCATTTTGATTTAGTTGTTTGAGTATTTGACTCTTGAAATGAAAGTGACTGCTGCACCAAAATAAATGTGTTCGAAGTTTATACAGGGTGTACCATTCATAGTGGAGGATATTTTAATGTTAGGTAGTGTGGCTCATTTGGGGAAAATTAATGTCCAGCGGGACCCCTCTATTTTTAACCGTGACAATGTACATAATAGCATCATCTTTAGATCCAAAGATCGTTCAATAAGGTCCAAGTCAGAAGAACTTTTTGTAACTAGGACTCATGAAATTAAGAAGGAAATGCCTGCCGATATACCCTGCTGTTCATTATAATGGATCCACCATTTCCCTTGCATTTATCTTCGCTGGTCTCCACTACGAATTTGATTTCGGTCGATTTGATTCTGGCTTTAGTTTAACTTGCCCAAAGGGTAAAGCTCAACATTGGGCTCTCCATATATGATCCTCAGATGTGGGGTGAACCACTGCCATCTAGATATACATATATGCTATCTACGAGGTATACCGTCAGGGGAGCACCTAGCCTTTACGGCCTTATCCCACGGTCCTTCGGGCGGTTTGGACCTTCGGCGTTTTACTGAGAAGGTCTTATTGTAGGATGGGGATTTCTCCATCCAGTGAATGCACTCACCTTTAGAAACCTAACCCCGGGGCTGCATCACCAGCTCGATGTCTCAGGTAACACCCTACAGCCACATCGAGACCAACACCTTGATGGGCAAGGACCATGGTCCCCTTGGCACACCTATCCCCGAGGTACACTATTCGCTAAAGACCTTTCTATAGCAGGTGTGATCCTCCTTGGGCCCCCTATTGGTTAAGCCTTACGTAAGAATTCAGATGTGCACATCCCAAGCTCGTTGGACTTGTGACTACTCGTAGCGCTGCTTTTCACAACCGCGCGGCCCCTTCAGTCTACTAGTCAGCATTGCGATTCGGGCCGTGTGGTCATCACTCCAAAAACTAGTTAGATATAGGCGCGTAGGCATCTTCCACCAAGGCCATTCTCCCTAACCAGTCGAGGCTCGGGTTATGCGAAGCCGCCAGCTCCGAAGCTCACACGATTAACCGTATAGTGAACTCCCCCACCAGAGAACACCGTTTATCGTGCTTGGCCATTATATGACTTCCTTCCCGTAAGTTATGGGAGGAGGTAGGCCATGCCAAGAGCTACCCGTACATAACTAGGGAGCTCGGGAACGTTATCGCCCGAATGATCTTTGTACAGATTCACGTCCTGGCGTGTCAACAATACTAGGGGCCTCCCTGCGCTGCTCAGGTACGTGGTAACGCAATCCACCAAAGATTTCTGTCCCACTACACAGCTCTTTGCTGATGCCACAACGATCCAGACCCCCCTGCGGGGAAGTCTAGATGGTGGTCGAACATAACATTTACGTAGCGCTTGCTTATTGGTGGACTTTGGTTGCTGCATTACATGCGGGTTTTGTTAATATTTTCTGGTTAGAAAATTGAAGATAAGGGGCCCCCATTCCAATTTCGAACACAATAAATTTGGGAAACGTTACGTTGTACTTTCTTTTTTCTTCATTAAATATGCCAATGTTCTTATCTAGCATCCTCAATCTAAACACAAACCAAAAAGGAGAGAATATGAATATAATATATGTACAGTAATTCCTGCACTAAAGTCACCATGTGACACTATCGACTTTTCTTGAAACAATTCTAATCCACTCAGAACAGGATAGCACCATCTTCTGGCCAAATGTTAGTCATGCTAAATCCTTCGCTTCTACATTTTTATGCGAAATATGAATAAAGTTGACGTTAAAATCAACAGTTACCAGGAAATCCTTTCCGGGATATGTTTGACACTAAGGACAACATTATCTCCTTTATGACACGAGGATTTTCACTATGAAATGGAACAATTTTCAAATAAACCAGTCACGTACTTTTATCCAACTGTATACAGGGGAAATAAGATATGTATGCTGTTGCTTTGAGCCAACTCCTCTCATACATACATTACACCACAAGAAGTCGTCTACGACTACGTGGATGAAGAGAAAAATCTTGTCCTTAGACTTAGAGAGCGACCATTGAATCATATGGATACAAGAAGTACATATATTGCGGAGCACACATAAGCACCACTACAGTACCACTTACCATTTAAGCTCATTACACTAAAGAAACAGATGACGTGCAAGGCTTTAAAAGATGCGGAGGTCGCGACAAGGGGTTGATGTTGGGATGATGGCATGTACACAAAATATAAAGGACTTTTAATAGGACTATTAAGAGTGAAAGCCAACAAAGATCCTGGCTAATGGTTTATTTATGTCGAGATAATGATGCAACTGCGACCTAGAGGCCCTCAAGCACATCAACTCTCATTTCTTTTATTTGTCTGCCGGCGTGCATTAAAAAGGACGCGTTGCAATATAGCAACGTGCTTAAAACGTGAAGGTCTACGATTTGTGATTCTAAAGTCCCGGGTGCTAACATAATTGCGGTAGTAGATGGAAAATGATGATGGTGTTTTGTTGTGGTCGTGGTGACATTATGGTTTTTTAGGTTTACTTTATTTCAGTTCGTTCGGATAGCATCATGTGACTACGGAGGGCGTTCTATAAATTATGATTTTCAATTGAGTATCTTTTAAGATAAATTAGAAAATTTACGTATTATGTACGTAAGTATATACGTATACGACTACTGAAAATTCAAGTTTCGATCCGCATCTATGCCAATAACTGCAGACAATCAAATATAAAACATTTCTAACCGCAGCAATTTTCCTTTTCAATTTATTGCGCTGTGCATCTGGCCCACATAGTACATACAAAAGCATAAACGCCAATTCACAGAAAACCCAAAGGCAATTTGTTTTCTCAACGATGATGCCGCACCAGGGATTAGGGATTCGTTTGATGCTGATTCTCCACTATAACTAATTTTCGAAGTTAAAATTTCATACAGTACGTCCAAGTCCTACACGGAATACAATGCATGGAATATATGATTGCGTAACCGCACCATATAATATGAAGCCTACAATCATCTAGTATCATATATTTAATATCACTACAACTAAACCATAATTCGTTATCAAGAGCCTTTGAGTTGGCTTCATGTTGGCTGAAAACAAAAGAGAACGGTAGGTGCATGTTTAGTGCACCCTGGGGAAATTTCAAAAGTACTTTTTCTTCACACGAAGCACACACAACAAGCAATCTGAACTTTGGTAGGTTTTTCGACGAGAGAGCAAAGTTTCTGATTACCGATTTGTATGTAGGTAGTCTGTCAGAATTTGTGCAGAGATGGATAATATACTTAGAAATAAAAACAGTGATCCCTAATTTTTTTCTATAATGATAACAGCTTTAAATAAAATAGGAATGTAACTTATACTCGTATGATCGTATCAATTGGCAAAAGATTAAAAATAATGTATGGACTTTTTTTTTATTTTCATACCCGTCACTATGTGAAAGGGTATATTAACTTTGTCATGAAGTTTGCAACGCACAGAAGGAAGCACCTCCGACTGTACAGGGTGTCCCGCATTGGGTGGTCAATACTGCAAAGGTTGATAGCGCAACTTGTTTCAGCAAGAAAATTACCAATCCAATCGGAATTTTTTTTACCGTTACCTTGCTATCGCTCTTTTTGTGAAAGTCATCGAAAATCGTGACTTGTCACGCAAAATCGTAATTTGCAGCACTCCTGATGACTTAATCCAAGATTTGATTTCAGTTTCAGAAACTACATAAAATTTAACAAAAACTGAAGTTTTTCCTGTTGCCAACATTATCGGCACTTTCAAGATACAGTTACTCAAACTTAACAGAAATTTTAAAAACGATTTTTCATCGAAAATTCAAACAGTAATTGCATAACGGTGCTTTATACGTACAATTCTGCAAAGTTGATAAAAGTTGCTTCAACATGTTGGCTTTCCAACGGTATATCACTTTTCTTATTTACATTGCAGAATTTTAGGTAAACACGCATTGAATGGTAAAAATCATGGCTTCAGTGGAATCGTTAACAATTTTCCCTTGACTCGAAAAAAGACATACAAAGGCAATTATAATTCGGGATAGAATCTCGCTACATTATTTTGACCAGAACTGTAAGATATTTGAAATTTGGTACATTGTTTGGCAAATGCAACGGTACTTATAACAGTTAAAATTTAATATTTGCTATTTATGGCAGATAGACGGGTGCCCGCTCATAATGCGAGACCTATCAAAGAATATTTGGAAAACGAATTTCCCGGAAAGTGGATTTGCAGATTTGGGACAGTTGCGTGGCCTGCGAGAAGTCCCGACCTTACTCCCCCAGATTTTTATTTATGGGGTAACTTGAAAAGCAATGTCTATTCCGAGCCGATTACCTCCCGGGAACAACTGCTGCAGCGAATTAATAATGCTTGTGATAACATTAAGGAAACCCCTCCTGAAATCCGTCGTGACGTTTCTTCCATGCGCCGAAGGTGTCGAGTCTGCATTCAAAATGGAGGAGGCCAATTGCAGCAGCATTATTCCAATTCATCAAACAGACCCATTTAATCATTAGTTAATATTTTTAGGTTATTGGTTCTTTCTCATATTTAAGACTTTATTTTCATTTTTATTTAACAAATTTTCAAAATTGCGATGGTAAAATATAAAAAATAATAGAATAAAATTTCAGTTTAAATAATCCGATAACAAAATAATTACCTCGTTTTTTTACATTCAATATGTGAAATTCCAAAATCCCGTAATGTAAATATGAAAAGTGATATACCGTTGCAAAGCCAACATGTTGAAGCAACTTTTATCAACTTTGCAGAGTTGTACATATAAAGCACCATTATGAAATTACTGTTTGAATTTTCGATGAAAAATCTATTTTAAAGTTTCTATTAAGTTTGAGTAACTGTATCTTGAAAGTGCCGATAATGTTGGCAACAGGAAAAACTTCAGTTTTTGTTAAATTTTATGTAGATTCTGAAACTGAAATCAAATCTTGGATTAAGTCATGAAGAGTGCTGCAAATTACGATTTTGCGTGACAAGTCACGATTTTCGATGCCTTTCACAAAAAAGCGATAACAAGGTAACGGTAAAAAAAATTCCGATTGTATTGGTAATTTTCTTGCTGAAACAAGTTGCGCTATCAACCCTTACAGTATTGACTACTCAATGCGGGACACCCTGTATGTGTATATATTATTGATCAGTGTGACGAGAGAAGTCGATTGAGCCATGTCCGTCTGTTGCAACGCAAACTAGTCCCTCATCTATCGGGCTGAAATTTTGTATACAAGTTTCTTTTTAGTGTAGGTACGCTGTATACAGGGTGTCCCGCATTAGGTGGTCAATATTGTAAGGGTTGATAGCATGGGCGTAGCCAGGATTTCGGTCAGGGGGGGGCAAGCCCGAAATTTTTTCAATATCAAGATTTTCTTAGGATTTGAAATCGTTGGTCGCGAAAATATTGTTAGGCAAAATTTAGAGTATTTTAGCTGGTGTAATGGTTAGTGGCCGCAACTTCTTTGCACACGGGTTCGAGACTAACCGTGAACGAATTCAGTTAATTTGTTTTTCGAACTCACGCCCCTTGTGACGAACTATGAACTCACTCAAGATGTTAAACGAGTACCCATTCATGATTGTTTTTTTTTAATTTTAGGAAAAGACAGTCGAGAATGATTTTCAAGACCATTTAAAGAAAAATTGCCCCTGAAAGTGTTTAGAATTTTACTGGTTATTCTGATTACATTCAACTGGCCTCCGTTTCTGCTTTTTAAAACGTAACTCGTTTATATTCAGTGCTATTTTTGGCTTTTGGGCAGCATATTCCACTTGCGACATCAATGTCCGTTTTGAAATCTGACTTTGCTTGGTTCTACAGGATCGCATCTCCTGCTGAAACATACCGAGAAGCCTCTTATCTCACATCCACAGCATCCATAGAAAAAACATTATCCGACAGTCGGCTGGAGACATTTAGGGGTACATGCTTTTCCACTTCCTTAAAATAGGAGCCCAATGGAGCTCTTAAGCTGTTTTTCCTTTTCCAAATAGGAGCCCAAGCGCTCAGTTATTCCACTGAGAGCACTCTTTAGCTGCTCAACTCAGCTGCTCCTCTACACTTCTACAATAACATCGGGAGTCCTAGCTCACCCTCCCCAGAACGGAATCCCACAGTAAAGTTTAAACCGAAGTTGGGCAGGATTCCATTCTGATGGTAGTTTTTTGCTCATTCGACTTAAGTTGCTGCGACGCCGTGGAGCTTGCATGATGAAGTTTTGACAATTAAGTACTCTCGCACAAAATCAACGATCTGATCGTTATAGCTCTGGATCTCGAGAAGGAGTCAAATGCAGTCGACTTAAAGAAAAAATTAAACAAGACCAAAGTGCTAAATTTGAGTCCAGCTTACGTACGTTGTCCTCGACGCGGCCGCACGACAGCGACTCGCTCATTCCATAAAAACTCATTTCTCTCTCATTTTAAAAACGAGTTTTCATATGGAATGAGCGAGTCGCTGTCGTGCGGCCGCGTCGAGGACAACGTACCTTTAGTCTGAAAGGGAATTTAACTCCCCCATAAATATTAATTCATCTATTGAGACAATATCGTTGCCGCGGATGGCGGTATCAAGAGCATTCCACAGTCAAGTTCTTGTCCAAAATTTTGGAAACCAAATTGTAAAAACCAAAGCTGTTGAAAGGGAGCAGTACTTGGAGAGCGTACCTAAATTACTGGTCGATGCAAACAGGCCGACAAAATTTCACGCTAGTTCTCTGAATGCATAGAGTTCGACTAAAAAACTGTGGTCAAATTAGGAGGCATTGCGAGAAACCGTACGTTATGGGACGTAAGTGCAGTCGATTCTCTATTTTCCACAAGTGGTTTACAGCCCTTATACACCTGCAACTTGGTTGCCAACCTAAGTTGGTAACACACAAAAAAAAACGGAAAATAAGTGATTTGTAGGCATGGTGCTGGTTGCAGTACCAGGTTGCAAGAACGTGAATGGCGTGGTTGCCGAAATGTTGCAGGTGTGCAGTTAGGTACCTGCAACCTAGGTTGGCAACGAAGTTGCGGATGTAGAAGGCCTGTAAGGCACAAGAAAGTCGTCCACTGCACTTTTAAAGCTAACAAAATTTTCTTTAGTTTGAGTGCAACGCCAGCTTTGTAGGTACAAAGGATCCCAAGATACAGCATTTCGAACTTTTTTACAAAAAAAAAAAAAAACAATGTTGAAAGTGCTGTACGAGTATTTTGAGATCCTTTGCACCTACAAAGCTGAACTCAAATTAAAGAAGGTTTTATCAGCTTTGAGAATCAAGCAGACGACTTTTGGAAATCACAAACCAAAATATGAAAAACCTTCGAAAATTTTTAGGTTTTTTGAGGGTCACGGGGTTAGGATAGCTTTTCGAAGTTGCAAACTTGGTGGTACACTTCTGGTATCTACCCTAACAGTATCCCCAAAAAACAGAGCCGAGCTATTTTTTGCGACCTAAAATCATAAATTGACTGACCTATAAGGGAATCCTTATAAAATTTACAGTTCATAGTCGCTCGTATTTGAAAAATAAATTTAAATTTTGCAGCTACTAGATACTTCTTTATATTTTATTTGTCAGTTACTTTAGTTAGGCTTCCGAATTTAATTATTTTATTGAATGAGGTAATGCATTTAAAAGTGACGTTTTGTCCCAATAAGCATTCCTTTATAATTATTCCTTGGGAATCCGTATTCCTTAAGTGAGGACTATGAATTCCTCCCTCATGTTTTAGGGCTTTCAAGACTTGTTCACGTTTCAGAGTAGTAGCTCACATAAAATTGTTCACCTTCACGTTTGGCGAAGTACACGTTTACCCGAGTCTACTGTATAGACATGAAAAGAGCTATCCATAGCGCTCAGGATTGCTGTAAATCTGGACGAAATAGAATAGAATTAGGTATGTCCATATGTATCTATGTAGATGACTATGTAAGGAAGAAGAACGGCTTGTAATAAATTGATATGGAAATGTTTGTGTGGTTTTCGGAACATGGAAACTGCAAACGAAAATGCGAAAAAGTGAATCTGAAAAAAATTATCCCTGAATTATTTTTTTTTCTTTCAATATTATTAATATTCAATTCAATAAAAAAAGTTTCACCAGCCAGGGAGGAACGGTCGCCCCCCCCCCCCCTGCCCCCCCCCTGGCTACGCCCATGGTTGATAGCACAACTTGTTTCAGCAAGAAAATTACTAATACAATCGGATTTTTTTACCGTTACCTTGTTATCGCTCTTCGTCATTTGTCATGAAAAAACATTATTTGCAGCCCTCCTGATGACTTAATCCAATATTTCATTTCAGTTTCAAAAACTAAATAAAATTTCACAAAAACGTTTTTCCTGTTGCCAACATTATCGCTAATTTCAAGATACAGTTACTGAAACTTTAAAATAGATTTTTCATCGAAAATTCAAACAGTAATTTCATAACGGTGATTTATAAGTACAACTCTGCAAAGTTGACAAAAGTTGCTTCAACATGTTGGCTTTCCAACGGTATATCACTTTTTATATTCACATTGCAGAATTTTAGGGAAACACCCATTGAATGGTAAAAATCAAGGCTTCAGTGGAATCGCTAACAATTTTCCCTTTACTCGAAAAAAGACAAACAAAGGCTATTATAATTCGGGATCGAGTCCTGTTACATTATTTTGACCAGAACTTTAAGATACAGTAGAGCGTCGATTATCCGAATATCGATTATCCGAACATTCGATTAACCGAACCGGGGACTCAGATTTTTTATATGAAATGCATCGAATCAAATGAAAAAAATCAAGTGTTTGAAGGAAGCAACCTCTCATCAGTAGCACTCAATTGCTTCGAATTTCTTATTTATGTTCAGTGCTAGTCGTTTGGCACATTTCCAGGTTGCCGCTTTTATTAAATTTTAGGTAACCCTCCAATGTTACTGTTAAATGTGAATCTAAAAGGCGGGAATCTCTGTATATGACTGACATTTATTCTACTAAAGTAAAGTTGGTTACAATGTAATATATAGTGTTATATTAGTATTGTTATATTGTAATATATTGTACTAGAATATATAACTTCCATTTTCTTAAGTATAATTAATTCAATATTATTTTAAGTTGCATACATGAGGAAGACAGCCTAAACCATTAAATACATCATCATATTCATTTATAAAGATATTCTTTACAATTATTCTTTTCCAATGAAAAATCTCTTTTCAGTATGCCTATTTCTTGACATGTCGGAAGACCTAGCACTGTCGGACAATCTATATCTGTGACAATGAATGATATTATATCTGTCTGTACGATTATTAAATGAACATTTCAATGAACAATAACCAATTATGGGTATGTCTTTGTGTGTGTATCATCCTTACGGGAATTTCAGAAACATCTTTGTGCAAAAAAAGAACAAAAAACCTGGCAAGTTTAAGCTGATTTTTCTAACAAAAAAGTTCTAATAAATGTTTCGCAAAAAATCTACCATATTCGTTGATAGTTTTTACCAAGCTCCAAGTATTTTAAAGCTAAAACATGTGTGAGTTGGAATTGAAGTTAGGGAAGATTTTGTGCCCTGAAAATGTAATTGGGGGGGCTAGGTACATGGAGGCATCAATAAATCTTATTATTCTACAGCATTTCGAAAAATTATTTAAGGCCTGATTGCTGTACAAAAATTTTCTGGAAAGAAAATGAACGCATATATCGTAACATAACGAGCAGCCATGGAAACTAATCAAACCCAATATCAATTGGTTCTTTGCGATATGGAGACCCGTTAAAGATCAGGAAACTCCCTTGACCTCCACGATTCACCATCTGCATCTATTTTATAAATGAAAACAAGAGAAAGAACGGGATGATACACTAGCGTTTCCACGACGCTAAGCTAAGAAAAGAAATCCATCGAAAATAAGCGTGAATGCAATAAGAGCTGAAAAAAACCCGAAAACACGGTATAGTCCTTATTGGAAAATAATATCTACCATCAAATGTCCAATAATGAGGACAAGATTCTGGTTGCACCACTGCTTATGAGGGTTTGCAAAAACGCGTGCAAAAGATCAAAGTTGCGGATAACACACGCTTGGGAGGAACAGATACGTATATGACGATGATTGGAACATTACGCTTTCAGCTCTCGAAAAAAGAATTTGTTTTTTCTTTCTATCGCCATTAGCGACACTTTCTGTACCAACCGTAAGAAATGAATATATTAGAAACACCTTTTCTCCATATGATAATGGATAATAGACAAAGCCAACCTTCCCTTTTACAGAAATTATCGACCATGCAAGCTAACTAACTAAAGGAACTAAATGTTTAATTGGAGGACGAAATTAGCGCTTCATTCTCCAATACCTGTCTTTTTAAAGAAGAACTTAATTAGCACATGACTGAGCGAATTTTCTCTCTTTGCCAGCATTACAAATTTACTCAAACAAAACCTTATCCCCTTTTTCTTTTCGCCCCTTTTTATTTCATCTGTAATTTCCATGGTTTCCTTTTCACTAAATCGAAGTTGATATTGAATTTTTCCTTTTGACTTTTTCACTTTTTGGATTATAGCCAAAATGCCGCCCCTAAAATTTGGCGCCCCGAGCGACCGCCCGGCTTGTCCCCCCCTTAGAGCGGGCGCTGCCCATATTCAAGAGCCATCCCCAACCATCTTGCAAAAATCCAAAGATGTTTGAATTTTGCTGACCGAATATCGTATTCTTCTTAGACAATAATTGAACATACTTCGGCCGTCCGTCGATTGGGCTGTTTACGGTATTCGCATTCACTTATAAAGACAAAGTTTAGTTGTAGAAAAAAATTATGTTGAGGAAAGAAACATCCATGGTTGAAAATCATCGACACAAAACCATCGATGGTAAAAACATCGACCATCGGACCAAAAACATCGATGTTTTCGAAACATCGATGTTCGATGCTCATCCCGAGTTCTAAGATACTACCCAAGACCAATAAAATCCTATAGGGGGTACCAAGGGCAATGATGGGGGCTATTTAAAAAAAAATTAAAGAGTGGTGATGAAGGGGCCGATGTAGAGCACGTTTCGATTTTCTATTTTATTTTTCAAATTCATTTTTACCATTTTCCATTTTCAATTACGCAATAGTTAAGGGCAAACCGAAACGTTTACGTTACGTTACGTGTTCCTTCCGTTCCGAAACGTCAAATGACAAATTTTAATTTTTTTAAAGGTATTCAAAATGAAAAGCAAAGCGGAAGAAATCAAGTTTTTTTTTTAAGTATTTTTAGCATTTTATGCACTTTATCAAGAGACGCGAGAGCGTCTCGCCCGCCAAAGGAAAAAGAAAAACGAAAGCGAACAAGTCTATGATTACCGGAGACAACTTGCTTTTTTGTTTGACCAGGCTACAGCCTTCCAGGCAACAGCCCCCAAAAAATTTTTTTTACCAAAATATTCCACATATCCTGTTCTAGTGCCTTTCCAAATAAAATCTTCGATCGGCACAATAACGGGTAATATATATGGAATAAACGGTGAAATTTTCACCCTCACAGACTTAAGCGAGTAACCCAATTTCAGAATGAAGTCTACAGTTGCAGAAAGACTTGCTTCTACTGTCTCTCTTCGTGATGGGATTTTTATGAAATTTGGAACGAATGATCCTCTGGTGGTCCTTGTAAAGAATCAATGTCTTCCATTTAGAAAAGTGGATGGAATAACGGTAAATTAATAGGTAAAGTTAACAAAAGATTTCCAACAATTGCGTCTATCGGCTCATCGCATTGACCATTTTTTAAAACACACTGCGGCATTGGGACATTTGGATATTGGGACACCGGGAGACTGGGAGACTAGGATCTTGGGGTAGTGGGATATTAGGAAATTGGGACATTAGGGTCTTGGGACATTAGGACATTGGAGCATTAGGCACAATGGGGAAACAGGGACGTGGGGACATCGGCATATTGGGGCATTGGGGCATTGGGACATCGGGATATTGGGGCATTGGGACATCAGGATATTGGGACAATGGGACATTGGTATATTGGGGTATTGGGACATTAGGACACTGGGAGACTGGGACATGGGGGCACTGGGATATTAGGACATTGGGACATTATGACCTTGGGACAATCGGACATTGGGACATTGGGACACTGGTACATAGGGGCATTGGACCACTGAGATATCGGAATGTTGTGACATTGGGGCATCGGGTTATTCGCACATAGGGGCACTGGGATATAAGAACATGTGGACATGAGGGTCTTGGGTCTTTAGGACATTGGGATATTAGGACATTGGGACATTAGGTACACTGGGGAAACTGGGACGTGGGAACATTGGGCCACTGTGACATCGGGATATTGGGACATCGGGATATTAGAACATTGGGACATTGTAACATTGGGATATTGGCACATTGGGATACTGGGACATTAGGGCACTGAGATACAGGGACATGGGGGCACTGGGATATTAGGACATTGGGAAATTATGACCTTGGCATAATAGGACAATCGGACATTGGGACACTGGCGCAGAGGGCCATTGGGCCACTGAGACATCGGGATATTGGGACATTGGGACATGGGGACATCGGGATATTGAGACATTGAGGCACTGAATATTAGGACATTGGATCATTGGGATATTGGGACATTAGGACATTGGAACACAGGATATTGGGACATTGGCATATTAGGATATTAGGACATAAGGACACTGGGTTATTAGAACATAGGGGCATTAGGACACTGCGAAAATGGACCTTAGGGCATTAGGACATTGGGACACTGGAACATTGGGACACTTGTACATTGGGACCCTGGGACATTGGGACAATGTGACATTGGGACACTGGGTCAGGGGGCATTAAAACAGATCAGTAACAGAACGTTAACAAAGCGTTAATAAAGCAACAACAGAGATTAGAACATTGGGATGTTGGCACATTGGGATATTGGAACATTGGGATACTGGGCCATTAAGGTACTGAGATACAGAGACATGGGGGCACTGGGATATTAGGACATTGGGACATTATCACCTTGGGATAATAGGACAATCGGACATTGGGACACATGCACATAGGGACATTGTGCTACAGAGACATCAGGATATTGGGACATTGGAATATCAGAATGTTAGGACATTGGAACATTGGGATATTGGGACATGGGAACATTTGGATATTGGGACATTAGGACACTGGGAGACTGTGACGTTGGGGCATTGGGATACTAGGATATTGGACCTTGGGACAATAGGACAATGGGATAATCGGACATTGGGACACTGGTACATAGGGACATTGGGCCACTGAGATATCGGGCTATTGGGACATCGGGATATTGGGTCATTTGGACATTGGGGCACTGCGAAATTAGGACATTGAAACATTGGAATATTGGAACATAAGGACATTGGGAAATTGGGACATTAGGATATTGAGACATTGGGACATTAGGACATTGTGACGCTTGGACATTTGGATACTGGGACATTAGGTTACATGGGGAAATTGGGACATGGGGACATTGGGACAGTGGTACATTCGGATACTTGGCTATTGGGACCTTGGGACACTTGGTATACTGCGACATTGGGACACTGACCACTGGGACATGGGGATATTGATACATTGGGATATTGGGACATTTGTACATTGGAACACTGGCACATTAGGACATTGGGCCATTGGGATATTATCACATTAGGATCCTGGGACATTGGGAACTGGGATATTAGGAAATTGGGACATTAGGACCTTGGGACAGTAGGACAATGGGATATTGGGATATTAGGACATTAGGTGGGAGACTGGGACACTTCCACACAGGGAGACTGGGACATTGGGATATGGCGATACTGGGACATTGGGACACTAGGGTAGTGGGACATTCGGACATTAGGCCATTGGGACACTGTGATATTTGCACATTTGGACATTGGCACATAAGGACAGTAGGAAATTGGAACACTGGGACATCAATTTGGTGGGAGCATTAACATTTTGGTCAGTGCCACTTTGACGGCTCCCACAAAATTACTTTAGGAAGTAGTCCTGTACATTTAAACTTCTCCAGCATTTACACCTAAAACAAAATTACATATGAGCGGCGGATTGGAGTGATATGTATTCTTTTTGCGGCAGATGAATTTTTCTTTGGCGGGGTAACTTTTACAACTTTGTTGTTTTTGGTCAGATAAACTATACGAAAAGTATAAAAAATAAATAATTTGGTTCCGGATAACATTATCGTAAGTATGACAAAAAAACTGAATTGGATCTCCGTGGAATTTGACAGTTCGAATAGTTTTCCGAGAGCTCTCGTTTCGGCGTTCTATGCAGTTGCATAAAAACCACATTAAATAATTTTTGACTGGTGTTCGGCACGTAACGTAACATAAGCTATCTGTTTTGCCCTTTAGGCACAATAATGTCGTTTTTTGCATATATCTTTCCCGTTATTACACCGATCGAAGAAGTGCCGGGAAGGCTGTAGACCGGTCAATCGCTATACCGTGTTTCGTTCGGTCATCTTGCATGTAAGTGTTCTCGCTTTTTTTCATTAGGTGAGAGACGCTCCCGCGTCTCTTGAGCGCGTTCTTGCTTTTTATCATTGGCGGGCGAGACGCTTTCGCGGATCTTGATATAGCTGAGATAGAATTAAATAATTTGCTTAGTGGAGAGCTTTAGACTTTTAAGTTAATTTTTATAAAATATATATTCAATGAATTTATCTGAAGATTTATTTTTAGCCTTTTTAACGTAACACCTCAAGGGAATCATTGATTTCAAAAAACGAAAATCATGTTTTCAACTAAACAAATTTCAATGCACTAGTCCAAATGAAGGCTATAACATAACATAATCTATGACGTTGAATTTCAATCTTCCCTATCGAACTGTTCGTTCTTTTTTGATTCTGTCATCGTTATTTTGTCAATTTCATTCAACAAATGTATTTATCCCATATAGACGGAATACATTTGCAGAAAAGAAAAAAAAAACAGTTCCATACGTATACAAAGTGTGATCTGATAATGTCCTTTGAATCGACAAATCCCTTTTATTGGCTTCGCACGAAACAACGAAGAGTGAAAACTCATGTATACGAAATTGAAAATGAGACGATAGCGATGTGTCTATGACACGGCACCACGGCACACACATACATATTGTATAGTATACACCAGGCTACGACGACAGGACCGAGGCAAAGAGATATATATATATATATATAAGTTCAAAGAAGCAACGAACGTGTCTGAGATAAAGTAGCAGCACTCACATTATCCTTTCGGATGTCTTGCCGGGACGTAAAGCTGGGATTTGTACTCGATTTTACTTCGCAATCCCATTTGATAGGTTCGCATAGTTCACACAACCAAACACACAAAACACATTGCGCTTCTTTTAGGGAACCTTTTAGCACATCTTCAAAAAAGAGTGTCATATGATAATGTACTAAATGGACAGATATGGGAAATTACAGAAAAAAAGAGTTCCATCATCATAGACCGCTTATATACCGCAGTAAAGATAAAAAGTTTTAGACAAATTTAAATTATTTTTGGACGGCATATACGGGCTGCACTAACTAATCGAAACTAAATTTAGTCTCGCTCGCAACATATGGCGAGGTGCTTGCCCATCCATAATGCCTAGACAAGCGGCTGTCTCTGAAATTTATCCAGGAAGAGCGAAGTCGTCTTGTTACTGCAATGATATCGTGTTCGATTTCCGTTTCGCTACAAAGTTTATATGAAATTCCTGGTTAGAAAAAACGCGAGATTAACAAATTCCAATCATAATATTGTCCAAATAATCGAAATGTCAGATAAACCATTTCTAAACATCTGCACTTCCCACAACCGATTCGAATAAAAAGAAGAAGAAGAAAGTTAAAACGCGAACTAGACTAGGACGGTATATTCACCCTATGGAAAAGGTACTATCTCCAAAAATGATTTAAGATAGTTTAAATTAAGAGACGGTATATAAGCGCTCATAAAAATATTTATTGTGGGCTAATTGAGTGGATAATAATTACGTAAATTCATTTGTAAGGAGATACAATAGATTGGTAAAGGTAAGAAAAAAGGTCAGTAACTCCTTTAAATTTCTCACTTAACAATCTTAATAATAAAATTCGGAATTTCTGGTAAAGTAATAAAGATAATAATAATCATCTTAACGCGGTTTTTATCAGTTGTTAAATTTTCAAATGCACCTACTGTGTATGTATGAACATACCTTCCATATGTTATTTGACTATGATAGGTA
The DNA here is from genome assembly GCA_949715475.1 of Microchrysa polita. Classification (NCBI taxonomy): domain Eukaryota; kingdom Metazoa; phylum Arthropoda; class Insecta; order Diptera; family Stratiomyidae; genus Microchrysa; species Microchrysa polita. The sequence goes on along the minus strand of OX454416.1, from coordinate 106,099,288 downwards.
CATATAGGAATACATTACATCATAAATGGCGTACTTCTATTCAAATATATTTCAACGCGACCAACCATATAAAACTTTTCAAAAAGGACGAGTACAACATTTCAAAGAAGTCACACAAGTGGCCACATGATATTCCCATATTTCCTCATAACATCTGTCGATAAATGCTATTCGATATCATTGAAATGACGACGACGACGACGTCTATCGGTCTGAGCAGTTACTCGATCCATTTTATTACCCTTATCCATAAAATGCAGTCCATAAATTTATAAGAGAGCATGTCCTGCGTGCGATGTGTATAGACCTATTCCCTAAAGTGTTTTACCAGCCCAGCCTCTGATGTTGGCCATAGTAAGCTAACGTGTAATAGTCGACCGAACGTATAGTGAAATACAGTAAGCGCCTCTTTCACTCTCTTTCGAAGAATATTAAATTAATTGATATTCAAAAACGAAAACAGCTCCTTTTACTATATGAATTTGCCATAAAATATTTTATGGCTGCACTCGTGTACAAATTGTCTGGAGAATAGAAATACGTCGTTAGACAAGTCGTAATTTTTGTATAATGTAATTTGACGACGACACGATGCCTGAGTAAGTATTCTAGACAGAAGACGCTGGAATAGAATTAAAAAAAGGCTTGCAATCTTGATAGCTGAATGGATATGCATTCGTTTTCCAGAAGTATTTGGATCGTGGATTAACTTTAATGTAATACATCCGAGTACGAGTACCACATAATAAAATATTACTAAACTGGGCGAATATGAAATACATAATGATTCGAAACTTGTTTTCACTTCTAAATCACTATCTGTTCATAATCAGAAGTACGATTATGGCCGTGCTGAGCTTTTTTTTACAGTTATATGGATTCAAAAAATGTTGAAAAAATGCTCGCCTTGTTTTGATTTTTCATACACTGTAACTGGAAATCTGAATAAATATTTCTCAAATTTTCTTTCTCCAGTATAAATAAAATAACAGGCGCGACAATCCAGCATTGGACTAAGGCCGCAGGATGTGTTAGTGACATCCTATTTCCAAGATCTTATCTGCTTTTTTGTTGAGGTAATGAGATCAGCATCACGCTCAGCAGTGTTATTTATCCCCATTAATGGGTACTCGTTTAACATCTGAGTGAGATCATAGTCCGTCACAAGCTCGTGAGTTCGAAAAACACCATGGAACACGGTGAGATTCGAACTCATGAGCCTGTGCACCGAAGGTGCGCGCACTAACCGCTAGACCAGCCAGACTACTCCAGTATAATGGCAGCAAAATGCTATTTGAATTGCAATCCAAACCGGAAAAGAACTGTTTTGGTTTTCAGATAAATCTTCTTTTTTGAGTTCAAACACATTCTTTCGCCGAAGTTCTAACAACCAGGCACCTATCCGCAGCAAACAATTTTGTAAATTTTGGCGAAAACTCACAAAAGTAATACGAAAACAATATCGGACAAATGTAATATTAATCAAAAATTTATTACCCACATGAAAAATCGTTTTTTTTTAAATAAAAAATATGTACATTCGATACCTTAAAGCACAAAAGTGCTAAGTCCATTTTTTCCGATTTTGAGATTTTTGCATCGTATTATTCCTTATCAAGTTCTCCATCGAGTACTTAATCTTGAAACAAAATTTACTCAGCTAAATTCAAGGAAATTAACATTTACAAGAAGCGCTATGTCCTAGGTTGATCCAAAAAAAATTGCACAAAAGTGCTAAGTCCAGTTATAGTGCTATTTTGTGCTAAGTCCATACTTGCAACAATTAGGAAGTTAAATTTGTGGTAATAACTGCCATAAAACGAATGTATATCATTATGAGACATAAATAGGAATAGCCAGGGTTGCTTCCCGATTAATATAAGGCGGGTTTGTCTGCGGGATTGCAGGATAACTCTAGATGGGATGAATTGTCTGTAAAATGTTTACATGGGCGTATTATTTCTTTGAATTGTATTGAAATGGGTAAAAGCTGATTGATCGTCTAACTCCGATGCAAAGGTTCAAATGAGCACTGGTGTTCAATTAAGCCCTCACATTTAATGGCTTAATTTGAATTCTCTATTTTCTCTTCAAAATGAAACCTTCATAACACACATTGGGGCTTGTGTAAATGCCAGCTTACATTGAATTTTGTGTAAGGCCATCTCTCTCCAAAATCTACAGTTCAGCTTGGCACCTGGCATTCGCATATGTTCAACGCGTTGTAACGACATATTTTTATCAGCTACATATACTCACCCACTGTGCTCCAAAAAAAATACTTTCCAAAAGACCCGTTGAAAACAGTTTGATCATACTACGAAAAAGTACAAATTGTTTTAGGCCAAAGAATTACTTACTATGTCCACATAAAATGTTTTATCGTGCAGTCTGAAACACGGGTAATTCGCGTACATATTACCAAAACCAAAGAATAAACTTGCATTTAAAACAACCAGAAAGGGACGATTTTACTAAATACATATACGCAAATTGGATTTTAACAGAGTTTAACAGTGGTTGGTGCAGTGAATAGTGTACTCGCCTTCGAAGCGCAGGGTCGTAGTTTATGATAGTTTCCAATTCATGATCCAAGTGGCGGAATATGGCCTCATTCAGATGTTAAACAAGTGCCCAATTATAGGGATAAAAACCTCTGCAGAGCGAGCTGTTGATCTAAGCAGTTTAAATCTTAGGGATTAGATGCGAAGGGCAACTATTTATTTATTTATGACTTGATCGACATATTTCGAGAGTAAATTTAAGCTGACTCAAATAAAAGACTACTTTGAAAAAGATCTGCCAAATTAGAAAAAGTAAATGTATAACTATTGATATACGTCCTTAATCCTAAAGAGTGTCTGGCGTTTGTATTTCACCAGCTAATGCATGCAGAGACTAGATAATATTCGAGTCGAAGCTACACCCAAAACTTCATTCAAAAGAAAGGGGATGTCGTTTGGGACCGAGTTATGGGATGTATGTATGCATTTCTTTCTAGAAGTCCGGCGCGGTTACCCCTAGCCCAAATAGACCAGAGATAGGTCCGAATAATACATTTATTAATCAGTTGTTTGAAAAGATGTCATTCTGGCAATCTTATTTAACTTACATCTCTAAATTCGCAGTTCCACTGACCATAACATGATGGTCACATAGCCATCGCACTTGGAAAACGCGATTCGACAATTAGGAGGTCGTCCTATGCCTCGTTCGTCAATATGTTGCACTGGGCGACTTGCGTTTAACTAAAAGAAAAATGATATCTTATATTGAAGAAGGAGTTTAAAATTTTGTCGCCGTTGACAAAGAGGCAACGTATCTTGTGGCATTGGCTTCGCCCAATGGAATGACGACATAAGATTATCCGTGTCATAAAAGTATGGCTGGTGCCGAGCAATGACAGAACAGGTACATCACCCTCTCTTTATCCTCACAACATCTGCAGTAGATTTTGTGATGAAGTTGAGTCTAATGCTAGAAATAGAATAGACGCAGCAGCAGCATTGCATTGCTGACAAATATGCTGAATAGCTGTTCAGCATTTTTGTCTGCAATTTAAAAAGCATTGTGCTTGACATTTCGCGCTGCTGCTGTTGCTGTTGTTGCTTCTACTCTATTTCTACCATAAGTCTCCTGGCGAGCTTCATAATAGGACCACCATGTCCTGTTATGACCCTCATAACACTACAAATTAACTTCCTGGTCAATGACAGTAGTGGGATAGAAAGGACGACGTCGAGTCTTGACCAGATCATCTTTTGGTCATCTCGCGATCATTACCACTTTCGAAAAGCATAAAGTGATGAGACACATTTGCTTCATGGATACGAACTGGTAACATTGAGTTTCCAATGAATTGCTTGCATCTCATGGTATGTACATATTAAAAATATTATCACTACATCCACATTTTACAATGTGTAACGACAATACGAACATTTCTCCGTCAAGTCCATGGTTGGTATAAAATTAAGTGCTCAATAGTGCCAAGTCCGTACTTTCCTCTTTTTTTCTCGATTTTTCTTTGAAATTGTGATGATTGCTTGCCAGATTTTAATACAATTATCCTTTTGACAGTGTAATCTGCTTGAAAAGCTAAAACAATTTGCAAAAATAAAGTTGTCGGAGATGGGAACAAGGTTTGAAATGTTATTTTCGCGTTTTCTCCAAATGTTGAAAAATGGACTTAGCACTATTGTGCTTCAAGGTATCGTATATTACGAATGCGTTTCTCATTCACGAAATATTACTAACGGTTCATTTAGTTAATAAGAATGTAATTATAGAATATTAAAAATTTATCTGCAATTAATTTCTTAGGCGATACATCGTCCTTTTTAATTTATGCGATAAATCTAGGTAAAACATCCATATAATGTGGCTCGTCTGTATGATAAAATTATAAGCTTTTATTTAGTAGACTCAAAAAAAATGCATAAATTAATCAAATTCATTTAGTTTTTTATTTAATTGCCGTTTCAAATTTCTTGAAGGGTAACTTATACCGCGGCGTGTGAATAAAAAACATATTGTGTGTGAAATAATTGTGTTAAAATTCGAAATAAAAAAGAGAATTGTGCTCCGTCCAAAAATTAAACACCATATAAAAATCCCGCCACCTCAAAATACCGCCAACTAAAAACCTCGCCGTTTTGAGATCCCGACGCTGGATAGTGAAATAATCATTGTTAAGAAAAAAATATCGGCGTACAGAGGGCTGTGCCCGTAATACGAGGGTTTTTCAGAATTTTGATGCATAGTGAATATTTTTTGTGCCCAGCATTAATGAAATGCTTCCTGTAAATCTATTTTTGGATTGGTCTAAATAAACGCGTTCCAGAATGTTCTGTTCCACCTTTAATTAGACAAATCTGAAAATAGATTTACTATTTACCCAGTTTGTATAAAAGTACTCCAAGGCAAATCTACAGGCATTTTTCGATTTAAGATTTCGAATGGCCTTTGAGCAAAAAAAAACTCAAGCAAATTGGCTTGGCCTTATATATGATCTGAATTATTAGCTGTAAATCTACTGTTACTGTTTTTTAATCAAGGAAAAGCAACTTATATGAAATGATCCCATTGTGTCCCCTGACACCCCGCAGGGGGGTTTGTGTCCATGTGACACTCAGCCAAGGAAGGCTGTTTGTAGTTGGACAGAGATCTTTGGTGAGTTGCGACACCACGTACCCGAGCAGCGCAGGGAGGCCCCTTGTATAGTTGATACGCCATGGCGTGGATCTGTGCAAAGACCATTCGGGCGATGACGCTCCCGTGCTCCCGAGTCATGTATGGGTAGCTCACGACATGGCTGACCTTTTTCCCTATTCGTTCGGAAAGGCAGTCATACAAGTCGAACACGATACGCAGTGTCTCCTCGTAGGGGAGGAGTCCATTATAAGCGGTCGTGTAGAGCTTCGCAGTTGGCGGCTTCGCATAACCCAAGCCACGAAGGGACTAGGTAGGGAGAATGGCCTTGGCGAAAATGCCTACGCGCCTATATCTAACTAGTTTGTGGATTTGATGGCCACACGTCCTGAGTCAAATTGCTGCTTAGTAAACGGAGGGGGCCGTCCCAATGTGAACGGTAACGCTACGAGTCTGCTTTAAGCAGACGAGTAGTAACAGGTCCAACGAACCTGGGATGTGCACATCTGAATTTAACGTTAGGCCTAACCATTAGGGGGCCGAAGGTTGATCACACCTGCTAAAGAGAAGTCTTTAGCGAATAGTGTACCTCGGGGATGGGTGAGCCCAGGGGACCATGGTCCCTTCCCATCTTGGAGTTGGTCTCGAGGGGGCTGTCGGTTGTTAAGAAAGACATCGAGCTGGTGATGCAGCCCCGGGGTTGGGTTCCTGATGGTGAGTGCATTCACCGGATGGAGAAGTCCCCATCTGGCAACAAGATCCGTGCCAGTAAAATAACCGGAGGTCCAAACCGCTTTCGCAAGGACCGGGGTATAAAGCCGTAAGGCCTGACCCTTAGACGGTAAACCCCGTAGATGGTATTCTTGTGTCCCCTGACATAAGAGCCCACACAAGCTGTCCGATGAGTATTGCAGCTAGTCAGGGACACCCTGTTAATTTGGTCCTACAAACTTCAAAAATATTTGTGGCAAACACTATTACCATTCTATGCATTTCCACCAAATTTTATGGTCATTGTTTCATCAAGTTAAAAGATATGCATTGACGAAATGCTTAAGAGGCTTCCGTTGCATTGAAAGGCCCTTACTAAATACTTACTTGGCTACCAATCTTTGTGCAAAGTTTCATATTGATCCCTATAACGGTTTAGAAAAACGGAGGTCGGAAAAGAAATTTAACTTTAAACACCAATAACTTTTTTACCGTTACTCGAAACTGGAAAATTTTAACTGATATGAGATGTACTCGATTATATCTTTGATTTAAATACCCAGACGTCAATCTCCGATAAAACCCTGTTATCTTCTTCCTACGAACTTCTAAGGTATTTGTGCCAAAGACCGTAACCATTCTACACATTCCTACGAAATTTCATGACCATCGGTTGAGCCGTTCGCGAGTTATTTAGTGAACAGACGGACAGAAGGACGGGCGGACAAAATCGATTCCATAAGGGTTTTTTGAAAAAAAAAAAAAAATTCTAAAAACCCTAAAAATCAATATGTTATGTGATTCCCAGCAGTTTAAATGTGATACTCTTAGCACAAATCCGGCGGATTATTTGTTTATTTCCTGGATCAAGATGATAATTGAGCCCCTACAGAAGAAGATTGCCACACAGGGGATCCTTAAGTGTCGACTAACGAAAGAACAGACCCATATTTTTCAAATTAAAGTATCTGGCCCTTTTGTCTCCGAAACTCAAGTATATCGCGATATGCGGGCTATGAATAAGAAAATCTAAAAAGGAAATGCAAATAACAGCAAAATACACTAGATATTTCGGGACCAAAATAGCGTTGCGTTGCGTGGTATAAATTCGTGTAAATACAAAATTTTAACACTTTGGCTGCCAATGCATCACCGGTGAACACGGCATAGGTCATTCCCCAGGGGCCAGTGCATCACCGGTGAACACGGCACAATTTATTCCTCAGCGTCCAAAGTAAAATTTTCCTGTTCCAATTATTTCCCGCCGGAAATATTTTGTACACATATTTATATGCCATATTCAAGTGGTTTCCCGACCGTGTTCACCGGTGATGCATTGGCACTGGGAAAGTATATGTCATTATTATAAACACAAGTGTGAACACTTGATTGTCTAGACAGATTGCAGTCCAGTTAATTTCTAGACTTCGAAGAAATACATTGTGAGTGAAATAAGAGAAATGTTACAAAATGATTCTCGGAAAGTGAAGATTTCTTTCTGCTGAAGAAAGCTCTTCCGGAGAAAGTCTAGATAGTGAAGTTCCGATGAATAACGATGCAGTTAATTGTTCGGGGAGTTCCGAGGAACTGTCGGATTGGATTTCGCCGGCTACCGGAGAGAGTTTAGTGAAGTTCGATAGGTTTGATAATTTCACGTAGAGAAACTAGTGGAGTAGCACTTCAAATCAAAAGTCCTTATGAAATATACCAACTCCTTCTGACGGATGAGATTTTAGAAATAACGATTGAATAGGAGTAATCGCCTAAGTACGTGGAAGGACACCGACCGGATTGAATTTTTGAAATTTCTAGGACTGATGATATAGTAAATGTACATGGGTCTCGTCAAGTACCCAGGAATGACAGATCTTTGATAATCAATTCGTTGTTAACACTTTGTCCCGTAATAGATTTCAGATTCTCCTAAGATTTTTACATTTCGCCCACAACGAAGATAGTGGTTCGACTTTTTCAAAAACCTATAAAGTTGACCGAATTATTGAAGAGCTGCTTTACAATTTTAAAGTTTATCGGTCAGCAGGCGAACAATTGGTTATCGACGAAAGCATGATACCCTTTCGTGGACGCTTCGGATTTCTTCAATATCTTCCTGGCAAAGCCCATAAATACGGGATAAAATCCTTTCAACTTACAGATACTGAGGGATACACATTTAAAACTCTACACAGGAAAGTCAGACACAACAACTGGACGCTCTCTGTCTTCTAATGTTTGTCTGCATTGGAAAATGGAAAGACAAAAGGGAGGTGACCCATATATGTGCCTGAAACATTTTAAGATTTTCATTAAACCTGCACTAAGCTTGTGAACCATCATTTTTTCGTTTGTTTTGGATTATAGAACCATTAATATGTTTTGTTTAACTATTTTTTTTTTAATTTGTACCTTTCTACTAATAAAAATAAAAAAAGAAAATATTTTTTTGTGGCTTTTATGGAGTACACTTTGAAGGTAGTTTTTTTATACTTGGCAAATATACGAGTTTTTTTCCAATTGATGTTTGATGCAAATAAACAGTTATTGAAAGTATTCTGCCAGTTTTATTATAATATTTCGTTTTTCAAACCCGCAAGGACAACAAATTTAAAAATCTAACTATGCATCACCGGTGATGCATTGGCCCCTGGGAAATGACACTTGCCGTGTTCACCGGTGATGCACTGGCCCCTGGGGAAAGACACTTGCCGTGGTCACCGGTGATGCATTGGCAGCCAAAGTGTTAAATAGTGTGTATTCCAGTGCATTGCGGTTAAATACTCCAACCAATTAAAAATCCAAAAAGTATTAAACCATACTAGCTCCAAACACTAAATTTCCTACGCCACTGCTAGCTATAAAAAAAAATGTCCCCTTTATTATCAGATATTTCTTTTCCTTCTTTTTCTTCGTCATTGTATGCGGGATAGCGAAAAGCAGTTTTTTGAATTAGCGGGTTATTGAAATGGCGGGATATTAAGTTGGCGAGATTTCGATTGGACGGGATTTCAATTGAGTGGGATTTTTAACGGTCGGGATATTGAAATGGCGAAATAATGAACGTCGGTATTTTGGAAAACGGGAATATGATGGGCGGGATATCGAAGCCAACTCTTTTTCTTTCAAATTACAAGTATAATAATGCATTCCAGGTGACATATACTGAGTATAAACGAGCTACGACCTAAAAAGCGGAAATCGTATTCGAGTTGGGTGTAATCAGGAGTAGACGTCAAACACGTGACTGCACACAAATCATAAGCGACTTTTTAATTCCAGAGCAGGAAAAAATTAAACATCTGATTCTCGCCATGTGTGATTTGACAGTGGATGAAGTACAATTTCAAAATTGAAACTAATTTGTGAAAATGTATGTTTTTGAAGCCGGGTAATAGTGAATACATCAATTTCGGAACTACGGAAAATCCAATTTGTTATAGGAGATTCACACTATGGACATGGTATTAAACCCTGGATTTTGCTGACCGTTGTACCATATTTTACTGAAATTTAAATCATGCATAAGTACATTTTGTGATACATTTGTAACATTAACAAATTTAACTTTATGTCTCAGAAGAGTTCCAGTTAAATACTGAACTGAATAAGCAAACACGAACTTTCTGTTTATCGTACATAATGTTTTATTTTATATCCCACTAGCCACGAGGAAAACAAATATAAGTCAATAACAATAACACAATCAATACTTATTATGCACACAAGCCCCCACATTTTCATCCGAAACATGGGACGACTATGGCCAAATTATCATTATTATTTATTTAGAACATTTCTTATCTTCTTCTGAATAATAAACGTGCGACGAGCCATGCCGAGTATTGAGAACTAGTTTCTCTATGAATCTGTATATCTCTGAGTGGTGACCGAACGATGACAGCCATAGGGCACAACAATTGTTTACATTGAGTGGCTTTAAATTGTCCACCCTGTTTACCTACATACTATTTTATTAAATAGAAGTTTATTAAACGTTGACCCACATTAAGGTAGTGGCCCTGGGCTTCTCTGTAGGAGGCTTTCTTTTAGTTGATATGATAAAGCATTTATGTGTTTCTTACTAGTTTGGGAAAGCTGTCTATACAGGGTGTCCGGAAACTGCCGCATAAGCGCACCGGATTATGATTCTTCAGTTAATTTCCAGCAAAAAAGTTGTATGGAACATACCCCGTCATCGTTATACGTTAAGTGTAGAAAACTAGGGTTAATTTTAGCTCGAATTCAATACAATTCAATTCACACTGCCCCTAAAGATCTGCAATTGGTAAAATTTATTCAAAGTATGTCGAAATCGAGCCAAAATTAACCCTAGTTTTCTGCACTTAAGGTACTAAAACTGTTAGAAATAATGGAGCTAGAGTAAAATGATGTAAGAAAGATATGATCGTAAGACTATGCGTAAGACAATTTTTCAAAGAATCGTACAAGCACCTCACCTTGGCAGAAGTTGTAGAAGATTGAGATGGAAAAAAATATTGTTTTTGGGCCAAATCACGCAAATTTGACTTTGAACCTCTGTAAAAACCAAACCTCTTATCCGTTTTTAGTGTGGGTAGTTTTATGTTACAGGTAGATTTGTTGGCTGTAATAATCATTTTATTCTAGCTGGTCTAGCTTTGGAGATATTAGGCTTTAAGTCGTGCAAGAAAATGATTTTTTCAAAAATCTTTAAATGCCTACCTAATACCTACTCTAAAGAGACTATCTGTACGCCCCAAATTAATGCTCTGAACGTAATGAACGTGCAACATTTTTTTAATGAATATTTGAATACGACTTCCGTACTTGATTCCCATTTCTCGATTGCGAAAACATCCTTATTTGATTTTTTTCTTCTATTTTTCTATATTAGATGGAGTTTACCTGATTAAAATAACAGAACATTGTATCCTCAGGTCTTATAGTTGCTCCCCTTTTCATAATATGTATCCATACATTTTCAGAAGTCCAAATTTACTTGAAATGAGTATGTCATCTGTGTACGCCTTCAAGGAAATTAAGTTAAAAAAAAACGTAACATAGCGAGATAGACGCTTTCAATCTCACGATCTCTATTATAATCGTACCTTTACCAATTTATTCTTTTGCTATAATTTTCCACTCATTTTTATGCATTTTTTCCCTTTAAATGAAAGTAAACCAATCTCGACAAAACAAACATTGAAAAAAGTCCGGCGGCACTTTAAAATGGCACAAAAATATTCCTTGTCGGTCTATACAATCTCTCTGGCATCTATCGGGATTAATAACATTTATAATTGTGTTTGGAAGCAATAAGTAAGCGAACTATACACAACCGTTCACGACAGGAATAACAAAGCACAATGGATACTGCCCTTGATAGGAATTCATTTTTCATGTAGTAGCTCATTCTGCTGACTGACTGCATAGCTAGCATAGAGACGGGCGATGAGAACGAGAGAAGTCCTTTCATCCCTTCGACAATGAGCCTGAAACTGAGCCACCAAACCAAACACATCGTAGCAGAACAGTACAAGAAGTGTAATAAGCCATGCGAAAGAGAAAGCAATGAGGACTTCACGGTACGTACGTGTACAAAAAGGAATAAAGAGAGGGGGTTGAAATGGAAAAGGGAAGAAAGTGTACTTGCGGGACTAACTGCCACTCGGAGCCAATTCTTTGCCTTTATGCACTGTATGTGCCCGTCAGCGAGAGTGCACGAAGGAGGGGCTTCAAAATAAATTACTTTCAAATTGTTGCTATATAATTTTATGATTTATGATTTTCACATCTTTGAGGCTTAGAACAACAGTAGACCATCCATAGCTAATGGTTATTATGTATGCTCGTGTGCCGGCGAAGTTCTATGCTCGTCCAGATACGTCGTCTAATGGCTAATGAGTTTCATGCAGGACGAGCAAGGGTATCTTATTCAATGTGCTAAATTATTTACGACTATTGCAAATGCATGGATTGTGTTTAATGTAAGAAACTAATTGAATCGGAGTGGCGATAGAAAGGTCAACTAAGTAAATGTAGATGCAGTAGTTTCCATGGGATTTGGATTTGTTAATCCTAATCAAAATATCGAATATTGTCACTTTAGAGCTTTGATTATTTCCAAAGTAAAAATGCCATGACGGTACTTTGGGAGTATGTATTCAATTCGATTCAAATAATTTTTTATTGTAATTTCACTCCTCTAAGGCTTAGCTTGAGTGCGGAGAAAAAATTAAAATTATTTAAAAAATTTAGTTCTTGGAGCTCTAGGCCAGTTTTTTTTTCTAAACTGTATAAACTAGACAGTATCGTTTTAATCCTTTAGGAAGGCGCTAACTTGAAAGAAGTCCAAAACAACTCTAATAGGTACATCCGTACAATCCAGGATATCTTACCTAATGCAATCAAGCGACAAACGCACAAAGATGTCAAAAGTTATGGCATTACACAAAAGAGCAACAGCTAACAATCATAACATGTTGAACACAAACGAATTTCAAAATGGAAACGAAATAAAGGTGCAAGATTTTCCTTCAGGCGTTTGGTGTGTATAGTTCACATGCCACAAACTTCTGCTGACACAGACTCAACTCGTTGACATTTTCATCCTTTCGTCGGGGATTTTCGAGCTCATTATTTCGATTTTAATTGAACTTTTGTGAAGTTCCCAAAAAGCAATCGTTCATTTACTATAAAACTTTTAATTAAACTGTTTTCTGGGAAGTTGGCGATTTTACGATTTAACAAGGTTACAGACTTACAGCCCAGCAGTCAATTCGACTTTTAGTTTTGGATTTTCTTTTTGGAATTTACTCATGTCATGACGAATAGAGAAGACTGTTTCTATTTTCTGTTTGTAACAAATTCCGGAAATAGGATTATTTCCGTACATTCGTCAACTCTCTTGTATCTGCTCCTATATATATCACAATTTCCATACGTAAATCTGAACATCATTCTGTTTTATTTTATAAAAATGTGTAATGCAAAACCATTTCGGTGTCAACTGCACAAGTCGAGAGGTGGACATTGCAGCAAAAATGAAAATTCCGTTTGTTTGACTGCATGGGAAAAAATCACTCTTCCTGTCTGCTCTCACTTTGCTACGCATATCCTATCCATATCTATCACACCATAACGAAATCTAACTATATGGGTATGGAGAACGATATCCCTAACGAAATCCCGTTCATGCGGGTGACATTCAACAGATTGCCGAAATGGAATAAAGCTCTCACATTTGCATAATAGAATTTTCATGTCATTTTATGGCACATATCCAAAAGGAATATCCTAGCGTATAGTGAACATATGGCTCGTATGTGCGTGTTATGGGTGATGCCCGTTCGGGAGTAACGGTATCGTTAGCCGGGATATGGATGTATGGTGTGTAGTAGGAGGTGTCGGTTTTTATCGCTTTCCATGATTTTTATTGACTGTTTCATATCAAATATTCTGCCATGTAAAAGTCATTGTGTGCTTATGGTTCCCGCGGTGTTTATTTAATGTTTGTAACCTAAACAAAGAGTTGACATGGTTGTGGGCAAATATGGCATGAAGTGTACGATTACATTATTGTTTTTTGCTGACTCTAAATTTGGTAATACATTATGTTTATTTGATTTGTTTACTATAAAAATATACCTCCGTATTTATACAGGGTGGAGGTGTTGAGAGACCATCAAGCCTTTGTTTTTCCCAGTCCGGGAAATTGTACGGGATGGGAAGTGGTCCTGGACATCTGACAGAGAAAAATCTAAGGTGGAACAGTAGAAAATTATCGAGCTGAGATGTTTCTTGGGTCATAGGTGGATACTTTTTTATATTTTTAGCTCCAGGGAGACATTACAGCCACACAGTGAACCTAAACTAAGAACATCAACTGGAAGAAGTTTAGGCAGGGCTACACTCTCAAGAACACCAAATAATGAACTTCGATTTCGATTACCTCCGTGGAGAAGCTGGACAAGGAGGTTGAAACATTATATAAAACCACGGAATTATACCTTTTCGCTCGTGTTCAGTGAAACGGAGTAAGACAACTCTCCCTGCATGATGGAAAGGTAGATACCCAGCTAGAATACTGATTCTTACTCGAGATTCAACATGTTTTCCAATTAGGGGGTTGAAATGGAATAAAACAAGCTGTGTATGAGATATGAACGATGTTTTATACCCTTCGATTATAGAGTGAAAGAGTATATTAACCCTTCTGTCGCCACAAAGGTCTGGCCAGACCTTTGGCACTATATTTTGGTCATAAAAGTATAGCAGACGAAATCGCAGCGACATATTTCATGATATCCTAGAATATGTTTAGAAGCAATTTGCAAAAAATTGAAAAAATCGGTTGAAGTTTTGAGTTTGTTTTTGATGATTTTCAATTTATAGTGCTTTTTGATACCCAATAGGTCTGGCCAGACCTACGGTTTTTCCCCCATTCTTCTCTTGGGGTAAAAGGTGCAAATATGAAATTCTCTTTAAATTCTCCTATTTATGATGTAAGAATGTCATTAAAATTCAATTTGTACTATAAACGATAAAAATTTCTCTAATTTTTCTTTGAAAAGCCGTGAAGCTCGGGAAATAAGTATGCCTAATGTCATCAAGTTTTATAATATCACCCAATCAATTGAGATTTGATTCAAGGAAATTCAAACCAGTTTTTTCCTTTGTAATAGTTAGGACTAAGTATGAGAGACTTACGGACGACATTCTAAATAGATTTGATCAAGAAATTTACGAAAAATTTAGAATGAAATGATTTTCGCGCTTAGAAAATTCCTTATTTCTTTCCACCTATTTCCCTAAATCTGCAGACTAATATCGACGTAAAGTCTACTAACAAAGCGCCAAATGTTTGTCCAAAGATATTGGTATTGACAAATGCGAACAAACGTTCTACTAGATATTTGCCATGAAAATAGAGAAGCAAAAAGGGATGAAAGGGATAAGGGAAAAACATGTTTATAATAATACCACCTCAAAATATGTCCACTTAAAAACGTTACTAGTGTATCTACAAAAATGATTTTAATACTTTTATTGTTTAAAAATGGCAGTAAGGAATTGATAGAATGATTCTACCTATAAAAATTTCACCTGTTCTAAAAAACAAAATTTTTTTCTCTGTAGGTCCAGCCAGACCTATTGGGTATATAATATGCATATTGTAGTAGGTGCCGACAGAAGGGTTAACTTTGTCATGAAATTTGTAACGCATTGAAGGAAGCATCTCCGACCATATAAAAAATATACATATATGATCAGCATGACTTGGGGAATCGATTGGTCGATGTCCATCTGTCCGTTTGTCTGTATGTCCGTCTGTCCATCTTTTGCGACGCGCTTTACGCGGCCAATATAAAAGCTATGAAGCTGAAATTTTGCACAAATGCTTCTTTTTGCTGCAGGCAGTTTGTATGTTTGAATCGGTAAAATCGGATAATGGGGTCGTGGGGCTGCCCTGCGCCCTGTGGCGCGGGTCAAGAATAGTGCCTCCGTCTTTCCCGACCTGTCGTAAGAGGCGACTAAAGGGACAGGAGAGAATAAAACTCTCCTGAATTTCGAACATATCTCTAAAATTGTGCGCGCAGCGACTCTGTTTTGTGCGCTCAAGGGTTCAGATATGTACGAAACTTAACAAAAAATTTAACCCTGTGGGTTTTGGGGTTAGAATTATGCCACAGCGTTCCCGGCTTGTCGTAAAAGGCGACTTGAGGGATAGGGTACGCACACGGTCAGAAATTTTGGGATAATTGTGTATACGAAGTATCGTATAACGCCTATTTATACAATTTCGGTTATGAATATGTATATTTCATACTTATAAAATCGTTTTATAATAAATATCATATACATTTTCTAAATAGTATACTTTTTTAATATAAAAAATGATTTTATATAAGTATTGTATACATTTTACACGAAAAATATATTATACAAATTTTAATAACATTTACTTATAGTTTTTATACGAAAACTAAATTAAAACAGACTCCATTTTTTCAGAATTTTACAAATTCCATACATTTATAAGATAAAAGTATACAAATAATACGATAAGAGTATACAAAAGATTTTCAGTTTTCATTTTATACTTTGTTTAGTATAAACGAAAGCCAATTTCAGAAATAAATTGTATAAAGAGAAGAAGAATTGAAACTCGCAAATTATATTGCTATAACCAACAGGCTTCGTGGCTCAGACGGTTGAGTGGCACATGCTAGTAATTCAGAGACCTGAGGATCGATTCTCGGTGAGGTAAAAAATTCCGTATATGCTAGAAAAAAAATTGTATACTTCGCGATGCGCCGGTATAATTTATTTTTATGAAATTTAAAAGGAATAAAATAAAAAGTATAAATATGGTTTATACTTTTATCGTATACATTTTAATACTTATCTGGTATTGAAATTATTATACCATTTTGTTATAAAATTTATAATATTTTCGTATACTTTTTTTATAAAGGCACAAAATACATATTTATAAAAAAAAATTATGGATTTATATGTATACGAAAATAGTATAGCTTTTATACCAAAATTTCTGACCGTGCAGGCTTGTAACCCGCGTACTTGAAATTTTCTTTACACTCGAAACATTTAACGACCCTCGGATACCTCGGACTGATTCATCGGCAACGACTTTTGGCTATAAACAACGGACCACGATTGATGATGACCAAAATGCTCCTCGGCAGGCAGGCGTCGGAATCCTCTTGACAAGGGATGCACATCGATCCCTTATCGATTGGGAACCAGTTTCCGACCGTATTATCACCGCCCGATTCAAATCCATCATATGGGGGATCTCAACGCTAAAGTCGGGTCAGATAACCAAGGATTGGAACATTTTATGGGAAATCATGGGTTAGGCGACAGAAACCAGAATGGCGAGATGTTTATAGAGTTTTGTAGCTCTCGTCAGCTCGTCATTGGTGGGACTCTGTTTAAACACTAAGATTGCCACTTATCAATCTGGACTTCTCCTAATGGAAGAACTGAGAACCAGATAGACCATATTGCTGTTTCCAAAACGTGGAGAAACTATGTCCTGGACGTTTGGGCGAAACGTGGTGCTGTTATTGGCAGTGACCACCATCTTGTCACCGCAAAAATACGCTTACGAACGGCAGCAATACAGCGTCCTAATCGTGCAAATATTTGCCCTAGGTATAATGTGCTTTGCACGAAAAAGCTAATGCACCACCACCAAATGAGAATCCGACAATTGAAGATAGATGGAAAGTCGCTAAGGATTCATTTATTTCATGTGGCGAAGAAATTTTAGGACGATTGGATCGCGGTAGGAGACCATTTATTAGCGACTCTACTTGGTCTCTTATCTCAGCACGCAAGAGAGTTAAGGAGCAGATTAACTCAGCTGCTGACGATTCAGCTAAAGAACGATACAGAGCTGAATACCGTTCGCTCGAAAAAAGCGTTCAGAGGAGTGTAAGACGTGATAAGCGTAACAATATCAACGCACTTGCGAAAGAGGCAGAGGATGCGGCTCTCCGCGGTGACAGTGGAACACTCTTCAAACTTATAAAGCCATTAACTGGCAGATCTTTATTAACGGAACATCCTGTGAAAGATAAGGAAGGTGTTCTGCTCGTTACCGAAGAACAACAGCTACAAAGATGGAGAGAACACTTTTTAGAGGTCCTTAATAACACTTTCGGGCCTGCAAGTGGATCTTCGTTGCCAGCAGAAGACGTCCCTCAAATAGATGGCATTAGTTCCGGTCGACCTCCAAAAAGGAAGGAACTAACAGACGCTATCAAATCAATGGACGCCGGTAAAGCCCCGGGGATTGATGGAATTCCGACAGAATTTTTAAAAGCGGATATTAACGCTACAGCGGATATTCTTCTTCCCTTAATCCGAGAGTGTTGGGAAACTGAAACTCTTCCCAGTGAGTGGAAAAAGGACCTAATTATTAAAATTCCGAAGAAAGGTGACCTGAAGAATTGTAATAATTGGCGTGGGATCTGTCTACTTCCTGCTATTTCCAAGTTGATGGCTAAGATTGTTTTAGGACGAATCAAGGAAAAAGTCGATAGCACATTGAACGATGAACAGGCTGGCTTTCGCGAAGGGTTCTCCTGTAGTGACCACATTAACACCCTCCGTATTATCATCGAGCAATCCGCGGAGTGGAGATCCCCATTACATCTCATGTTCATCGACTTTGAAAAAGCCTTCGATAGTGTTGATCGTCAGTACATCTGGGATGCCTTACGAAGACGAAATATTCCAGATAAGATAATCTCCATCATTAACCCTTTCATTCCCAAATTAAATTCTTTCGGGCAAAAAAATAATATTGTTATTATTTCGTCTTTATCTGTGTCTTAAAATACATTTTCAATGAAAAAAAGAAAAAAAAAATATGGGTTTGGAAAATAATAGTATGTAAGCTGCAGTTTACATTGGGATTGAGTGGAAACTTTTTCAAATACAAATAGTTGACGGCAATATCAGTTATTTATTTTTTATTACGGAAAAGATGAAACAAATTTTCTGGTTAAGTGAGACTAAGGTCCCACCCATTGACTGAAGCTATGTTTAGAGACCAATAGTGTAAAATCCAGCCAATCCGGACCTCAAAATTCGGATTATTTGTTTGATAATCCGGATTTAGGGTCATTTATCAGCAAAGTTTAAAATTAAGGGCGGAATTCATAGTCCTCACTTATACTTATACAATAAGCAAACGCTTAAGTGTTTCCTAAAGGGTTCCCTTATTCGTTAAGGTTTATATCTAGTAACCTTATATGAACTCATATAATTTGTTGACATATCCTTATTCAAACACTTTGAAATTTTTGAAAAATTTTGAATTTTTAACTACTTGATATTTTTTATATTTTATTTGTCACTTTCAGTAGATATGGCAAATAAGTAAATCGTTTATGTAATGAGGCAACGCCCTAATAAGTGATGTCTATGAATACGAAGCTCTCTTAAGGGCTCACTTATATAGAGAAACCCCTTATTCCTTAAGGGAATCCTTATTACTTAAGTGGGGACTATGAATTCCGCCCTAAATTAGAGTTTTTAAATTAAATTAAATTTATAAAAACTATAAAATTTTCTGATCGAATCTACGGGTGCTATATTTATTAACTTTAGCTAGAATTTTAGCATATTTGGTATATTATAGACGAGTCTGGAGTCTTTATTGGTGCATTTTGGAAATCCGGACAGTTCAATAATCCGGGCATTGGTCACAATCGATCCGGGATATACCCCAATAGGTTGAAATCTCCCAATTTTCACCATCTGAAAGCTTTTATGCTACTTTTTCCGCTTAGTTCATCTTTTTCATATAGGAATTACTCCAATACCGGCGAAAATACTATTCCATAAATGCCCAATGTAAACCACAGTTTACATAGCTTTCAACGTCCCTCAATGCCACCCTATTCAATTTTTTTTACAGAAAATTCTGACAAATGAATCTTTTGTAGTTGGCGAATAGCGCTATATTTTTTTCAAGGATGGATTTTCCACCTAGAATTATATAGGAGGGGAGCAATTCACCACTTGCTACAATGGACGAAAACACCCAGACGGCCTTAATTCTAAATGCGTTCATAAAAATTCCAATCCTTATGGATTAACTAAATGTTTACCATTCGAATGGAGTTATATGTAAGTTTCAGTGTATATCTCTCATTTTTATTTAAAGTAAACCAAAATATGGAAAAAGTGTTTTAAAGTTGATGTAAACTGCAGTTTACAATGGGAATGAAAGGGTTATGGAATCCTACAATGGAGCCCAATGTCACGTCTTGCATAAGGGCAAGCTTTCAGATCCTTTTGAGGTGCACAGTGGAGTGAGACAAGGCTGCATTTTGTCACCTATTATCTTCCTTATTGTCATTAGTGATGTACTCGGCTCCGCACTTCAATTACATCGTAACAAAGGTATCAGATGGAAATTGTTTGATCACCTTCAACATCTTGACTACGCTGACGACATTTGTCTTCTATCAACTAATACGGATGATGTCACTCAAATGACAGAAGCTCTTAATTGCGCAAGTCGTAATGCGGGGCTGAAAATCAATGCTGCCAAGACTAAGTTCTTGAGCACATATCCAGGGGGCAAAGCGGAATTTGTATTTCGGGACAGGCAGTCGAAAAAGTTGATGAATTCTGCTATCTCGGGAGCGTAGTTACAGCAGATGGTGGAGCGGATGCTGATGTAAAATCACGGATAAACAAGGCTAGGGCGGCTTTCTTCAATTTGACTCCTTTCTGGCTAAACAACAATATTTCCAGACGCACCAAACTTCGAGTCTTCAATTCCAATGTGAAATCCGTGCTGCTATATGGCTGTTCAACCTGGAAGGTGACTAAAGAGATTACTGATAAGTTGCAGACTTTTGTAAATCAGTGTCTACGGCGCATCCTACGTATTCGTTGGCCGGAGATCATTTCGAACGAGAATCTCCTCACTATAACTGGCCAAGAAAGGATAGGCACTTCGATCAAAAGACTTAATTGGCAACGGATAGGTCACACCTTCCGAAGAGGGCCCAATAACATCGCAAAAAAGGCCCTGAACTGGAATCCACACACTGAAAATAAAATCCTTCCTGATAATAACGAAACGTATTCATTACCTTATTTTCATCAGCACAACGAAGTTTTTCGTTAGGTTAATGAACATGTTCGTAACGTTTTTATGCGCTTTTCGTTAATGCAAGGAAACCTGATTCGTCAATATTATTCGTCATCAATATTATGTATTCTTTCATTGATGTGAAAATTATTTTCGTCAAACAGCCGCGAACAGTTTATTTCATTGAATTAACGAAAATTTACTTAACTTTGAACTTAAGGTAAAATTTCGTTATAAAGTGATGAAGTGTATTCTTAAACGTATGCATTGTATTCACGATTTTTTTCCTAAAAGTAAAATACTTCCGCATTGGGATAAGTGATTTTAAGAAACAAATACGTTTTCGTTAGGATACCTTTCATTAATAAACGCATGATACACGATGTTCATTATCAATTCTAGGAAAATATGCTGTTGTTATGATTTTACCATTGCAGTCTTTTGAAGAGTCCAACATTCGTTTTATGTGTCACAGTCTTGTGTTAGCTTCGTGTTTATACGCAAAGTGAGTAAATTTGTAATTTTCCAAATAGTTACAGTGAAGTGAATTAGTGAAGTGGTGGTTTATTGAAAATTCTGAATACTGACTGAGTTACGATTAAAAAGATAAAATTTATATATTTTGTTAACCCTAGAGTGAGCGCGATGAGCATTTTGCCGCCCTCACCAAAAAAACCTTAATAATTCGTAAAATAATTCTTCGTTGTTTGCGCTTTTCAGTAGCTGCCCCTATTTTCATCCAGAACTCGTGCCGAAAGGCTGTACTTCGTCAGTGAGCGGAGTGGGGCTGGAGAAGGAGGTTGTTACCATCAGGCGGCAATTTGCTAATCGCGCGCCTTCTCACGTAGGTAAACAAATCTCATATAAAAAAAAAACATATTTTTGGCAAAGCTGGAACTTTTGGTATGTTTTATGGTGCATTTATTGTACTAACTATAGTAACGCTGTTAATTTCCTTTTTTATGACTATTACATACGATAATGTAGAATATATTAAAAGTCTATTAAAATGCGTTGCGTTTTCGAAAACCTTTTATAAACCGAAGTTCTCAAAATAGATTTCAATAAATAAGTTAATTTGTCATTGCTTACTTGTGTTTTACTTAAATCTGAAGAAAATAAATTAATTCAGTTACCTTATTCCTACTTAAAATGGTCACTGAAAAGAGCGGCAAAATACTCCCCACGCGCCCACTGACGTTTCTCGGAAAGACGCGCCCACTCTAGGGTTAAGATGCAGTGCTTAGATTGTGGTAAAACATTTCCCAACATTGAACTGCAATTATTTTATTTAAAATTATTATTCCTCTACAGGGATTATATACTTTAATATATTAGCCTTGTAGTGGCATTTCAATTGCTTATAAGATAATTGGAGTCGTTCATACTTGTATCAACGTAACAATCATAATAGTCAACGGATCAACGAAATCTTTTCATTGATAAGCAACGTAAAGTTTCATATTATACATGAAATACATTCCTTGGTTTGAAGAACTATTGCTGCTTATCAACGAAAAAAAATGATTGAATTGAAGCCGTTATTTCTTTAGTTAGACAACTACGTTCCTGAAGGTAAGGAAAAACATCGTTAACTATACGAAGCTTCATTCGTATCATCCATAAAAGTTTTTTCATTGTCTCAACGAATTTTTTCGTAGGAACATAATTTAACGACACTGTTTTCATTGTAGTGACGAAAAATAGTTTTGGAGGTTTTTTAATGAACATTTTCATTAGACTAAGAACGCATTTCAGGGAATATACGAAAACTTTTGGTTCAGTGCAGGATTTCGGAGCAAGACGCCGTGTTGGACGGCCAAGGAACACATGTAGAAGATCGGTAACAAGCGAGGCGAAAACGTTAAATCTTACATGGTCGCAGCATTTGGCGCAAAACAGAAAGAGGTGGAGAGTAGGCGTAGTTAATGCCCAATGCCCAACAAGGGGTTGACAGGAACTAGAGAGGGGCTGCCATACAAACCCAACCCCCAAATTAGGTTCTCCTAAGAAAACTGTTTTATTTGCGTACCAATTTCAACCAAATTTCACACATGTGTGTTTCTCTTGATGACACAAAATATATGTAAGATTAGAAGAAAACTTGATCTTCTAGCTCTTAATATCAATTTGTCTTGCTATTTTAATTTCCACAAAACAAACGCGCTAGGAAAACAAATACATAGTACTTTCAGATTTGTTAAGGGAGCAAATCAAATCAAATTGAATCAATTCCCGTGAATCCTATAAATACTGTTAGAAAGCGTTGCTATCGTGTATCGGTAGTCACGGTGGAACACTTTTCGATAAATGTTCTGTTCTGTGTACTACTGCATTTTATTAAGTTTACCCTGTAGTGGGGTAATAAAAGCATTTACTGGTGATATATGATGACAGGACGAATGGATGATAACCGTAGAGCTTGGAGCGTAATAGAACACCGTTAACACTTTGCTATGGTCAACGGTGGTAATAAATTGGTTGTTTAGTATACTAAACAAACACATTATATAAAACAAACTATAGTTTGCTAAGATACTATATGAGGTTGGCGAAATGGGATGGTCACAGGTTGGTCATATACTAGGATATGTTGAGATATATAAAGTTTAATTTTGATATAATTTTCTTCAGTTACAGTTGGAAAAGGACAAAAATCATAATTTATTGCCCTATAGCGCAACAGAATTCATTTTTATACTACACTCGGCCGCAAAACTATCGACTCAACCTGAAAGCGCGTGTATTTGTACGTGTTTTTTGAAAAGTATGATAGTTATCCATAAAAGTCGTATGTCGTTTAAAAGTTTGAAACTTTAGCTAACTGTTAGTAACCTTTTTATCAGGGACGGCGCATAAGGGCCCGCAGGGCCCGCGTGCCGGAGGGCCCACGAGACTTAGGCCACATGAAAGATTCCCAAACCATAAAAACCCACTACGAAAAACAATACTCCGACGTAGATATTATTTGTAGGCAAGAAGAGATATACACTTTTCGAAATCAAAACAAAAGTTAATTTTATTGGTCCTCTTTAACCAGATCCCTTAGATAAGCCAATATGTATGTACAAAACACATCATTTTGTGTTGTGGTTTTAATGAAAAGATAAGTTAAACTTTTAAAATTGTTCTGCTTAATTTACTCTAAATTTATCTAAAATAAGAAATCCGTTTTCGGGTCTATGAAAACCTTATAAGCATCCATTACGGAACTAATTTGCTCCTGGTATGGCTGTGTTATTTGCTCTAAGCGTAGCCTGGTATGGCTGTGTTATTTGCTGTAAGCGTAGCCGCGGTTTGTAGTCCGACCCACCTTTTTCCTTGCAAGTACCATATGGCCAAAACGATCCTTTAGGTCCCTTTGCAAATAAACTATCTTCAAACATTTTTGGAGATAGTACCTTTTCTACAGGATGTTTATAAAAGACTAAATTCCAATCCACTTTGTCATGAATTCTTAAACACGAACAAAATAGTTGGCGAGTGGTACTAAACTTAGTTCAAACTATAGTTAGTACGGCCTGTATATGTCGTTGAAGACTAAAATATTTTATCTTGCTTGCGGTACATACACGTATAGAGTCTTGCCAAGATTGCTCTGTTGAATTTAATAATTTAGAACAAACCTTCTTAAAATCGAAGGATTTAAATTAGGCACACTTAAATTTAAAGCTGAAACAAGGAATAAAGTTGAATTAATAACGTGACGTTTTTTTTTTTTTTCAATTGTCTAGCAAGTTACAACCTTCACCACAAATATTCCTGTTGGTGTAGTAGGTAGGACTCTCGACTTCCAATAATAGATTTCGAGTCCCACTGTAGGCAAGTAATGTATTTGGCATGTGTAATGAGGTATATTAAATGTCGCCAACACCTATAATGGTTAATACTGGGCTACGTGAGCTTTTTATTTTAAAATAAAAAACGATTGAAATTATTTTAAGTACGACTTTCTTAATTTTAGTAGAAACATTGTAACGTGAACATCGTGTTTAAAAGAGTTGATTTAAGCGTTTTCTCGCTTGATTGCCCTATTCTTTTCTCTCAATGTAAGGGGGCCCCACTCAAGAAGTTGGCGGGAGGGCCCCGAGTGAAGTTGTTCCGCCACTGCTTTTTATCAATATTTGCTTCGCACTTTTTAAATTATTGCCACTTGTAACAAAAAACCCAGAAAAATTGAAATTTCAGGTAAAGGTCAGGTCAGGTAAACTACCCCTATAAAAGCGCCCGTAATCGGTTTCTCATTATCAGTTGCATCAGGAAAGCTAGGTAACTTAGGTACATCTGAAGTAATTTCAATCACTGTTGGTCATCAATGGATACGACGCCAGATCAGGCGGCACAAGTTGTAGCCCTATTGTCGGAAAATCATAGTCAGCGAACCGTCGCTCGCCGTCTTGGAATGAGTCAGTCTGATGTCTCGAGAGTTAGCAGGAGATTTCGAGAGACTGGTAGCTTTAATTCGAGACCAAGAACGGGCCGCCCTCGATCCACTTCAGAGAGAGACGACCGTTTCATTGTTACGAAATCGGTTCCTCACGGGTGTTGCTGCGCAGCGGAACCTGAGGCGTGTTCGCGGAGTAGCTGTTAGTGTCTGCACAGTAAGGAGACGATTAAGGGAAGCGAATATCAATCCAAGACGGCCTGCCAGGGACCCCAAATTGACTACACGACACCGACAAGCGCGCCTCTTATTTGCTCGAGATCAGTATTGTTCACTGGCGAGTCGAGAATGTGTCTATATGGCAGTAACAGAAGCTGTCGAGTCTACAGGCGTCCAACTGAGCGATTTGCGCAGTGCTGTTTCACTGAAATGGATGCATACGGCGGCGGTTCCTGTATGATGTGGGCTGGCATTTCCTTGGATGGAAAAACGGATCTCGTATTCGTGCCCACAGGAGGCCAAAGAGGAGGGCTGACAGCTGAGCGATACGTTACCGATATTCTCCGTGTCGACATTGTGCCCTCCCTATGCAGCATTTATTGGCGAGAACTTCACTTTGATGCACGACAATGCCCGGTGTCATGCATCGCGCCTCACTCGACAGTTCTTGAATGAAGCCAATATGTCGTCACTTAACTGGCCGGCACGCAGTCCCGACATCAATCCCATTGAACACTTATGGGACGAACTCAATAGAAGAGTCCGAGCCAGAAATCCAGTCCCTTCGTCCACTGAAGAATTGAAGGCAGCCCTATTAGAGGAGTGGACCGGTATTCGTCAAGATACCATCAGCAACTTGATCAGGTCAATGCAGAATCGACTGGAAGCTGTCATTAGAGCAAGAGAAGGCAATACTAAATACTAAAATAATAAATGCTTAACTTATTTTCCAACAGTTTTTGTTTTATTTGCAAAAAAAAACATTTTCATATTTGCTCATTTTCGCTACGATTTCGCTCAAAGAGCATAAATTTTAACCTTCAAGCGGGCGCGCATCATTTTGTGACATAACCGGGCGCGCGGCGGTAATTTACCGCCCTCGGCTTTTCCCTCCATTTGCGCTCAACCGTACAACTTCCGTTCTCATAATTATAGTAAATTGAAAGAAGAGCATCTCCCAAATAAGTTATCATCATAAAAGCTATTATCTGGTGAACAATAAAACAAGTTCTGCAGTTTTAGCGAAGCACGTCACTTCAGTGATATTACACTGAGCAAACACATTTTGAACGCAACTATATACCAAAATATGTATACCGCAGGAAAGGTATGGAAGGTAAAATCTAAAATTACCGCCCGTGCGCCCGCTTGAAGGTTAAAAGTGCTCACCAAATATTGGTTAAAATGGTACTAACGTAAAGCTGAGGCCTTAAGCTTTTCAATGACATACGATTTTTATGGATAACTGCTATACTTTTCGAAATACACGTTGAGTCGATAGTTTTGCGGCCGAGTGTATTTCATTCATTTTTTGCTCATACGCTACTTCAACAGAATGACCACCTCCTTGTAGCTAAGAAATAACTTCAAACCTCTTACACTATATGCACTACGAAGCATGATTTGAAAATGCAAAACAAATCCACCTTCCCGTTACTTAAATGTGTAAATAAGTTCTTTATTCTATTCGAGTTATTTCTTAATTTCATCATACTCATGACATGTACTCCTTCATATTTCAGGCATATAGCGGCTAAAAAGGAGTGGAGTACCTACAAAAATGTATGTCGCTGAAGCTAAAGTAATCAACGGAATCCTTCATACTCCATCCCAATTTTTTGGGTCGTCGGCCGTATATGGGGATACAAAAACCCAAGAGAAAGGAGCAAATATAATACTCGTAAATGGAAAGGCGGCTTTTATGTCGCGTATTTTTTTTTTTTAATTTTCAGCTTGAGGACTTGTTTTGTCTGTCCTTTAGCGAACCATGTATAAATTTTCCACTTTTAGATATGCACTGAACTAATTTACCGAAGCACGACACGGTGGTAAGGATTCAGACCTTAATTGTTTTGTTACGCAACAACAACAATAACTGGGCTCTTGAAAATTTACGTAAGATGCTATAATTTAAGTGTTAAGTGGCGTTGTAAGCAATTTAAACTAATGTAAAAAGAACGAGACAGAGGCTAATTTCGGGCGCGGCTGAAATTTGGATACTCTTCGTCCCCCTCGGGCTAATAGTTTTCTCGGGCGTACTTACGACTTGTATTTAATCCCCACCATCCTTTTCATTCTGTCTTCAAAAAAGTTCCGTTGCGTCGACAAAACAATAATTGTGTGGGGTTTGGTTGCAATAAGTTGGCAA
The DNA here is from genome assembly GCA_949715475.1 of Microchrysa polita. Classification (NCBI taxonomy): domain Eukaryota; kingdom Metazoa; phylum Arthropoda; class Insecta; order Diptera; family Stratiomyidae; genus Microchrysa; species Microchrysa polita. Next base: position 106,072,054 of record OX454416.1, on the reverse strand, counting down.
ATAAAAATATTTACTCAGAAAATTGTATTGGGGGATGCGCGTGCATGGCCCCATAGTACGGTTCCATTTGTTTTTACCTTTTTAGTTGCTTTGATAAAGACACATTAATTCAAGGTTTTGTGAAATTGGTGTAAAAATGCTAGAAGAACCAAAATGGGGAATTTGGTTTGTATGGCAGCCCCATGACCCTATGGTCCGATTTAATCCATTCTTACGTAAGATTTGTGTCCTAAATATAAATACATTTGAGTGAAATTTGGTTGAAATTCGTACTCAAATAAAAAAGTTTGTATTAGAAGAACTTAATTTCGGAAGTTGGATTTGTATGGCAGCCCCATGACCCCTTGTCCGATTTTACCGATTCACACATACATTGACTGCAGCAAAACGAAGCATTTGTGCAAAATTTCAGCTTCATAGCTTTTAAATTGGCCGAGTAAAACGCGTCGCAGCAGACAGACAGACAGACGCACATCGCCCAATAGACTCCCCAAGTCATGCATGCTGATCATATATGTATACTTTTTATTTGGTTGGAGATGCTTCCTTCAATGCGTTACAAACTTCATGACAAAGTTAATAAACCCTTCCACTCTATGGGCGAAGGGTATACAAATTTTGCACTAAGATTCCAGCTCCGAGAAATGTGATGTCATTAACCCTTTACCGCCCAATGTTCCCAATTGGGAACATAATTTCATGTTTTTTTTTTAAACCCACTTGGAATTCTTTTTTTGTTCTTTCCCATTTTTTTAGTTTATTAACAAGTTGGTAAAAAGGAAAAAAAATAAATAAATGATAAAAAAAATCCCGTTATTTTTTGGTGATTTTTTCAAAAAGAGGATTTTTTTTAATTTTTGCGAAAAAAATTTCAAATTTTTTTTAACCAACAAAACTTTGAAATTTTAATGTATTTTTATTTTTTACTATTAATAAATACATACGAAATAATAGTAGTGACCTTAATTTTATAAAAAAATAATACCGTTATAGGTTATACATGTTCAAACTGACGTGTTCCCAATTGGGAACATTGGCTCACTTCAGTGTCTTGTAGACAAATTATTTTGTTTCCAATTTTTCAATATGACTGGACTTACATTGCAATTGCATGTAATTTTCGCATGTTCTGTGCCAGTCTCTATTCGGTATTCATAAGTGAGAGTTCAAGTTCGTAAATTTGGTAGTGGAATATCTACAGAGCTTAGATGATTGCGACGTGGGTTCATTGAATAATATACCTAATATATATATATAATTACCTCCTGAGGAATACGACAAAGTTACTGACGAGGAAGACATTGAGGAAGAAATCTTAGACCAAGTGATGTTTGCGGGGAAGTTTTCGTTATAATAAAAAGATCGGAAAATAGTCAGGCATCGGGCAGTAAAAATAAACGTGTCCAGAAAAGAAAAGCTACAAATGGTGACCATCAACGGTTGACATCAAGTGGATCAAAGCCCAAACCGAGGCAAAAAGAAACCCGGCATTGCACCTCTAAATTGGTTTCCTAGCATTAATTTTCAAAACCCTATACAAAATGAGCCGGTAAAAAACATAGAAACTAACTTCCAACATTTGAAAACCTGAATTCCGGTAGAAATATATTATTAATTTAAGCCACAAAGCTGTCTGCAGCATTTAGCAGAAATAACAAAAATCTACTCCGTTCAGCATGCTGATCCGATCGGCGTTGAATGGACGCCGTTTTTGGGCATACTCCTTCTCAGTAAGTACCACCAGTTGCCTTCTGAGAATCACTATTGGTCTACTGCGGAAGACATTTACTATCCAATCGCATCAACCGTAAAGTCCCTTGCAGGAATCGAAAGTCATGGCGAAATCAGCATGTAGATATTATGTGAAGGAGAACAAAAAGATAGGCATACAACAACCCCATGTTATTCACAAATATAACCACGGAATGGCTGGGGTCGATATTTTAGATGGACTTCTAATCTTCGTATCGCTCATGCTTACGATGTAAAAAGTGTTGGTGGAATCTATTCGCTAATGCTCTCAACATGGCAGTAGTAGCAGCCTGGTTTGTGCATAAGGAAATGCATGGGAAATCGGCAATGACTCACCTAGACTTCAGGCGGGAAGTAACAATGTTCCTGCTAAGGGTTTTATAAAAAACAAGGTCCACAGCCAGGTCCTAAAGCACATGGTAGCCCAGCAAGATGCAAATTAGATGGCCACTATTTGATAAAATCATCGCAAGGAAGATGTTCTCTTTGTAAGTCAAATGCACGGTTGGAGTGTAGGGAGTGCAACAAACGTCTTCATCTTGAATGAATTTTGCCAAAATATGATTTATACTTTTCCATAAATTTAATTCCAAAATATGATTTATACTTTTCCATAAATTACATTGAAGAACCAATAAAGTCCAACATATCTGGAAAAAAATCGACCTTGTTTTGTGAATATCCCATTAATGGCCATTGTTCCCAATTGGGAACAGCATAGAAAGGGGGGAAGGGGGTGAGGTAAAAAATTTTTTTTTGTATATTCTTAAAAGAATTATATTTAGAAATAATATTCAGGAACAAAAGAAAGGAAATTCAAGCGATTAAGAGTTCGGACTTTAAAGGGTTAAGAGTGAAAATGAAATTATTACCCTTAAAAAAAAAACAGTTTTCTGGAAATTTTACAGTTGCTGCTGTACAGTGTAATAATCTTAACTCATTTCTTCCCAGCGTTACGTATACGCAAAACCTCTGTAAACACCACCAAATTTAAATTGAAATGGAAAAGGAATCATGTAATTTTTAATGGGTATTTCTTGGCTCTATTTCTGCATATTTGTTATAGTGAATCAGACATTGGGTCCTTGAGGATATAAAAGAAAGTATGTAATAACTAGTTTTTTAGGACATTTTTTGTTATAATTTTAAAAATATTTAAATATCTTAAAATCAATATCCAAATGAACTTTTTATACGACAAACAATTGCTAATTATTTAATTTAACTTGGTTTTATAAAAAGGTTGGTCCTTGCTGCAGGAGCATGTGTTAGACATAGGTGATGCGTTCACGCAATGTTGGAAGTTTCCCGGTACAGGAACACTGGGGCAAACGCATAAAGAGCAAAACATTATCTTGCTATGTAACGCAGGTTTTGCATCAGCAATATCTTAAAGTGAGTTCTAAATACCTCACTATCTATGAGACACATGTGACTCATGGTATTCATATCCAGTATTCTTTTGCGAGTCACATGTGTCTCATTGAAGAAAAGAAAACGCTAAAAGAAATTGCGGAACAATGACAGCTAGATACTTGTCAGTTGGTCTAAAGCAATTTTCCAAATACATACTCGTATGTACATATTTCATGATGGTGTCGAGATTTCCAAAAATCTTTCAAGGATACAGTGGGTAAAGAAAGCCTTTGTAGTGAATGTATATGTACCCTGAAAAGTCTATGAAATTATTGGTAAAGTCTTCACTCCACGGTATGGTCTGAAGTCAGCACGTATGGGATCAGAACCCTTTTCCATTTAACCCTTCTGTCGGCACCTACTACAATATGCATATTCTATACCCAATAGACTGGACCTACTGAGAAAGATTTTTTATTTTTTAGAAAAGGTGAAATTTTAATCGGTAGAATCATTTAATTCAATTCAATTCCTTACTGCTATTTTTAAACAATAAAAGTATTAAAATCATTTTTGTATTAACGTTTTTAAGTGGACATATTTTGAGGTGGTATTATTATAAGCATGTTTTTCCCTTATTTTCATCTCTTTTTGCTTCTCTATTTTCATGGCATATATCTAGTGGAAAGTTTGTTCGCATTTTTCAATACCAATATCTTTGGGCAAATATTTGGCGCTTTGTTAGTAGATTTTACCTAGATATTAGTCTGCAGATTTAGGGAAGTAGGTGGAAAGAAATAGGGAATTTTCAAGCGCGAACATCATTTCATTCTAAATTTTTCGTAAATTTCTTTATCAAATATATTTAGAAAGACGTTCTTAAGTCTCTCGTACTTAGTCCTAACTATTACAAAGGAAAAAAACTGGTTTGAATTCCCTTGAATCAAATAGCAGTTGAGGATTATGTGTATTTATAGTCCGAGCCGTGATGGTAAAAAACCGGGGTTTTCGAACTGTCGGAAATTAACCATCTTAAAAGTTGCGTTTAGTTACGGTGATATCGAAACGGTTGGTCAGCCGAAGCAAAACTTGACCAGTATAGCGTAATTAGACGTAATTAGACGCAAAAATTAGAGGTGTTCGGGGGTATGGGTAACTGTCGGATCGAACCTATTTTATTCGATATAGGACCTCTCCGTGAGTCTAAAAACATTGGTCAGCCGAGCGGCAACCTGACCGAAGGGTTCGGCCAACCAGTTTAAAGGTGCAAATTTTTTAGGTGCGATGGGGGTTTCGGAACTGTCGGATCAAACCTATTCTATTCGATAAAGGACCGCCCCCTGATGCAAAAAATACTGGTCAGCCGAGCGGCAACCTGACCGAAGGGTTCGGCCAACCAGTTCGAAATTATCAATTCTGACGGGTCGATGGGGTTTCAGAACTGTCGGATCAAACCTATTCTATTCGATAGAGGGTCACTCCCTGATGCTAAAAACATTGGTCAGCCGAACCGCAACCTGACCGAAGGGTTCGGCCAACCAGTTCGAAATTACCAATTTTAACGGGTCGATGGGGTTTCAGAACTGTCGGATCAAACCTATTCTATTCGATAGAGGGTCACTCCCTGATGATAAAAACACTGGTCAGCCGAACCGCAACCTGACCGAAGGGTTCGGCCAACCAGTTTGAAAGTAACAATTTTGACGGGTCGATGGGGTTTCAGAACTGTCGAATCAAACCTATTCTATTCGATAGAGGGTCACTCCCTGATACTAAAAACACTGGTCAGCCGAACCACAACCTGACCGAAGGATTCGGCCAACCAGTTCGAAAGTACCAATTTTGACGGGTCGATGGGGTTTCAGAACTGTCGGATCAAACCTATTCTATTCGATAGAGGGTCACTCCCTGGTGCTAAAAACACTGGTCAGCCGAACGGCAACCTGACCGAAGGGTTCGGCCCACCAGTTTGAAAGTACCAATTTTGACGGGTCGATGGGGTATCGGAACTGTCGGATCGAACCTATTCTATTCGATAAAGGACCGCCCCCTGATGCTAAAAACACTGGTCAGCCGAACCGCAACTTGACCGAAGGGTTCGGCCAACCAGTTTGAAAGTACCAATTTTGACGGGTCGATGGGGTTTCAGAACTGTCGGATCGAACCTATTCTATTCGATAGAGGGTCACTCCCTGATGATAAAAACACTGGTCAGCCGAACCGCAACCTGACCGAAGGGCTCGGCCAACCAGTTTTAAGGTGCTCATTTTCAGGTCCAATACATATTTTCATATAGCTTATAGTGTCGTTACTACGTGATTTCAGATTGCAAAGTGTGGTGGAGAAAATTTGTTTATTTCTTATTTTTTTAGGGTGCTGAGCTCGAAACAAGAGCTTCTCACCAAAATTTCATTGCGGAACAGGGTCAAAACACATAATATACAAGAAAAATGCAACTTTTGCGAGCAAAAATGAAAAACCGTTCATAATATGGAACTACGTTAAACATGGCAAATTTAAATATCAATTGTAGTAATATCGCTCAACGGATTTATAATATTTATGTCTCTTTGGACGTGCAATTATGTGCTCTCTAACATATTTATGGAAAGTTTTTCATAGAAATAAATAGTTTCAGAGTTAGGAGCCAAATAACGGAAAAACAGCAAACATTTCAGGGTTTTTCGTGATTTTGACCCTGTTTCGCGCAACGAAAATTTGGTGGCAAGCTCCGGATTCGCGCTCCGTACCCTAAAAAAACATAAGAAACAAAAAAACTGTCTTCAACACATTTTGCAATCTGATGTACTAGACTTATCACGTAGAAAATTCACTATTAGTAAAATTTTAAATATAAATAGAATGGAAGCAGGAGCGGCCCAATGTATGTATTTTAAATATAAAATTTGAATTTTTGAATTTAAATGGACGACAGCAAAGGTTTTTGCTGCCCACATGACGTCACCCATTTAAAATGCATTGTGCTGTTTTCCTCGGTAACATTCATCGCATCCCGTCTGTATCAACCAAATATTAACTTTTCCCAAAACCGGATTCTACTCCCTCTCGTACGTACTACATTGCTACAAGCTCATTCATAAATTGCCACACAGCACACACACAGTCATAATCCTTGCAAACATGCGCACACGCAATAAAAAGTGAGAAATATCATCAAAACAAAAAACAAATGTATTTTCTGAAATCGCTCGGTTCATCAATTGAGTCGTTTATGACTCTTTATGACTGTCGCTAAAAGAGGTCAGTTACTCAAAAATATTTATCCTTAATCTAAGCTTAAAGGGCGGCCAAATCTTGACGTGGGGCTATCCTGCCACATTGATGACGATGAAACTTAAATCATTCTTGAAGCGTGGCTTTTCACACTAGCTGTAGAATGCTGTAAGAGAAAACAAAGATAAAATGTATGAGCAATGTACGATGAATCGGCCGCGCCGGTATGCATAAACATTTTTTGTAAAATTTTCACTCTCCTCTCACCCCAACTCCGCACGTACATCATCGGGGTCATCGCGTCGCCGAGACTGAAAATATATTGCATCGCAAAAGGTGTGAGTAGTGAGTGCGTATTGATGTATTTACTATATGTACATATGTATATTTACTTGTGTGAATAACCCAATTTGTAGAATGAGGAAAATGAAATGCGTTTCTTTTTGTCTCAGACCTCAGGTGCAAATTTGCGCCTTTCCTCGCAATTCTGATACACATTATCGAAAATTACTTGATTGAAAATGCCCCAAAACGATAGTCGGCATCCTGAAAAGTGGGGCTAAAGGGGTGACAGAAGACTTAAGAGTTGTTGATAGTTGCAGCATGTTGAAATTTTTCGAAGTTTTTATGGAAAACTTGTAGTGCGTCTACAAAATTAACGCAAGTTCCATTATGCTAAATCATATAGGCGATTCATTCAGAACACCATATTTCAAAAGGAAGACAAAAACCTTGAAAAGAACGGTCAGCAGACGAACCTGAAGTGATGCAAAAAGTGGGATTTTGCGAAAAACAACAATGATTTCTCGTGGCAATTTTGCAAAAAAACTGTTTGGCGACAAATTTGTACGATGTTTAATGTGCGCTAATTTGATATACTTCCCGTAGTCTTGCCTTAAGTCGGTAAAAAGTTCAAGAGCTTAAGTTGCCGAATATTATTTCCCACATAAGTATAAAGTCAAATATTGTGGAAAATTGGGAGGGGGTGGCGGTTTTTTATTTCGTGAATTTATAAGAATTTGTTCGGAGGAAAACACACTAAAAGCACTGTCGAGAGTTGAGAGCTAACGTGGCGAGAGCGGGTTAAATTGTCGCATTTTTGTGCTTATCAGGTCCATTTCCGCTATATTTTCGAAACCGCGAACTGTACAAAAAAATTGTCTGAGCAAAAATGAAAGCTTACAAAAGTTCCTATAAAACTCATCTTACAAGCATATTTCGAATTCTTAACTTGTATCAACATATTGCTAATTTAAAAATCAAAAGTTTCATATTGAGAACATCAACACAGCATAGTCGGCATATCTATAGATTGGCTTTATGCATGTACGCTATATGGATGCTCTGTGAAATTATATATGAAATGAGAGATTAAAACGTGTAGGGATTGAATAATAATAAACAATAGCCTAAATTTCTATATCTTTATAATAATGCTACTCTTAAAACTTAAAATTTTAAAATTGTATACAGTGTGTCTCACGACTCATGGTACATACTATACCTAATGGATGATAGTACAGCTCATTTGGGTAGAATTTATGTTCTAGATGACCTCTCTATTTTTAACCGTTATTAAATTTTAGCATCTTTTGTAAATAGTGTCAAAAAGCTCGACTTGACGAGAAAAATTACTTTTTGCCACACTCTCAAATATTTAATCCGAGATTTGACTTCAATTTCTGAAAGTGCACAAACTTCAACATTAAATAACTCAATAACTCTCAAATAAATCATTTAAATAGCTTCCCAGATACTATCGTTCAAACTTTAAAGAAAATCGAAAATCGGTTTTTCGTTGAAAATACTAATTGTAAAATCGTAACGGTGCTTTGAACTCACAAATGTGCAAAGTTGACAAAAGTTGCCTCATTATGTTAGCTTTCGAACGACATATTAAAATTAGGGTCTTAGGATTTGAAAAATTACAAATCTTACGTGTTAAGGAGAAAAAACGTGATCCTAAGAAAAAAACCAAGGTAAAAGCTCCCTCAAGATTTTTTTTATTAAAAAAAAAGAAAAAAGAAAGAAAAAGTAAAATTATCAATAATACGAGCTTATACTTCAAGTCCTCCCTCGTCATAGTGTCCTTCTCCATATCGGCATCTTTTCCACATTTTCCTTTTTTCTCGCAAATTGTTGCAAGCCGTTTCAATTGTTTCTAGCAGGCCATGCGAAACGGCTTGCAACAATTTGCAAGCAAAAAAGAGAAAAGGCTGCCAGAGCAGTCTCTTCTGTAGGTAAAAGGTGTCGATATCGAGGGGGACACTTCGACCAGTACTTGTATTTTAAGTTCTTATTGTTAATAATTTTACTGTTTCGTTCTTTTTTCGTTTTTTATAAATAAAAAATCTTGTTTACTAAACAAAACAATAAAAATTGAGGAAATGTTTACCTTGGTTTTCTCTTAGGATCACGTTTTTTCTCCTTAACACGTAAGATTTGTAATTTTTCAAATCCTAAGACCCTAATTTTAATATGTCGTTCGAAAGCTAACATAATGAGGCAACTTTTGTCAACTTTGCACATTTGTGAGTTCAAAGCACCGTTACGATTTTACAATTAGTATTTTCAACGAAAAACCGATTTTCGATTTTCTTTAAAGTTTGAACGATAGTATCTGGGAAGCTATTTAAATGATTTATTTGAGAGTTATTGAGTTATTTAATGTTGAAGTTTGTGCACTTTCAGAAATTGAAGTCAAATCTCGGATTAAATATTTGAGAGTGTGGCAAAAAGTAATTTTTCTCGTCAAGTCGAGCTTTTTGACACTATTTACAAAAGATGCTAAAATTTAATAACGGTTAAAAATAGAGAGGTCATCTAGAACATAAATTCTACCCAAATGAGCTGTACTATCATCCATTAGGTATAGTATGTACCATGAGTCGTGAGACACACTGTATACAATTTTAAAATTTTAAGTTTTAAGAGTAGCATTATTATAAAGATATAGAAATTTAGGCTATTGTTTATTATTATTCAATCCCTACACGTTTTAATCTCTCATTTCATATATAATTTCACAGAGCATCCATATAGCGTACATGCATAAAGCCAATCTATAGATATGCCGACTATGCTGTGTTGATGTTCTCAATATGAAACTTTTGATTTTTAAATTAGCAATATGTTGATACAAGTTAAGAATTCGACATATGCTTGTAAGATGAGTTTTATTTACATTTTTGCTCAGACAATTTTTTTGTACAGTTTGCGGTTTCGAAAATATAGCGGAAATGGACCTGATAAGCACAAAAATGCGACAATTTAACCCGCTCTCGCCACGTTAGCTCTCAACTCTCGACAGTGTGCTTTTAGTGTGTTTTCCTCCGAACCAATTCTTATAAATTCACGAAATAAAAAACCGCCACCCCCTCCCAATTTTCCACAATATTTGACTTTATACTTATGTGGGAAATAATATTCGGCAACTTAAGCTCTTGAACTTTTTACCGACTTAAGGCAAGACTACGGGAAGTATATCAAATTAGCGCACATTAAACATCGTACAAATTTGTCGCCAAACAGTTTTTTTTTGCAAAATTGCCACGAGAAATCATTGTTGTTTTTCGCAAAATCCCACTTTTTGCATCACTTCAGGTTCGTCTGCTGACCCTCCTTTTCAAGGTTTTTGTCTTCCTTTTGAAATATTAGTCCGAGCCGTGATGGTAAAAAACCGGGGTTTTCGAACTGTCGGAAATTAACCATCTTAAAAGTTGCGTTTAGTTACGGTGATATCGAAACGGTTGGTCAGCCGAAGCAAAACTTGACCAGTATAGCGTAATTAGACGTAATTAGACGCAAAAATTAGAGGTGTTGGGGGGTATGGGTAACTGTCGAATCGAACCTATTTTTTTCGATAGAGGACCTCTCCGTGAGTCTAAAAACATTGGTCAGCCGAGCCGCAACCTGACCGAAGGGTTCGGCCAACCAGTTTAAAGGTGCGATTTTTTTAGGTGCGATGGGGTTTTCGGAACTGTCGGATCAAACCTATTCTATTCGATAAAGGACCGCCCCCTGATGCAAAAAATACTGGTCAGCCGAGCGGCAACCTGACCGAAGGGTTCGGCCAACCAGTTCGAAATTACCAATTTTGACGGGTCGATGGGGTTTCAGAACTGTCGGATCAAACCTATTCTATTCGATAGAGGGTCACTCCCTGATGCTAAAAACATTGGTCAGCCGAACCGCAACCTGACCGAAGGGTTCGGCCAACCAGTTCGAAATTACCAATTTTGACGGGTCGATGGGGTATCAGAACTGTCGGATCAAACCTATTCTATTCGATAGAGGGTCACTCCCTGATGATAAAAACACTGGTCAGCCGAACCGGAACCTGACCCAAAGGTTCGGCCAACCAGTTTGAAAGTACCAATTTTGACGGGTCGATGGGGTATCAGAACTGTCGGATCAAACCTATTCTATTCGATAGAGGGTCACTCCCTGATGATAAAAACACTGGTCAGCCGAACCGGAACCTGACCGAAGGGTTCGGCCAACCAGTTTGAAAGTAACAATTTTGACGGGTCGATGGGGTTTCAGAACTGTCGAATCAAACCTATTCTATTCGATAGAGGGTCACTCCCTGATACTAAAAACACTGGTCAGCCGAACCGCAACCTGACCGAAGGGTTCGGCCAACCAGTTCGAAAGTACCAATTTTGACGGGTCGATGGGGTATCAGAACTGTCGGATCAAACCTATTCTATTCGATAGAGGGTCACTCCCTGATGATAAAAACACTGGTCAGCCGAACCGGAACCTGACCCAAAGGTTCGGCCAACCAGTTTTAAAGTACCAATTTTGACGGGTCGATGGGGTATCAGAACTGTCGGATCAAACCTATTCTATTCGATAGAGGGTCACTCCCTGATGCTAAAAACATTGGTCAGCCGAACCGCAACCTGACCGAAGGGCTCGGCCAACCAGTTTAAAGGTGCTAATTAATTAAGTGCGTTCGGGGTTTCAGAACTGTCGGATCAAACATATTCTATTCGATAGAGGGTCACTCCCTGGTGCTAAAAACACTGGTCAGCCGAACGGCAACCTGACCCAAAGGTTCGGCCAACCAGTTTGAAAGTAACAATTTTGACGGGTCGATGGGGTATCAGAACTGTGGGATCAAACCTATTTTATTCGATAGAGGGTCAGTCACTCCCTGGTGCTAAAAACACTGGTCAGCCGAACGGCAACCTGACCCAAAGGTTCGGCCAACCAGTTTTAAAGTACCAATTTTGACGGGTCGATGACCTATTCTATTCGATAGAGGGTCACTCCCTGATACTAAAAACACTGGTCAGCCGAACCGCAACCTGACCGAAGGGTTCAGCCAACCAGCTCGAAAGTACCAATTTTGACGGGTCGATGGGGTATCAGAACTGTCGGATCAAACCTATTCTATTCGATAGAGGATCACTCCATGGTGCTAAAAGCACTGGTCAGCCGAACGGCAACCTGACCGAAGGGCTCGTCCAACCAGTTTAAAGGTGCTAATTAATTAAGTGCGTTCGGGGTTTCAGAACTGTCGGATCAAACCTATTCTATTCGATAGAGGGTCACTCCCTGGTGCTAAAAACACTGGTCAGCCGACCCGCAACCTCACCGAAGGGTTCGACCAACCAGTTTGAAAGTACCAATTTTGCCGGGTCGATGGGGTATCCGAACTGTCGGATCGAACCTATTCTATTCGATAAAGGATCGCCCCCTGATGCTAAAAACACTGGTCAGCCGAACCGCAACCTGACCGAAGGGTTCGGCCAACCAGTTTGAGGGTGCTCATTTTCTAGGTGTAATACATACATATACATATGTTTATATCGCTTTCATATCTTTTTACCTAGAAATCTGCTCTCCTCGCCAGATTCAACGCGTCTAATCTCTTTCAAGCATTAAGCTCTTTACAGACTATAGAAGATTTTGCATAATCTTGAGATTTTACAAGATCTTTCGGCCATATGTGAAAAGTCTATTAGGTGCTTGTCCGAAACCGGATTTCTCTCCCACTAGGATTGTATGAGTACACGTAGCCTTCATTCATAATTTCAGAGATCATTCATAAATCACACACAGATCATAGTCCAATCCCTACAAGCCTGCACACGCACAATCAAAACACAAGTAAAAAAAACAAAGTTTTTTTTTTCAAATTTTCACGCTCATAATGCCCTTAACCCAGCGCGTACATTAAGCTGTGTAATGCCGCGTCCACGTCAACGACAACTTGTTTTATTAAACTTTTCCCTCGCACTTATCGCAAGTTGGAAGGCTGTTTGCACGATACAATATTCTCTCCAACTCAAACAAGTCGTCCAACTTCTGTTCACACGCACGATTAGTCTTCAAATTCGTTTGAATATCAAAAGTTGGAAAAAAATTGGCTGTGTGAAGTTAGCCAGTCATGTTTTTGAAATTAGGTCCTTTTGCTCGGTGAACCGTTTGTTCTACAGCGGCTACGTTTGTTCTTGATTGTTAACCAATTAATATCGTTTGTGCTTCTCTAATTATTTAATTATAGCAACTTTAAAATTGTGAGTGTGAACTTAGCCAGTCATTTTTAAATATGGGTCGGAAAGGTATAGGTTTGGTATCAATCGAAAGCCAGACGTTTGTTCATTTTGTAGGGCGTTTGTTCATCCTGGAAACGGAAGGATACAGGAATTATTAAGGAAAAAGAGATTAGTTGTGACGTCATCTTGACTCAACCAACGCCATCTACTCAGCTCAGCTGTACGATGATGGTGTGGATCTTGCATAAATTGTTCGCGGGACACGGGTTGCCCGTACAGCTGAGCTGAGTAGATGGCGTTGGTTGAGTGAAGATGACGTCACAACTAATCTCTTTTTCCTTAATAATTCCTGTATCCTTCCGTTTCCAGGATGAACAAACGCCCTACAAAATGAACAAACGTCTGGCTTTCGATTGATACCAAACCTATACCTTTCCGACCCATATTTAAAAATGACTGGCTAAGTTCACACTCACAATTTTAAAGTTGCTATAATTAAATAATTAGAGAAGCACAAACGATATTAATTGGTTAACAATCAAGAACAAACGTAGCCGCTGTAGAACAAACGGTTCACCGAGCAAAAGGACCTAATTTCAAAAACATGACTGGCTAACTTCACATAGCCAAAAAAAATTGGATCGTGCGAGCGGCCTTAAGCTCGACTTCACGACGACGCATATTCCCGGGGTCATCATGTCGATGAGACGAGAAAATGTATGGCATCGCAAAAGGTATCCCACTAGGAAAAATTAGAAGTCCTTCTCGAAGAAGATGTTTTGAAGGTCTTTTTCATTCCAAGGGAGCAAATATGGAAGTATTTAGAATGACTTTAAAAATGAAATAAGATCCTTCTCGGGAAGGTATTTAGAAGGAGTGTAGAAGGTTATAGTCATTCCGAGGAAGTAAATATGGAGGCATTTAGAATGAGTTCAGAAGACAATATAAAATCATTCCCGGGTAGGTGTTTGGGAGCGAATTCGAAGGAATATGCCGTTTGTTTTACCGCTAACTTTGCGACGTACAATTTCGTATATTGCTGGAAATCATTTTCCTGCGCAGTTCGTGCATAATTTTTGTTGTGAGTGGTGGATTGATTCAGTTCGTAGTAGAAAATTTCGATTATACATAGTTTGAAGTTTATAAAGTGCATATTAGTTTATTTACTTAAAAATAAAAATTGAAATTGTTTTTTTTTTTTAAATGTTAATAGTGTGATATAATAAATTCAATATAAAAAATTCTACATAAATTACTAAGTTTTTTTTCATCATCAAGGAGCGCTATACGCCCGATTGGAGAGTTCTTAGAACTCGTGAGATGCTGATCTATCTCTTTCGTAAGCAATGTTTGCTCTTCTTCCTCCTTGCCCTCTATACCACTGCGCCGCGTAGCTCTACCTGCGGTGTAGGAACGTCGCCCATTCTGGCGGTAATGTCTTAACCTATTTTTACAGGGAACTTACTCTTTTGGATCGTGTCATCGCCGAGACCAATGCGATAAGTTTGTTATTATCAATAAATGAAATTCTTTCCTTTCTGACGGGCGATCTCAATTCAAAAGTAAAGACTTTAGTATCAACTTAATTTGCATCATTTTAATACGCTGGGAGAACTCAGTAGGTGAAGACGCCCACCAGCTGCTGGGCTTCCGAAACTGGAGAACAAGGTCGCGTAACCGCGACAATTGGAGGTCAAAGATTCAGGCGGCCAAAGCCCGACGTCGGGCTTTCGTGTCACATTGATGATGAATACATTTTTTGACATTGAGTGCGGGTAGGTGGTATTCCCAACATAAAATATAGAAATATGAATAAAAAATAAAAAATAGATATAAAATAGATCTTAAATAAATAGTTTAACTTCTTATAAGGTACACTATGTTGTTACCCGAAACTAATCCACACCGAATGCACAAAAAACGCGCTTATTTTGAGTGAAACATCTTTCTAAAAATCCTTCCCATTTTCATTCTAAAGTACTACCAATAAGGCCTTTCAAGAAATCCTTACTATTTCCTTCCGAAGTACTGAAAAAGAATCCTTCTTAGAAGTTCTTACTGATTCATTCTGAAGTACTGCAAAAGAAACCTTCCTAGAAGACCTTACTGATTCATTCTAAAGTACAGCAAAAAAAGCCTTCCATGAAGGCCTTTTTGTTTCATTCCGAAGTACTGGAAATAAAACCTTCCTAGAAGTCATTATGGAATCATTACATAGTACTCCCAGAAGATTCCTTCTTGGAATTACTTCTTTCCGCGGACATGGCTATGGAAAATGGTAGATATAAAGGTAGGTAAAAAGAATGAATTGTTTCATTCCAAGAAGACCTTTGGAAGGGCTTACTTCACACTCTTTTTCCTAGTGGGATGAATCGTATTTACATATGTATATATGTATACATACATATGCATACATAGATACGAGAACTCTTGTGTAGAACTGAATTTGTAGAATGAGCCAAATTCATTCCTTTTGATGATTTTAAGAAATTTATATTCGAAAGGAGAGCGCAAACTATGCATTGTAGTGACAATGCAAATTTTGTTATTAGCCGAAACAAATTAAGCCAAAATATGGCCATCGAACGGCAAAAATTATTATGGGAAAAAAGTCCCCACCGATTAAAGGTTCGCAGCCTTAACAAAGGGGGAATAGGGGGTATTTGTTTTTTTTTTTGCGATTATTTCAAAAACAGCAAGAGATACAGAAAAATGATCTGAGGACACAAACAAAAACCACGTAAAGTTGCACTTTGTATGGGAGGTAGACTTGGTTTTATCCGATTGAGTTGATGTTTGGTGGGTGCTGATGTTTACTTGTGCTTCCATTGGCAAATGGAAGATGTTTTTTTTCATGTTTGACTAATTTTTCTTGATTCTAAATCTTCATTTCATCCCTATTCTCTTTCCGACTTAAGTATATGAGTAATATATATATATTTATATTTTCTATACTAATTATATAAAATAGCTTATATGGTATATAGGTAATAATCTTAGAGAAAGCATGCGTTAGTCCAGAGTGGGCATCAGAAAATAAAAATGGCATCGTTCTCACACTATTGCAGTTCATAGTATGCGCGAAAATATTATTCAAACGTCAATTTTTTGTTTACAATTGAGAATATAAAATCCGCGTAATATTCATTACTCTCTTAAAATGCCGACGTGATATTTAACCCTTCTGTTGGCGTATAGATCCAGACAGACAATTGGTACTATATCTTGATGAAAAATATCGTTCAATAATATTTTCCACCCCTTTCCATATAAATTTCAAAGGAACCGACGGCCACAAATGCGATCAAACGTTTGGCGAAATGTAAACTATGTCTAAAGAATCGAAAAAACGGCGCATCATCGTAAGACACAGTATGTAAACTGTTTCTAGAACCAAAATTAGACCTCTTCAAAAAATAAGATTGATTTCTCAGAAGATTCAGCTACACCTTAGGCATTATAGCTCGTAGGCGGCGTCAGAAGGGTTAATAATTGCATCGACAATATTTTGACATTTGAATTATTTCGTGGAGTGTAGTGTAATAAATTTGGAGTCAAACACATTATGGGTTGTGATCACATAGCCACTCTGGACTAACGCATGGCATGAGTTGCTATGTTTTCTCTAAGGTAATAATATACCACTTGGTTGCTAGAACATCCTAAAGAAACGATTGTGAAAGGATACCAAATTTCGTCAATTTCCAATATTTGATATCTTCACTATAAATATCAAATTTGGACTTCCTTACTCCTTATGATTGGAAGAGTCCTTTTTCCGTATCCACACCTGAAGAAGATGTGAAATGCGTGATGAAACAAAATTCGAAACGACTTAAGCGAACTACTCAAATTTTAAGCATAATAGAAAATACGCATTTCCACATCCAAAGTGGAAAAAAATAAGTATCTTATTCTCGTTTCCGTCACAGATGCAGGGATTGGGAAAAATAACTTTAAGAGAGGTCCAGTAGTTTTTAGGCCGAACCGTTACAAACAAACATTCCCATATAAGCTATTTTATATAATCAGTATAGAAAGTATAGATATAGATATTACTCATATACGAGTACATACTTAAGTTAAATAAAATAAATTATATAGTTGAAGAAAAATACGATATTGGGTCGGCAAAAAACATACATCGCTGGATTGTTGCAGGAAAAAATAAATAAAAATACGGTAGCAATGGTATATAAGACATTAGAATTTTATTGAAAAATTCGGCGCTAGACTAAAATTTTGCTAACGACGAGTGAAATGTATTCTTTTTGCGGCAGATGAATTTTTCTTTGGCGGGGTAACTTTTACAACTTTGTTGTTTTTGGTCAGATATTTATATACCGAAAATGATCTTTCTACATTTACTGATGTAATTGGAGCAAATTTAAATTTTGATAGGTCGGTTATTTCCGAATGCTCGGCGTTGTCATCGTTAATGATTTTGTTAATATTCCTTAGTGTGGTTAAGCCTGTGCTTTTGTCAGTAATTGCACGAAATTTTAATTTGTGCATTTCGCCCGAGCTTCCCGGAATACAATTTATATGTAATTCTTCAAACTTGTTAATTAATTGACAACTGTCACTTTAGCTCGCCATATACAGTAAAATTGATTGAACAATCGATTGAGCAATCGATTGCACATAATCCATCTAACGCCCGTACAGCACATTTACAATACAATTTATCGTACAATCTAAAATGACAGTCTTAGATCCACTCGACACAACACAACAACCGAAAATTATATATTTTGTGGCGATGGACATCCATTGCTACTTTCGATGGAGAATGACTGCCACAACCACAATATAAAGAATGACCACCGGTTTATGTAAAAAATCAGCAACTAGTTGGTTTTTTCACATAGTGTTGACCACCGGTCACTTTCCATGTTGTCGCTGTGGTGGCCATTCTCCATCTAAAGTAGCAAAAATATATAATTGTCACTATGTTGTGTGTTGTGTGGATGGTATGGTGAGACGATCATTTTAGATTGTACGATGAATTGTATAATGTATGTGATATACGGGCGTCAGATCGATTGTGTGCAATCGATTGTTCAATCAACTGGACAGTGTATGGCAAGCTTTAGAAACATTGTATTTCATGTAATATTGATGCGAAACGGCTTAATTTGCAGTTTCTTTTTGATTCTCATGTTTGTTTTTTTTATAAATTTTTTTTTTATAAATTTTTTAGAGCAAATTAGGTATTATTGCAAAAATTTTAGGAAAGAGCAAAATATGCAAAAATATGCAATTGATGGGTTATTGCATATTTTTGCATATGCACAAATATGCAAAAATATGCATTTGCATATAAATCCGGGCCTTACTGATAACGTTTTACGACCGCTCCAACTTTCAACTACTGTTTACACGGCCAACAAGTTTGATAGGATTTGTTTGAGAGAATATCGTACGTGTAAACAGCCTTCCAGCTTGGATTAGTTTGAGGGAAAAGTTGGATGCAAACAAGTTTGATGCCATCTAAACGCGCCTTTACATACACCGACAGTCTCCAGACACAGTAACCCTTGGGCTTCATTCAAACGGCGCGAAAACGGCTCGCAAGCTCCAGCCATACAAATGCATTGGCTTATATGGGAAGCTCACGACGAGCGAGAGCTGTGCCGCTGTCAAAACTCAACTAGCGAGACGTGTTTCCACATATCGTGCACCAAAACCCGCAAATTCACGGCCAGCGAGCCGTGTTTTGACAGTGGCACGGCTCTCGTTTGCTCTCGCTCGTCGTTAGCAAAATTTTAGTCTAGCGCCGAATTTTTCAATAAAATTCTAATGTCTTATATACCATTGCTACCGTATTTTTATTTATTTTTTCCTGCAACAATCCAGCGATGTATGTTTTTTGCCGACCCAATATCGTATTTTTCTTCAACTATATAATTTATTTTATTTAACTTAAGTATGTACTCGTATATGAGTAATATCTATATCTATACTTTCTATACTGATTATATAAAATAGCTTATATGGGAATGTTTGTTTGTAACGGTTCGGCCTAAAAACTACTGGACCTCTCTTAAAGTTATTTTTCCCAATCCCTGCATCTGTGACGGAAACGAGAATAAGATACTTATTTTTTTCCACTTTGGATGTGGAAATGCGTATTTTCTATTATGCTTAAAATTTGAGTAGTTCGCTTAAGTCGTTTCGAATTTTGTTTCATCACGCATTTCACATCTTCTTCAGGTGTGGATACGGAAAAAGGACTCTTCCAATCATAAGGAGTAAGGAAGTCCAAATTTGATATTTATAGTGAAGATATCAAATATTGGAAATTGACGAAATTTGGTATCCTTTCACAATCGTTTCTTTAGGATGTTCTAGCAACCAAGTGGTATATTATTACCTTAGAGAAAACATAGCAACTCATGCCATGCGTTAGTCCAGAGTGGCTATGTGATCACAACCCATAATGTGTTTGACTCCAAATTTATTACACTACACTCCACGAAATAATTCAAATGTCAAAATATTGTCGATGCAATTATTAACCCTTCTGACGCCGCCTACGAGCTATAATGCCTAAGGTGTAGCTGAATCTTCTGAGAAATCAATCTTATTTTTTGAAGAGGTCTAATTTTGGTTCTAGAAACAGTTTACATACTGTGTCTTACGATGATGCGCCGTTTTTTCGATTCTTTAGACATAGTTTACATTTCGCCAAACGTTTGATCGCATTTGTGGCCGTCGGTTCCTTTGAAATTTATATGGAAAGGGGTGGAAAATATTATTGAACGATATTTTTCATCAAGATATAGTACCAATTGTCTGTCTGGATCTATACGCCAACAGAAGGGTTAAATATCACGTCGGCATTTTAAGAGAGTAATGAATATTACGCGGATTTTATATTCTCAATTGTAAACAAAAAATTGACGTTTGAATAATATTTTCGCGCATACTATGAACTGCAATAGTGTGAGAACGGTGCCATTTTTATTTTCTGATGCCCACTCTGGACTAACGCATGCTTTCTCTAAGATTATTACCTATATACCATATAAGCTATTTTATATAATTAGTATAGAAAATATAAATATATATATATTACTCATATACTTAAGTCGGAAAGAGAATAGGGATGAAATGAAGATTTAGAATCAAGAAAAATTAGTCAAACATGAAAAAAAACATCTTCCATTTGCCAATGGAAGCACAAGTAAACATCAGCACCCACCAAACATCAACTCAATCGGATAAAACCAAGTCTACCTCCCATACAAAGTGCAACTTTACGTGGTTTTTGTTTGTGTCCTCAGATCATTTTTCTGTATCTCTTGCTGTTTTTGAAATAATCGCAAAAAAAAAAACAAATACCCCCTATTCCCCCTTTGTTAAGGCTGCGAACCTTTAATCGGTGGGGACTTTTTTCCCATAATAATTTTTGCCGTTCGATGGCCATATTTTGGCTTAATTTGTTTCGGCTAATAACAAAATTTGCATTGTCACTACAATGCATAGTTTGCGCTCTCCTTTCGAATATAAATTTCTTAAAATCATCAAAAGGAATGAATTTGGCTCATTCTACAAATTCAGTTCTACACAAGAGTTCTCGTATCTATGTATGCATATGTATGTATACATATATACATATGTAAATACGATTCATACCTTTTGCGATGCCATACATTTTCTCGTCTCATCGACATGATGACCCCGGGAATATGCGTCGTCGTGAAGTCGAGCTTAAGGCCGCTCGCACGATCCAATTTTTTTCCAACTTTTGATATTCAAACGAATTTGAAGACTAATCGTGCGTGTGAACAGAAGTTGGACGACTTGTTTGAGTTGGAGAGAATATTGTATCGTGCAAACAGCCTTCCAACTTGCGATAAGTGCGAGGGAAAAGTTTAATCAAACAAGTTGTCGTTGACGTGGACGCGGCATTACACAGCTTAATGTACGCGCTGGGTTAAGGGCATTATGAGCGTGAAAATTTGAAAAAAAAAAACTTTGTTTTTTTACTTGTGTTTTGATTGTGCGTGTGCAGGCTTGTAGGGATTGGACTATGATCTGTGTGTGATTTATGAATGATCTCTGAAATTATGAATGAAGGCTACGTGTACTCATACAATCCTAGTGGGAGAGAAATCCGGTTTCGGACAAGCACCTAATAGACTTTTCACATATGGCCGCAAGATCTTGTAAAATCTCAAGATTATGCAAAATCTTCTATAGTCTGTAAAGAGCTTAATGCTTGAAAGAGATTAGACGCGTTGAATCTGGCGAGGACAGCAGATTTCTAGGTAAAAAGATATGAAAGCGATATAAACATATGCATATGTATGTATTACACCTAGAAAATGAGCACCCTCAAACTGGTTGGTCGAACCCTTCGGTGAGGTTGCGGGTCGGCTGACCAGTGTTTTTAGCACCAGGGAGTGACCCTCTATCGAATAGAATAGGTTTGATCCGACAGTTCTGAAACCCCGAACGCACTTAATTAATTAGCACCTTTAAACTGGTTGGCCGAGCCCTTCGGTCAGGTTGCCGTTCGGCTGACCAGTGCTTTTAGCACCATGGAGTGATCCTCTATCGAATAGAATAGGTTTGATCCGACAGTTCTGATACCCCATCGACCCGTCAAAATTGGTACTTTCGAGCTGGTTGGCTGAACCCTTCGGTCAGGTTGCGGTTCGGCTGACCAGTGTTTTTAGTATCAGGGAGTGACCCTCTATCGAATAGAATAGGTTTGATTTGACAGTTCTGAAACCCCATCGACCCGTCAAAATTGTTACTTTCAAACTGGTTGGCCGAACCTTTGGGTCAGGTTGCCGTTCGGCTGACCAGTGTTTTTAGCACCAGGGAGTGACCCTCTATCGAATAGAATATGTTTGATCCGACAGTTCTGAAACCCCGAACGCACTTAATTAATTAGCACCTTTAAACTGGTTGGCCGAGCCCTTCGGTCAGGTTGCGGTTCGGCTGACCAGTGTTTTTAGCATCAGGGGGCGGTCCTTTATCGAATAGAATAGGTTTGATCCGACAGTTCTGATACCCCATCGACCCGTAAAAATTGGTACTTTCGAACTGGTTGGCCGAACCCTTCGGTCAGGTTGCGGTTCGGCTGACCAGTGTTTTTAGTATCAGGGAGTGACCCTCTATCGAATAGAATAGGTTTGATCCGACAGTTCTGATACCCCATCGACCCGTCAAAATTGGTACTTTCAAACTGGTTGGCCGAACCTTTGGGTCAGGTTGCCGTTCGGCTGACCAGTGTTTTTAGCACCAGGGAGTGACCCTCTATCGAATAGAATAGGTTTGATCCGACAGTTCTGATACCCCATCGACCCGTGAAAATTGGTACTTTCGAACTGGTTGGCCGAACCCTTCGGTCAGGTTGCGGTTCGGCTGACCAGTGTTTTTAGTATCAGGGAGTGACCCTCTATCGAATAGAATAGGTTTGACTCGACAGTTCTGAAACCCCATCGACCCGTCAAAATTGTTACTTTCAAACTGGTTGGCCGAACCCTTCGGTCAGGTTCCGGTTCGGCTGACCAGTGTTTTTATCATCAGGGAGTGACCCTCTATCGAATAGAATAGGTTTGATCCGACAGTTCTGATACCCCATCGACCCGTCAAAATTGGTAATTTCGAACTGGTTGGCCGAACCCTTCGGTCAGGTTGCGGTTCGGCTGACCAATGTTTTTAGCATCAGGGAGTGACCCTCTATCGAATAGAATAGGTTTGATCCGACAGTTCTGAAACCCCATCGACCCGTCAAAATTGGTAATTTCGAACTGGTTGGCCGAACCCTTCGGTCAGGTTGCCGCTCGGCTGACCAGTATTTTTTGCATCAGGGGGCGGTCCTTTATCGAATAGAATAGGTTTGATCCGACAGTTCCGAAAACCCCATCGCACCTAAAAAAATCGCACCTTTAAACTGGTTGGCCGAACCCTTCGGTCAGGTTGCGGCTCGGCTGACCAATGTTTTTAGACTCACGAAGAGGTCCTCTATCGAAAAAAATAGGTTCGATCCGACAGTTACCCATACCCCCGAACACCTCTAATTTTTGCGTCTAATTACGTCTAATTACGCTATACTGGTCAAGTTTTGCTTCGGCTGACCAACCGTTTCGATATCACCGTAACTAAACGCAACTTTTAAGATGGTTAATTTCCGACAGTTCGAAAACCCCGGTTTTTTACCATCACGGCTCGGACTATTATCTCACACTTATTAACCACGTCTGCGATCATGTTAATTGATTTCAGTCTGGTGCGTTAAATCCCTTTATGGATCGCAGATCCATAAAGGGATTTAACGCAGATCCATAAAGATCCATAAAGGGATTTAACGCACCAGACTGAAATCAAATAGCAGTTGATTAGGTGATGTTATAAACAGTGATGAAATTAGGTAAACTTATTTCTTGAGCTTCACGGCTTTTCAAAGAAAAATCTGAGAAATTTTTATCGTTTATAGTACAAATTGAATTTTAATCACACTCTTACATCATAAATAGGAGAATTTTAAGAGAATTTCATATTTGCACCTTTTACCTCAAGAGAAGAATGGGGGGAAAAACTGTAGGTGTGGCCAGACTTATTGGGTATCAAAAAGCACTATAAATTGAAAATTATCAAAAACGTACTCAAAACGTCATTCGATTTTTTCAAATTTTTGCAAAATGCTTATAAACATATTATTCTAGGATATCATGAAATATGAAGTCGTTGCGATCTCATGTTCTATAGTAAATGCTTGCTGAACTTTTCTGTAGTAAATTTTTCTCTTGCACTGGACGCAAGAACATATTTATTTCTATAGTCAAGTTACTATTTACTTTAGCCACAAGGAATTGTGAAACAATCCGGAATCGCTAAAAGGTTGTAAGACAGACTTCCCGGTGATAATTGTGGCTAGCAGTCCACATGAGATAAAAAAGGAGAGTAAAATCAATCGAAAGCACTCTTGAAGCTGTAGTTCTTAGGAAAGCTATTTTAAGTACGACGTTCTTAATTTTAGTAGAAACACTGTAACTTCAAAGTCATGTTTAAAAAAAGTTAGTTTAACCCTCGGATGGTTCAGTGGGGTCTGACAGACCCCAGAGAAATTTAAATCTTAAAATTTTTATAGAAAAACTAGTTGAATGGTATTTTTATGCATATGTAATTTAAGTATGTGTCACATGCGTTCATTTAAGCATACATTTGTTTGAATTTGTGATTTTGTTAATAAGTTATAGCACTTTGAAATTGCTCTGGGGTCTGTCAGACCCCACGAACCATTTACGTATGTCTTTTTTACAAAAGTACATTTTTCGTTTTGTGGGAAATTTTCAAAGTATGTTATTTGGAAAACGATAAAATGTAAAAATAATAGTCGTGAAGTGTTGAAACTTTGTAATTAGAGTACATTTGCGAAATTAGAAATGTTAATTTTGAAAGAAATGAAAAATTAGGGTGTTTTGAATTAGGTTTTAAATTTTTTACTCAATTCATTTAAAATTATACCGTTTTTTTAACTGGTTTTCATTTATGAGGATCTCTTTTCAATATTGTGTCATTACCTTATGTTTTTTAAGTCAAGATATAAATTAATGACTTTTATGAGCGTAAGAATTAGGTGGGTATTTTACATAATCATAAAGCTTCCTCAACGAACTTGTCGAACCTCTTCTAAGAAGGAGGAAATCATGGGGCAATATTCGCCGAAGCACAGCGCAAAATATTGAAGACATTTTGTGCATTATTCAGCTTGCACCCCCCCCCCCCCCCATGGGGCTAATGCCCCAGGTCCCCCAATGGGGTCAGATGGTCGCCAAAGAGGCAAAAATGTTGTCTATGCCCACGACCAAATGATCGGAAGACAAAATACAATTGCAACGAGTGCAAGAAGCCAATTTGCAAAGACCATCGAGGGAAAAGCTGTGAAGAAGAATGCTCTAAATATTGACTAACTTTGGATGCCGATTTAAGAAAAAATATTAACCTTAGCTGAAAAATGTTGATGTACTTATCTTTGTTAATTAGTATTAAATACGTTTTGACTAATAAAAATAAAATTTTGTTACAATTTTAGTTTTTATATTGATTTATTTGTGATAAGTTCAAATTACCCACAAAATTGACACCACCTAATTTTTTCTTCCACATACTAAAAGCTGCTGTCCGAATTCCACTTTTCTTATATACCACTTAATCAAAAGGCTTCAAAGTTACTTCTAGCTCAAACAAATGTGGCGAAAAAGCAAAAATTTAAGTTTTAGAGCGATTTTTGCCTTGGGGTCTGTCAGACCCCACTGAACCATTTATGTATGTAAAATTTACCTGAACCATCCGAGGGTTAAGGTCGATTCACACTTTTTAGTCACCAGTCACAGTCATTTCCCATAGTTAATATCGACTCGATATGCCCGTAAATCGGGAAATCGCTCGGAGAGCAACATTCTTAACAATGTCGTATGTATGTATGTGCCTGATGACTGAAAAGTGTGAATCGACCTTAAACTAACTTTTTTGAAACATGACTTTGAAGTTGCAGTGTTTCTACTAAAATTAAGAACGTCGTACTTAAAATAG
The DNA here is from genome assembly GCA_949715475.1 of Microchrysa polita. Classification (NCBI taxonomy): domain Eukaryota; kingdom Metazoa; phylum Arthropoda; class Insecta; order Diptera; family Stratiomyidae; genus Microchrysa; species Microchrysa polita. Next base: position 106,046,648 of record OX454416.1, on the reverse strand, counting down.
CTTTCCTAAGAACTACTTTCACAATTTGCAGTCTTATATTGAGAATAGCATTCTTGTTTTAACGTTTATTAAATTAATGATTTCGTCAATGGTTTTTTTATTATTTTAAAAATAAAAACATTCACGCAGTGCAGTGCAGTGACCCCTATAGATGTTGGTAAGCATAGTAAATTACCTGCGCCTAAAATGGGATTCGATCCCGCGAAACTATGATTTAAAGACCAGCGCCCTATCTACCCTAATGCTGCATACACACGGTCAATCCGAATCAATTTTTTTTATTTTTGTCAAAATCGAAGAAAATGCATGAATTTGACAGAACGAAGAATCCAAACAATAGATTAACTCTATTCCTTGTTTCAGCTTTAAATTTAAGCGTGCTCTAATTTAAATCTTTCAATTTTAAGAACGTTTGTACATAATATTAAATTCAATACAGAAATCTTGACAAGACTCCTTTCAAACCAAATGTGGCCTCCGCACCACAGCCCTAATCACCGTGCGTATACCGCAAGCAAGATAAAATATTTATGTCTTCAACGACATATACACTATACAGGCCGTACTAACTAGTTTGAACTAAGTTTAATACCACTCTCAAACTATTTTGCTCGTGTATAACAGTTCACGACAAATTAATAATAAATAATAAATGAATAAATTAGTCCGAAAGTTTAGAAAAGATACTATCACCAAAAATGTTTTTAGATAGTTTTTTGGCAGAGCAACTTAAAGAATCTTTTTGGGCATATCGTGCCTGGCAAGGAAAAGGGTGGGTCGGATTACAAACAGCAAATAGCGCGCCCATGCAAAGCAAATTTTATAAGCAAATTTCAGGATCCGGAGTGTCTCATGTATATCTTTTCTTGTCTACCCAAAAATATCTACATCGAATTTTTGTTTTTTTTTTTCGCAGACATTTTATGGTTCGACAAATTCTTCATGTGGCTTTGGGCCCCTAAATTTCGTGCCCCTCCCACCCCGCCAGGCGCCGCCCCTGCTGTTGACGTAAGCACCTAAAGTGTAATATACCTGTTGAAATCTGAAATAGAAAATATCAAAAACAAGCGAAATCCGGGACAAATCCAACCTCCAATATAAAACAAATGGCCATCTTATCTAATAGTTAGTCTTTGCGTATTGAGAAGATTCACACAATTTTCAGAAAGGTTCACATTATATTGAAATTAATTTTTGTTTATTTTGCATAGGTTTGGCATATTTTCCTTGGTTATGCCGTATGAAATTGTGCAATGATTTTTTAAATTTCAGATGAAACCAAGCAAAATATGGTAGAATTATCTTCAATTCAATATAATGTAGAAGCTTTCAGAATAGTGTGCGTCTTATTTATACGATATGACTAACCACTAGATAAGGTGTAGGAAAAACCCGCCCTAAATGTTGCAAAAAATGTCATCTATATCGCTGGGATATCAGGATTTAATCATTAAATATATTATTCGCCATAAACCAAAAATTTTCGGCAATACAGAAGCTTAAAATTTAAATTTTCGTTTAAATTTTTTTTTACCAAGAAACTCCCAACGTTGCGTCAACGCAACATCACGTTGGGAGCCACTGGTAACACTAACCTCAAAGTTTTAAAATAGTATTTTTATCCTTGGGAAGAAATTTAATATTTGCCTTCTTCTGCTTTCTGGTGTAGGCACATCCCCCGTTTTGGTATATTTCTACAGGCAGCTCTATCTTGGATCATGTCATCGCCGAGACCAATGCGTTGTTGTTGCTTTTTCATTTGACACATCCAGGTGTTCTTCAGTCCAGTGTTACCAGTTTAGGGGGAAATCCCCTAAATTTAGGGTATTTTCAACCCCTTAGGGGGAATTTTAGGGTGATAAAAATGTTAGGGGAAATTTTAGGGGGAACCTGAAGAACCTTGGGAAGAATTTGGGGGTTTGTTTCCTAACATAAATCAGCAAATTCTTAAAAATTGGTGATAGCAACAGTCGCAACAACGACCTAGAAACACTCTTCGACTCACTTCCATCAAACGACGTCAAGCTGCTGCTAGGAGACTTTAACGCCAAAGTCGGAAATGAAAGCTGGCATAGGGGAACTACTGGAGGTCATAGCCTCCACGACGAAAACAACAACAACGGTCAGCGACTTATCGACTTCGCGAGCGGCAGAAACCTGGTAATAAGCTCTACATGCTTCCCTCATCGACGAATCCACAAGCAGACCTGGAAGTCTCCAGATGAATACACCGTGAACCAGATCGACCACGTACTGACCAGCAAGAGATGGGCTTCTAATGTCCTAGATGTTCGATCTTATCGAGGAGCCAACTGCGACACCGATCACTATTTGGTGAAGACGACCTACAGGTGCAGAATCTCTTCGGTGCACCTAACGAGAATCAACCCTGCCAAGATCTTCGAGGTTGACAATTTGATTGATGATGCCACGGCAGCTGCGTATACAACAGCACTAGAGGAAAAACTGTCGCCCATGCTTGATGACATCAACAATTTAGGCATCCATGAGTTCTGGGAGGAGCTCAAAGACAGCATCAAGGGGGTCGCAGAAGAGGTCGTGGGCTATAAAGGCCGGCACAGACGAGCAGACTGGTTCGACGAAGAATGCAGGGCCTCGATTGAGGCGAAAAATGAAGCCTATCGCCAATACACACAACGCGCATCCCGAGCCAAGAAAGAAAGATATAACGAGCTTCGGCGAGTATCTAATAAGTTAATTAGACGTAAGAAACGCAAACATTTTGACGAGCAGTTACAGCAAATAAACCAAAGATTAGCCAGTAAGAACTTTAGACAGGCGTACAAACTTATAAATAATGTTAAGAACGGATATCAACCCAGGACAAGCCTATGTAAGGACAAGGATGGTAACATCATCAGCGACATCGAAAGCGTAAACAAACGATGGGCCTCGCATTTTGAAGAGCTCCTCAATGCACCATCAACATCCCCCGCGGAGCCAGCTCTTGAGCAGTTAGCCGAACCAGGCCCTCCCGTTCTACCCCCAACAGTAGAGGAGGTGAGTCTTGCCATACAGTCGCTTCAAAATAATAAAGCGCCCGGCGCTGACGAGATCCCAGCAGAACTGCTGAAGCATGGTGGAACGTGCCTGACCAACGCTGTACATGTGCTACTGCTGAAAATATGGAACGACGAGGTAATCCCCGAAGATTGGCGCAAAAGCATAATCTGCCCAATCCACAAAAAGGGTGACAAGCTGAAGTGTGAGAATTACAGGGGCATATCATTAGTTTGTACGGCCTATAAGATATAATCTAAAATTCTTGAAAAGAGAATTAATCCGTACGCAGAACGAATCATTGGCGAGTATCAAGGCGGCTTCAGACCTGGTCGATCAACGACCGATCAGCTTTTCACAGTGAAGCTACTACTCCAAAAGTGCTGGGAATATAACATCGACGTATACCAAATCTTTGTCGACTTCAAGCAGGCATACGACAGTATCGATCGAAGTGTACTGTACAACATTATGCTGAATTTTGGTATACCGGCAAAGTTAGTGCGACTCCAAGGATGACGATGACTAATACCGTCTCGCAGGTCAGAGTGCAGAATCGACTCACTGACCTATTTGAAATTCGTACTGGACTCAAGCAGAGCGACGGGCTGGCGCCGACGCTCTTCAACCTTGCTTTGGAGTATGTAATTCGAGCCATGAATATGGACAGCAGCGGAACGCTACGCATCAAGTCGACTCAATTAGTAGCGTACGCCGACGATATCAACATCATGTCTCGAAGGTTGGGTGATGCAGAAAGCCTTCTGCATAACCTCAATAACGCCGCAAAGGAAGTTGGACTACATATCAACGAAAGCAAAACAAAGGCCATGATGCAATCGAAAACAAGGACGCCAGCAAATTCAAGCATTACAGTGGGGGACCTTAATATCGAGTATGTAGACAATTTCAACTATCTGGGTTGTAACTTATCAAAGGACGCCAACGAAACCGACGAAATTAAGCGACGGATACAACTAGCCAATAAGACATATTTCTCGGTCCTCCCTATAATTAATTCGAAACTTGCGCACAGGAACACGAAGATCCGCGTGTACAAAACGATCATCCGACCCGTGCTATGTTATGGCTGCGAAACATGGACCCTCACCCAAGCCTCCGAAATTTTGCTAGACCGATTCGAACGAAAGGTCCTTCGGCGAATTTTCGGGGCCGTTCGCGAGCGAGACCAATGGCGTATCCGGTACAACCATGAGTTGTATCAATTGTACGATGAGCTGGAAGTATCGAAAATCGTGAAGCTTCAACGTTTGCAATGGGCGGGGCATGTACAACGGATGGACGATAATCGCATGCCAAAGAAAGTGATGAACGCACAACGAATTGACGGAGCGAGGTTGCGTGGACGACCGAGAGCTCGCTGGGAGAACTCCGTAGGTGAAGACGCCCAACAGCTGCTGGGCTTCCGAAACTGGAGGACGAGGTCACGTAACCGCGACAATTGGAGGTCAACGATTCAGGCGGCCAAGGCCCGACGTCGGGCTATCGTGCCACATTGATGATGATGAACAGTCGCTTTAACATTTAAAATTTGCCGGTTAGACCAACAAATGAAATTGTTTACTTGTCCTGTACCTCGATCCTCGTATCCTCGATCCGATATCGGTGGGAGATATAGTAGACATTTACATCATGGGGCTGGTACGGGTTTTTTTAGATTGCTAATAAATATGTAAATAGAAAATTAGTAATAATGTGTTCGTTTAGAAATTTGAGTGACTCCTTTTTCTCTCAAACTATTTTAGGAGCAATAAGAGGATGATCTATCCTACATACATTTTCTTGATTTTGACAGAACGAAAATCCCAAAAAATGGATTCGGATTGACCGTGTGTCCTTTTTTCAATTTAGGGGGAAACCCATCATTTTAGGGGGAAATCAAGTTGAATTTAGGGGAAAATCACGTAGCCAACCTGGCAACACTGCTTCAGTCTGCCTTAGTCATGGTATGATCCGTTCACTTTGCGGAGCGGAGCGGACCTAATCCGGTCCGATGTCGGACCTAGGTCCGAAAACCTAGGTTCGCGGACCTACCCCATGGCTCATGCTAGTCTCATTTTTTTCTCGAATGACTATCATTGACTATTGACCATCTAGTATTCGGTTATTTGTTTGTCACTCACTACAGTTGTAAAAAAACATCGGTTGATTATTTGTTCAATCGTAGCTTTAATTTTGTTGCTTCATCATCAGGCCCTTAAATTGAGTTAACAATTTTGGTTTAGTTTTTAATAAGTTCATATAATAAAAAAAAATAACGGGCGCGACCGTGCAACATTGAACTAAGACCGCAGATGTGTTAGTGACATCCAATTTCCAAGAACTTAACTGCTTTTTTGTTGAGGTGTTGAGATCAACAGCAGGCTCAGAATTGTTATTTATCGCCACAAATTGGCACTGGTTTAACATCTGAGTGACATCATATTCCGGCAGATTGGTCATGAGTTCGAAAAACAACCATGGTTCGCGGTGCGATTCCAACTCAAGACCCAGTGAAACGAAGGTGCGCGCACTAATCCCTGCACCCGCCAGGCTAATAAGATCATATAATACGGCAATGAATAAAAGATGTATAAATAAAAACAAAACACTATACATCAATTAAAACAAAATATAAATTGACATATTAGATAACCGCCAAATTGATTATCCTATGATGTTTTTATCTCAATTAATTAATATTAATTTATATGGTTTCGTTTTAATTTATATTGTTTTTTATAATTAAAAACAATTTGTATTAATTAAAAACTAAACCTAAAATTAAATTGTGAAATCTATTCACGGAATTGATGATGCTACTCAATTTTAGCATAATACCTACGTCGTCAAAAAAGAAAAAAAGCTATAAATGAACAAATAAATTAACCGATTCTTAGTTATTACTGACTATTCCATAAAAAATGTAATCAACAAAAGCACATATTGATCAATCCAAGCACCGCTAAAATTGCAGAATACAACTAAAACCAAGAAACTATCCACCATAGGCTGACGATAAATGCGGGTTCTGAAAGGAACAGTTGCATATGTTCCGCAAACATGTTCCGTTCTCACAATTCCTCACAACGAGAGAATTATGAAATTGTCTAGAAATAAAACGTGTAATTTATTCTCATAATTTGTAATCTCAGATAGCTCAGGTGTAGGACGTAGGACTACGAAACGATAGGTGCCCGGTTCGATTCCCAGTAGAAGCAAAGTGTAAAAAGTTAAAATTAAAATAAGGTAAAGTAAAATTAAGAATAAAATAGAAGAAACAAAATTAAAATAAAAGGAAAAATAAAATAATTTTTTTTTTTTACTTTTTCTATGGATTAGTCTATTATCGCCAAATTATCATCCTGAAGAATTAGTATCGGTCACTATTCCTTCCCGAAGGGAGTGACGCCTTTAATCCGAATTCGATATTAAATTCTAGAAATGTTTTCTATCAGGCGAATTGAATTCGTATCGCGGACGATAGAAATTGTTTGCTGGGTTCTAGCCATATTTTATTAGTATTAGTAATATTAATTAATTAATTTATTTACTATAATTGGTATTAGAACTATATTAGAAATACCAAGATCAGGCACCCCAAGTAACAATTTCATATATTCTATAATACTTCGTTAAATATTCTCTTCTAACATTAATAGGGGCACTTCACAGGGTATAACCACTGAATAACAGTCCAATAATGGCATTTGGTGCCGTTTTTTAATCCAATAGAACCTTATTGTAGCACTAAATTATGCTTCAAAAAAGACGTACGTCATTTGCTTTATATCATCATTTTCTGTCATTGAACGAATTTGCAAGAAAAAAATAGAAAAAAAATCCGCAGCTAGAATTGAACCAGTGTCTGTTGATTGCCCGTCCTACACGCTACCACTCAGCCAACCTCACATATAGTCAGCATTGCTCGTAAACACTACAAATGGATAGTTGCTTCTATAGAAATGCTTGACAATTCTTTATCGTATCTTCAGCAATGCACCCTAAATCTGTACATTTATCAATAAAATAAAGTCCATTTCTGCACAGAGATCACCCTAATTGGTTTCGAAGATAACAATGAGTGCGTACATGTGGGTTTCATGCGAGATTTCTAATGTAGAAATTATGTATTTCAGAGCACAAGTGTCAATTCATTAAAAAATCACAAAGTCCATCCTTCTGTAAAACTACGGTGAACAATTTATTGGATGACCATACGAATGTTACACTATAAAAATGACACCGACTGTGCTATAGAAGAATATATGCATCTGTGTGAGTTAACTTACAGATACTATTGCATGTGTGTGCTGTATCATCCAATAAACACAAGAGTGGAGTATTTAATGGAGTATCTTTTTAGGTTAACGTTTAGAAACAGTTTTATCGAACTTTTATACCACCATCTTTAAATTTATTCCATAATGATGATAGAAGCTTCCTGGAAAATACTTTAAGGATGTTTTATCGGATCAAAATATTACTTCAAGCGATGTCACACGATAAATGAATTTCGTGGTACTATATGGTTGCTACAGTGTGAAGTGCTTCTTTAAAGCAAACGAGTTGTTGCTTGGGACACCTTATAAGTGACTCTGTAGCCCATCTTTATAAATGTGTTGAATTTCTTCTATCCGTGGACGTACAAGTTGTGCAAAATTGCGAAACAGAGACTAATAGTTGAAATAGATTGGCTGCGTCAGCATCAGCATCGGCAGAGGCATCGGCATCAGCAGAAAAATTTCAATTTAGAACACACGCATTTGCCTTTGATGACCCACATTGACAGCAGCGGCAGAAGCATCGGCAGAAGCATTTTTCTGCTTCTGCCGCTGCTGTCATTGTGGGTCATCAAAGGCAAATGCGTGTGTTCTAAATTGAAATTTTTCTGCTGATGCCGATGCCTCTGCCGATGCTGATGCTGACGCAGCCAATCTATTTCAACCATCAAATATACCCTTTCAAATGATGGGTTTAAAATATGAAAGAGAAGAAAAACAAAACTGAACGGAAACTGTCAATACTAAGTCGGGCAACCTGAAAATTCTGTTATTTCTGGATGTTGATTGACAACCCTAAATTTATGATATGTCACCCCAATATAGGTATAAAGCGAGACAAAGTTACCAATGCATACCCAAAGATGGGATACTGAGCTGATTTTGGATTAGTTCCGTCCTACTCTGTCTGATGGAATTTTGCGTTTAAAATATGTTAAAAATGTATGCGACTGAAAATCATGCATCCCTTTCTACAAGAAATTTGTATGGAGTGTCACCCCCTTAGTGTGTAGTCTCAATTACAGATGAATTTGAATGACGTTGAGTTCGTAACGTAACGCGCGTGACCTTGAACAACCTGTTCACCGACAGATTCATTCAAACTTGGTGAAAATGTGATTTATATAATACACATTTCGGCTATACTCTTTTTCTATGCGTTGGATACTTGTTGAACCTTTCCGTCCCTTCCCTATGCCATTGTCGTTAACGATATTGCAACCACAACAATATCATCATCGTCCCGATATTATGTCTATACATAATAACTATCTTGTCCATATTCCACTTGTATGCCTTAAATCACCTTTGATTCTTATTAAGAAAATAATATTAATGCCGTTCAGAAAAGCCCGAAGGCACTCCTTCAACTTTCCTAATAAATATATACCTCAAAAACATAACGTCGACGCCGTTGCGATCATACGCCAGCATAATCATACGACTGCAGAAAATTTTACACCCCAGTGTTAAAATTCACAATATGCAAAAATCAATGAGTGCATTCGGCGAACGAAGAATGTACCCGAAAAGCTTTCCTCCAATTAGATTCTCATTTCGCTTTTTGGCTTTTTGGTGGAGAAAGCGGTCGCTGACGTTCATTGAATGCAGCCAAGCCAATTGTTTCTGTTTGCAAATGATGCACTGACTGTTTCCTGAATTTTCTTGAATATCTGATAGAATATTTGCGAAGAAGAGAACGCAATACTTATTGATATTGATTCCTGTGTCAATAGACGTGTGAAATTTTGAATGTTAATGCGTGAAAAGAATATGAAACTTGTGTTGTGAAATTTGAGCTTGTGTTTTGAAATTTGAACTTGAAATTGTCTTGTGGTATTTTAAATTTTCAAATTTTGAGTGAGGTCAAGAAAAAAGAAACTTCTCCCCGAAAATTTCTTATTGTTTTCAATTGTTAATATTCGGAATATATTGAAGTATAGCTCGAAGAATGGCTTCTCAAAAACGAGCCCCCATTTGGGATCATTTCTCAGCTGTCGATAAATACAATGCAAAATGCGATATCTGTGGACAAATAATTAACCATATTTCCTCAACATCTAACATGAAGAGGCATTTAAAACGTAAGCATCCTCATGTTAAAGTAGCAGTGATAACAACTGGATATCCCAGGATTGATGCTGACGAATCAAATACAAGAGATCGAGATCGTGAGAATACTTCTTCGTCAATTTCAAATCAGGTAATAAAAGAACTATTTGAATACCGTAACCCATAGTGGATCGTAGGCTGCGACTCAATTGTGTAAGCCACAGAGCGTGAAAAAAAGAAAATTCATATTTAATTCCAAATTAATTCTATTGAGCCTGTGAGGCTCATATCCGTCAAAGCATAGAGTTTCATTATTATATTAACGTAAAAATTCGTTTGTATACTTATTTTCTCTTCAAAGAAAACTCACCAAAAGTTCTTTTTCATTGGATTCAGTTAATTATTATGATGACTTTTAAACTTTATTTGCTAACTAAGCATACAAAAGAAGTTCCCGAAAAAGTTCTGAAATACTAATTAAAAAGAACTTTAACTTCAGTAAAATTCCGAAAAATATATGGGGAACATCGATTTGCACAAGTTTTCCTACATTTCAGGCAACAGTTGAAGTTACTACAAATACGACAACAACACCGGCGGCTGTCACAACAGATACCGACCCTATACCTGGGACATCTACGGCCACTTCATCCACATCCATCATCCCATCGAGTCAAGCCAAACAATCTTCTATAACATCTTTCTATACAACAAACAAAAGAATCCCGGTAGATTTAAAAAAGAAAATCGATGAAAAGTTGCTTAAGCTATTCACTTTGGATTTCCAGCCATTTTCGATAGTAGATGATAAGGGATTTCGCGAGTTTGTGGGTATTTTAAACCCGAACTATACATTGCCCCATAGACAGACTCTTTCAAAATCATACATACCTGCAATGTATGAAAAGTGCTTAAACAAATGCAAGGAGCACGTCAAAAAAATTGCAAATGTTTGCTTAACAACGGACTGTTGGACTTCCGTCAATAACGAAAGCTTCTTGGCAGTAACAGTACATTTTATCGACGAAGAATTCGAATTAAAGTCGATGCTTTTGAAATGCAGCACTTTCGTTGGGAGCCACACCAGTCTAAACTTGGCTAATACGTTACGAGAAGTAACAGATGATTGGGGGCTCACCAACAAAATTGCAATCGCTATATCAGATAATGCGGCGAACATAAAAAAGGCGATTGTTGATGATTTAGGATGGAAGCATTTTGGATGCTTTGCACACACAATCAATTTAGTTGTCCAAAAGGGGTTAAAAGAAGTTCCCGGAACTATCAATAAAGTGAAGGAAATAGTTGGGCATTTTAAGAGAAGTTCGGTTGCAAATGCAAAACTCTTATGTTTTCAAGCGAACTCCGGAATAAGCACCCCGAAAAAATTAAAACAAGACTGTGCTACAAGATGGAATTCGACCCTTTATATGATTAAGCGGTTTGTGGAATTAGAAGATGCTATAAAAGCGACGGTAGGTCTTCTAAATACTGACCTCCCAATACTCACGGCTGAAGAATGGGATCTGTTAAAAGAGTTGATCAAAATATTAACACCGTTCGAAAATATATCAACTACATGTAGCGGAGAAAAATACCTAACAGCATCGTTAGTTATAGTTTTTGTAGCAGCGCTGAGAAATGTCCTAGCCAAATTGCTATCATCAAGCGATTTAAAAAACCCACGTTCTATTGCTATCGTCAATATTATTAAAGATGATGTCCAAAACCGTTTCGGAAACATCGAGAATAGCAGAACATTGGCATGTAGCACTTTTCTGGACCACAGGTTCAAAAGCCATGTTTTTACTGATAAGACGGCTGCTGAAAATATTAAAAAACAAGTAATTAGTATGGTGATGGACAAAATATCGAAACAACAACAAGTAAACACCACAGCAGCAACAACCAGCCAGGAATGTGAACGCGAAAGTGCAGTAGACGATCTTTCAATTTGGGCATCGATTGACGAAACCCTCGCAAAGTTTCAACCAAGGGTTTCTTCAAATTCTAGGGCAATCGTTGAAGTTCAGCGATATGTAGAAAGCGAATTGGCCAGAAGGAGTGAAGATCCTATAAACTGGTGGAAGTCAAATCAGTACGCCTATCCATATCTTAGTATGATTGCCAAAGAAAAGTTGAGCACTTTAGCTACGTCGGTACCATGCGAGAGACTTTTTTCTAAAGCTGGACTTATTTTAAATGAGCGACGAACTCGACTCAAATCGACTCATGTTGAGCAGCTACTTTTTTTAAATATTAATAATAGCTTTAATTACTAAATATTTTTATAATAAAAAACCTCTGAATTTAACTAAGATTGTTTATATTTATTTACTAGGTTCAGTTTAAATGAGAGTATAGTAATATACCTACTATTCAAATAAGGACTAATGTTTCGACTTGCAGTTTTTATTGAGATTGTCCATTTCTGACTCTTGTTTTATCTTTTTATGATTGTGCTTCTGGCCGTTTCATGCATAAAAATTGCGACCACAATACGAGGGTTTTGAATATCTTTTTGGATTAGTATAAATAAACGCTTTCAAGAATGAAAGGCTTTAGAACTTTTACACTTTTAATTAAACCAATCCAAAAATAGATTTACTATGAATCCAGTTTAGATTAAAGAACTCAACGGCAAACATTTTTCGAGTTATGATTTCAACAAAAAAGAAAATTCGTTTCCGTTTCTCCGTGCCAAACACTATTGCCATTCTAAGCATTCCCACCAAATTTCATGTTTATTGTTTAATCCAGTAAAAAGATATGCATTGAACATATGCTCAAAACGCTGTCCCGGTATTTTGAAACGCCTTTACTAAATATTTGATAAAAATCTTCCCGCAAACTTTCATTTTTGCAGACAACAGAAGCTATAAACGCACAAAAAGAAATTTCATAAATTTTCTGTTATTTACTTTTTCTTAGCAAATGTCAATAGTCTTCAACGTATATAAGCTCATACTACCTACATACTAACCTTTGTTCAATGTTTCAAATCAGTACCTATAATGGTTTAGAAAAACGGATGAGAAAATATAATCTAAACTTCAGACATCCATAACTCCGTTACCGTTAATCGAAACTGCAGAAAAACAACAGACGAACGGACAAAGTCGATTTAATAAAGGTTGTTTGAAAAAAAATGTCTAAAAAATCCTAAAAATTAAATCCGTGCTGAGACTCACGGTCGTAAAAAGTGCTACATTTCAAATGTATTCCCTTTCACTAATCCATCGGTTGCCACGCTATCATCCCAATTTATGATACACGTATCTGGCCCATATTCAACACCTTGGTTCTCAACATCCTTCCTTCTCGTTCATACATGCCATTAAAACATCTTGGCTTGGTATCACTTTATCTGACACCCATCTTGTCCATATTACGCTTCCTCACCAGCATAGTCAATTTAATAGTCGGAGCTATGAACCTATGTCTTTTTAAAACCGAACCTACTGGACGTGGTCGGACGTAGGTCCGACCGGACCCCAGGTCCGACCGGTCCGTAGGTCCGACAGGTCCGGACCCCAGGTCCGACCGGTCCATAGGTCCGACCGGTCCGTAGGTCCGATAGGTCCGGACCCAGGTCCGACCGGTCCGTAGGTCCGGACCCAGGTCCGACCGGTCCGTAGGTCCGACCGGTCCGTAGGTCCGGACCCAGGTCCGACCGGTCCGACCGGTCCGTAGGTCCGACCGGTCCGTAGGTCCGACAGGTCCGGACCCAGGTCCGACCGGTCCGTAGGTCCGGACCCAGGTCCGACCTGTCCGTAGGTCCGACCGGTCAGTAGGTCCGACTGGACCTAGGTTTTTACAAAACCGGAACTACCGGACCTAGGTGCAGTTGCCGGACCTAGGTTCAAAAGATTAGGTCCGGTTCGGAGCAACCATGACTAGTCTGCCTCTGGCCTTGGGTCCATCAAGTGGAACTTCCATTGATATCGCTTTCTTTGCGGGGTTCTCAGGCGGACGCCGTTTAAGTCACTGACATATATTTTTTAATATTTGCCAACAACAATTAAATACAAATTTCACGTTATGCTTTCTATTTTTTCATTTAGTTATGTGAACGAAATTATTTTTTCAATATTTCCTAGCGTTTCTCTTCAACACTTATTTTTTGCCTATAAGCTCTTCTGCATACTTCTTTCTAGCTGAATGTATGTAAGATTCTGTATTTTTCTACATTGAAAATTCTAGCAGAATACGTCCCAGACATTTTTATTGAGAAATAAGCCAAAGACTTAATTTTTAACTTAATCTCCAAATAATAGGGATTTGACGAGTATACGAAGGGCAGGGCGGCGTAACACAATTATCTAGAAAATATCGGGAAAGCGTAGAGAAACGTAGCCAGCTCATACAGTGGAAGAAAAGAAGCCAATCGAAACTCAATTTTGTGACGATTGACCACTAATGTGATTCGCTTCTTCGATTTGTTGCCACAAAAGTTGATTCTTTACGTCAACGACGATGATAACTGAATGTTGAATGTTTTCAACTCTAGAACTCACAATCGAATTTTAAGAGGAGGAGCAATAGTTGTGTTAATATTAAGGGTTGGATACATTTTCGATAAAGAAATTGTATATGAAATGTCCGATATTGGCATTTTGTAGATTTTTTTAGTTTGTTTTTCTAGAATTTGGTGGAAACCCATGAAGTTGAGCTATTCTATCATTTCGATGATTACAGTGATTACATATATTTTATGGGAGGATTACAAGGGTCAGTTGTTCAAATTTTCGGTAATAGATACAGCAATGTTTTTTTTTGATTTCATTCCGATTCCGATTTAAAGGATAAATTTGGTGACAATGGCTATATGATTAGATCAGAAGTAAAGGCTGAACACATGCAGATGTCATTTATCGTTACAAGGGGCAAAAAGGCGATCTGGATTGCCCTTTCTAAAAAACAACATTTTCTCAAACAATATTTTTGGGAATGGCACTTTAAACAGAAGTGAAATCTTAATTGATGTCATAGATTCCAATTACATATCCCCGACCAACTAAGATAATTCCTGGCAACGATTATGATGTGGAAAAAGTAGGAGTAAATTTGTGAAATTTCGGTTTGTGCGTGCGTAGCCCTCCTTAGGTTTGCAAATTAGAAAACTTTTATGACGATTATTTTGAAATGATATAAGGAATATATGTGCAGATTTTTATTCCAATAACTTTATCCAAACTGGAAATCTATCGAATCCAATAATTGCTTACGGCAATTCACAATGAATATCTCGTGATTGGCTAAACCAATCGCAATGAAATTTGGTAGCAATGCATAAAATGGAAATTTTATTTAATACGAATACTTTTGAAGTTTGTATGACCAAATCAACAGGGTGTCCCGAAGTAGGTGTAAAAATCGAATTTTTATTATTCATGGAAAAGTGGTGTGATAAGTGGTGTGATAAGTGGTGGTCCTCAGATCAAAGCTTCGCTGGCCCTTCATATCTGTAATTTTTATTCCGTGTGAGGGTAATAGAGATAGAACTAATACGAGTATAGGGAGAGTCCAGGAGAGTTGACCATATGACAGACTCAAGTAAATTCAGGACTATATTTATAGGGGATTCACACTATCGACAGGATACCTACACTAAAAGCTAATACGATTCAAACGAGTAAACGGATTTGACTGAATTTATTTAGTTTGAAACCAGAAGTGGCGTAACGTTTCTTAAGAGTCTTGTCTCCAAAATCGAAATGGGGACCCCTACACAGTATAATTTTCAACTAGCCAAACAATTTTAAACTACTATTCTTCTCCGATAGTATTTTCATGAAACTGTGTATTACACACTGTAGAAAAATCTTGAAATTCAAGTAAATCTAGAATTAAATTTAAAAGATTTGCCATACATATATTTTCTTAGAATTGATACCCAGAATTTAATTAAAATTTCAGTCACCCCCGTTTACTGTTTACCGTGAGTGAGTGCAAATTAATATTAATTTTTACATGTAAGAATCCACTTCTTCTTGCAATAGGCAAAGCTAAAAATAATTTCAGTCGTGCAGCAGAATTATTTACTTTACAAATCCACTGTATTATTCCAGACTTCCATTTTATCTTCAAATTTAATTTCCGCATTAATTAAGATGAATGAGTTGGTAGACTTTAAACCCACCCTAGGTTTTGACGGATAGATTTTGACTGACTGGATATGTTTCCTTTGAGTGAAATTTGACACTTGAACCAAATGTAAGAAAGCATATCTTCGGTTTAAAATATTAAAATTTCAACAATGCATTATTTTCAATATTTTTCCGAGGGCAGAAATTCCGCCAAAAGAATCAGAATTTTAATTTCGGGTTTTTTGCAAAGCCGGTTAGACCGTCCGGTTTTAACCGGGCTCCAAGTACTGGTTTTCCGGTTAACCGGGTCTTTTCATTGATTTGCCTATAATTTTACTAAAAAAATGCTTACACAGTCGTATTGCTGGTGTTCGTATCGTATGCAAAATCAACTTAAAATGCACGTACATGATGTAGTAAGGCAGCTAATTTAAAAGAGAAATATGTTAAACAAAAAAGACAATCAAATAAAATTGTCAGATGTGATTTCATTGTTTTATTAGCTTTTGAAAAAAAATTCCAAACATTTACAACAGGGGCCATTCTAATTTCTCTTGCGGAATACAACATCTTTTAGCGACAAGATAATACGCGAAATGCATTGATATACCTACTATACACGAATATTAATACACATTCACGTTGTACAACCAAGATACATGTGAAACGCAGTGTAAACATAAACAATATCTGCCTTGGAAGAGAAAAGATACAAGCAGAGGTAATTTGACGAAGCGATTGTTCTACTATACGAGTAATAGCAAAAATTAAAGGGCTGAAATTTGAAAACGAAATTTTCCATAGGGGATAAGTAATAGAATTGCATACTGAAAAATCAAGAAAACATAAAAAATTGTATGAATTTTGAAAGATTCTTTTTCTGGTTTTAGCCGGATGGACCAACAACCGTCCGGGTTAAAACCGGGAGGAGGAAAAAACCGAATAAAAACGGTTTTCTGAAAGTACCGGTTTTCGGACTAATCGTCCGTTTTTTTATATCCCTAATTTTCATCAGTGCAGGTAAAGTAACAGGAACTATACGTTTTCTGTATTTTTTCATGAATCTTTTATATATGAATGGCTCAATAAGACAAATGCATCCAAAACTGTAAAATATTCCTCGAAGTTCTGGTCTGGTTTATAGCGGCTCACAAGCCATCAAAACGTTTTGCACAAGAGCACTACTCCTAACTTGTTGGACGGCTTTAAATGTATCTTTAATACTTCGATAATCCACAAAAATTAATTTTCAATCACAATCCGGAAATTGCCACTCATCCCTTCGTTTGACGAGAATACAAGCGATATGTAGCAGTTGCCTTTGCCGCAGGATTGTTTATTTCAGTTTCACTGTAGGAAAAAAATAGGATAAGGCCGTTGTTGCGTAGGGGGGCCCTAACGATTGGAGGCCCGTGCTCCACTGAACACATGGAACACCGTACGTTACGCCACTGCCATGTTTTAATGTTGGACTAAAACAAAAAAAAATTGTTTAGTTAATAAGAATAGGAAAATGTTAAATATAATCGAACAAATAAAAAATTGTTTTGTTTTTTCTTCTAACGGCTCTTATTTATTTGATTCTATAATTAAACGTTAACGACATGTCCTAATTTTTTATTTTAATATTCGCATATGTATTTTCGATATGTGCATTTAAAAAAACAACCCTGGTTTAAATAATGGAATTGCAATATATTTGTTATTGTATAGCTTATCGATTTATGGTATAATCTTGACATCCTTTGTCTGGACACTATAGGAAAAGCCATCATCTCCCATCATACACAACCCTCGCTCGTATGATGTGATCTACCAGTATAGACAATTTCAAGTTTCTCTCAATGGCACTACGAGCAGATACTCGTATATTTTTCTATTTCTCTGTATGAAATTCAATCATAAAAGATAGTTCAAGTGGCGCTATCTATAGTAGCGACGTTTTTTTCGTATCGCGTGTAAGTCTGACTCGAAAAAAACGATCGCGGGTAACATCCCGGTTAAGACCAAACAACTGACATTTGACAGTTTTTGTGCATCTTTGACTCGCTTTCGTCGGCTTATTTTTTAGATGTGGTGGATTTGATCACAAAAGATGATTATTTCTTTGCAAAATATTTTCTCGTGATTAGAAAAACTCTCACATTTGGTTTGAAAAAACAAATTCCCTCATATTTCCCCTATGCGTCCGCCATCTACATTTGAGCTCTATCCCGTGTTGGGTAGTTGCACGGGTTAACTTTACCTGGGTAAGTGTCATTTTTTTTATATGAAGTTCTACCCAAACCTGCACGGGATAAACACAATAAAACGTCCCTAGTATGGTCAAACTGATTGCAGTACTTTGTAAAGAAGAAAAAGAAGAGAAATTGCAAGCGTGCAATTGCAATGATAATAATGTAATTTGCGTCAGTAAAAAATATGAACTTTATCGAAAAGAATCAATGGTCCTGTTAATACGCGAACGAGAACAAGAACAAAAAACCGGGTTTTTCCTTGCCTTGCTCTGAACGGATCTTTTCTAAAAAACCCGTTCTTGTTTCGCGTGTAGACAAGCCTAATATGAATCAAAGAGATATAAGTACATACATACAGCGTTTCTGTTTTACACGCGAGATTCATAATCAAGAGACGCGAGAGCGTCTCGCCCGCCAAAGGAAAAAGAAAAACGAAAGCGAACAAGTCTATGATTACCGGAGACAACTTGCTTTTTTGTTTGATCAGGCTACAGCCTTCCAGGCAACAGCCCCCAAAAAAATTTTTTTACCAAAATATTCCACATATCCTGTTCTAGTGCCTTTCCAAATAAAATCTTCGATCGGCACAATAACGGGTAAGATATATGCAATAAACGGTGAAATTTTCACCCTCACAGACTTAAGCGAGTAACCCAATTTCAGAATGAAGTATACAGTTGCAGAAAGACTTGCTTCTACTGTCTCTCTTCGTGATGGGATTTTTATGAAATTTGGAACGAATGATCCTCTGGTGGTCCTTCTAAAGAATCAATGTCTTCCATTTAGATAAGTGGATGGAATAACGGTAAATTAATAGGTAAAGTTAACAAAAGATTTCCAACAATTGCGTCTATCGGCTCATCGCATTGACCATTTTTTAAAACACACTGCGGCATTGGGACATTTGGATATTGGGACACTGGGAGACTGGGAGACTAGGATCTTGGGGTAGTGGGATGTTAGGAAATTGGGACATTAGGGTCTTGGGACATTAGGACATTGGGGCATTAGGCACAATGGGGAAACAGGGACGTGGGGACATCGGCATATTGGGGCATTGGGACATCGGGATATTGGGGCATTGGGACAATGGGACATTGGGACACTGGGAGACTGGGACATTAGGACACTGGGACATTATGACCTTGGGACAATCGGACATTGCCCCTATGTACCAGTGGGGCTTTGGACCACTGAGACATCGGAATGTTGTGAAATTGGGACATCGGGATATTCGCACATAGGGGCTCTGGGATATAAGAACATGTGAACATTAGGGTCTTGGGTCATTAGGACATTGGGATATTAGGACATCAACACATTGGGACATTAGGTACACTGGAGAAACTGGGACGTGGGAACATTGGGGCACTGGGACATCGGGATATTAGAACATTGGGACATTGTAACATTGGGATATTGGCACATTGGGATATTGGAACATTGGGATACTGGGACATTAGGGCACTGAGATACAGGGACATTGGGGCACTGGGATATTAGGACAATAGGATATTGGGACCTTCGGACACTTGGTATACTGCGAGATTGGGACACTGACCACTGGCACATTAGGATATTGGGCCATTGGGATATTATCACATTAGGATACTGGGACATTTGGGACATTGGGGTACTGGGATATTAGGAAATTGGTGCATTAGGACCTTGGGACATTAGAACAGTTAGACATTGGGATATTAGGACATTAGGTGGGAGACTGGCACATTGGGATATTCCGATACTGGTACATTGGGAAACTAGGGTAGTGGGACATTCGGACATTAAACCATTGGGGCACTGTGATATTTGCACATTGGGACAATAGGACCTAAATTGGGACACTGGGACATCAGGATATTGGGACATTGGCACATTAGTATATTAGGACATTGGGACACTGGGATATTAGAACATTGGGACATGAGGACACTGTGACAATGGACCTTAGGGCATTAGGGCATTAGGACATTGGAACATTGGGACACTGTGACATTGGGACACTGGGTCAGGGGGGCATTAAGACAGATCAGTAACAGAACGTTAACAAAGCGTTGGTAAGGCAACAACAGAGCGTTAGCAGATCGTTAACATAGTGTTAACAGAAAATTAACAGAACGTTAACAGAACGTAAATCGAGTAATAAAAGAAAGGTAACAGACTGTTTACAGAGCGTTAGCCGAATGATTAAAGAGAATTAAGAGAACATTAACAGAACGTTAACAGAGCATTAACGAAACGATAATAGAGTGTTAAGAGAACGTTAATAGAGAATTAACAGAGTTAACAAAAAATTAACAGATTACTAACAGAATTTTAGCAGAGCCATAACACAAAGATAACACAAATCTATTTTGCACAAAATACATATTAATAAACTGTACCCGTTTCATCCCAAATTTATTTTTAAAAAAGCTCAGCAACAGCCATTTGTGGCGTATTTGCAATTGCGTTGGAGTATCTATTTATTTTAAAGAAGGCCCTGTGAATATAACTTATGATATTAAATTTATGGAATATGCTGAACAAAAACCTATTGAAACTTTTCCCAAAACAAAAATATTAGTTGGCTATTTAAGTATGCAAAAATATATGATATCTGACCAAAAACAACAAAGTTGTAAAAGTTACCCCGCCAAAGAAAAATTCATCTGCCGCAAAAAGAATACATATCACTCCAATCCGCTGCTCATATCTAATTTTGTTTGCTGGATGTACTTTTGTTTTAGGTGTAAATGCTGGACAAGTTTAAATGTACAGGATTACTTCTTAAAGTAATTTGGAGGGAGCCGTCAAAGTGGCACTGAATAAAATGTTAAAGCTCCCACCAAATTACTTTAAGAAGTTGTCCTGTACATTTAAACTTGTCCAGCATTTACACCTAAAACAAAAGTACATCCAGCAAACAAAATTAGATATGAGCAGCGGATTGGAGTGATATGTATTCTTTTTGCGGCAGATGAATTTTTCTTTGGCGGGGTAACTTTTACAACTTTGTTGTTTTTGGTCAGATCATATGATACACAGCGGTTTTTCCAAATTTAAAGCCTCCCCAATTTTGAACATATTTCAGTGGTTCGCAGTGGTTTTTGTAAGGAGCTGTGCTAGTGTTACGAAAATTCACACAGTAGTTTTGCGCAGGAAGAATAATCCTATAAAGAAATTTCTTTTTAATTTATTTGTATTTTAGGCGGTGGAGCACTTGTTTTCTCAATGAAAAGTCTGTTTTCCACGGGTAACGTCATATTTGTGAAAGTAATTGCTTTGAATTTGATAAAAAATATTAGTATTAAAAATTAGTAAATTGAAAATAATCGCCAAGTATTCTAGAGGAGTCCGGATGAGTTTTATTTACGTAAGCCCAAACCCCTATGCTCTGTGCACCTGTGATTTTTATCAGCTTTGTTTGCATAGACTAAGAATTATAATAGACTTACTACTGCCTACAAAATAAGAAAACGGGTTGTTCGGAGGCTTAGTGCCTATGTATGGGATTTTTGTCGTCCGTGTGCATCGAAATTTTCAGGAAAGAGATGCCGCCCGAATTGCAATGAGCAATATGAGCTGAAACGAGACGACAATATATGACCAAGAAAACAAACTTAACGAATTTTCGATAAGATGTTTTCATTGTGCCTGTCTAGACAGTTTCAATTTTCGTTCGTCTTCATCATTTTGACAATTGAAACTTGAGATGTATGCGCTATTGAAGAAACGCATTCATTCTTGAACGCAATTGCCAATGTTAAATATTAACAACACATCATCTATTCATACAATTCATGAAAGAATTTATCATTTACCCGTCCTGACCAAAGCCGTGACACATATTTAACGATAAATAATGAACAGATCTGGATATAATGAGACATTAGCGACGTTTTTTTCGTATCGCGTGTAAGTCTGACTCGAAAAAAACGATCGCGGGTAACATCCCGGTTAAGACCAAACAGCTGACATTTGACAGTTATCGTGCATCTTTGACTCGCTTTCGTCGACTTATTTTTTAGATGTGGTGGATTTTATCACAAAAGATGATTATTTCTTTGCAAAATCTTTTCTCGTGATTAGAAAAACTCTCACATTTGGTTTGAAAAAACAAATTCCCTCAAATTTCCCCTATGCGTCCGCCATCTACATTTGAGCTCTATCCCGTGTAGGGTAGTTGCACGGGTTAACTTTACCTGGGTAAGTGTCATTTTTTTTATATGAAGTTCTACCCAAACCTGCACGGGATAAACACAATAAAACGTCCCTAATGATCTCTTCTGTTCACTTGACGCAATCATTGACATGTTCAATGTTGAAAGTGGATACGGAGCTTGAAGACGATAGGGAAGACGAAAGCGCACATGTGTGGACATAACCATTGGTCGACGTCGTTTGACAGTTGTCAAAAGATGTCAATCAGTTGCTTGTAAACAAGACGAGAAGACGAGTTTGTCGCGAAAGTTTTTAAATCGCTCCGAGAAATTCTTGATTAAAGCAGCTAACAGGTAAGATTTATATAGAAGTATTGTGGGAACCTCTGTGCTCATTTTTAATTTCTCATTTTAGCAACTTTAAGCTCGCCGATGACGGGCACTCATGACGACGTTTGGATTTGTTCAAGCTGAAGAAAGACATCACCCCTTACCAGGATCGTTAGCTCCTCAAAAAATTCCTGCGGCCGACTGGTAAGAAGTGTAAGAAATTACATCGTGTGCTTTCCATATAAGCCAGTACCATTCGATGCCTTGAGCTTGCGAGCCGTATGGCTCGCCGTTTGAACGAGACCTCGGTGAGATGGTTGGCAAGAGTACGGCTCGCAAGCTCTAGAAATCTAAATGCATTGGCTTATATTGTCTATTCAGTTGATTGTACACAGTGCCAGTTCGACGAATAGCAACACAAAGGCGAAGGGGAAATTGCAGATTGCTCGGGCTCGTTCAAAAATGCCCGTGTCAGCCACACCACTTCGGCAAGTCTTGTTCAAGAGTATTCACCGCGCAATTGCCGAACATGGACCGATAAGTTTGCGTGATAAAGAATTTCAGCCGAAGAAGATTTTTAGTTCGATGAATAATAGTAGTAAGTACATAGTGGAATTTTGTATGAACGACCAGAATTAAAATCTCAAAATTTCTTCCACAGTCTCACTAGCCTCCCCGATGGATTAACGTACATCGCCCGTACTTCGTCGCAGTCATAGTGAACCAAACGTCCACAACAAGGTCACGAAAACAAATCATTTCGTCGAGAACCCGTGTCATCACCGAAGACATTATAATTTCGTCCTCCAATTAAGTGCTCGAAAAACTCTCAATCGTCTATGAAAGTTGTCAGGCGATCGAATCACCTCACCACGCAACATCATTCGAGCCATCAACACAAGCGCCTAGTCGACGGCAGGCAAAGGAGCCATTAAGAAAGAAAACCATTTCATTCGACACGCCAACAAATAACAGCCCTTATACACCTGCAACTTGGTTGGCAACACGCAAAAAAAACGGAAATTAAGCGATTTGTAGGCATTATGCAGGTTGCAAGTACGTAAATGGCGTGGTTGCCGGAATGTTGCAAGTGTGTAGTAAGGTACCTGCAACCTAGGTTGGCTACCAAGTTGCAGATGTATAAGGCCTGTAAGAGACAGCAACCGGGTGACGACGAGTTGGACGATGATATGTTTTCTATACGCCACAAAGTATATCGGTTCATAAAAGTAACACTTAGCAAAATCTGAATTCGAGTGGCTCGTCACTTTCGCCGAAACATACTATACTGCGAAAGTCGTCATTAGGTGAAAAGTCCCAAATTTATTTATGCTGCAGGCTGTTTGTATACTCCTCAAAACAAAATAAGGGCCACTAATAATTTTCTGATTATTTTTTTGTGGAAAAGGAAAATCATAGTTTTGTTGGTCTAATTTAATAAAACAATATGTAAACGTAGTCACCTTGAATAAAATTTATCGGAATTATACTGGAAATACCATGGCGACAGCAACAGCAGCAGCAACGATAAAGCAGTCCAATGTAATTTAAATGGGCGACGTCATGTTGGCAGCAAAAGCACTGCTGCTGTTGCTGCACCCATTCTATTTCTTCCATTACACTGTAAAGTTCATTCAGTGACAAGTCAATATTCCATTACATTCAAAATGTTGTCGATGAATACTTGATTCACCATCGTAAGCCGGATAAAAAAAAAAGAATCACACAAATGAATACCATTATTTTCAGTTAAAGACAGAAATATATGCTAAAATTCAAAATTAATTGCGCGCCAATTTCGTCAAAAATATGAACGAGTCGAATTCTCATCAGGTAACATTTCCATTACGATTTAAATTTTCAACATCTGGCAATACTAAGTATATAGAAAATGTCACACATACATTGAAACTTTGTGTGCATCATGAAATGGGATGGTCACTCACACTAATGATCATTCCATCGATTTGACATTTGCCGTACATACCACAGCTGATAGTGGTATATGGTGGACCTTGTCGCACTAATGAACTTTTTGAGCCCATTGCATGCCATTTCAACTCTCAGTTGGTGGGTTGCAGGTGTTTGTAAATTTAGTGCATCCTGCTCTAAATTTTATTTTGTTCTTAGTAGTTGATCTTTACTTCTCTAATCTTTGTTGTTTGACTCACCAACAGAGCGGGTTGCTATGTCCAAACCAGAGCGCCCATATTAAACATGTGGAGCTCGTCCTAAAGCTCGCCATAGACTCTTCAATCGATTGTACAATATTTTTGATCGTTAGATAAATTAAAATGGTGTATGTGACCATCCAATCCAATTTTTTGATTGGACGTGTGGAACATATTGCCATATAATCTGTCATATGATTGACAATCATTATGTTTTCAGTTGCTGTTTTTTTTACATGGTGGTAATTCTTCAAGTTGTGACTGTAACGGTCATTCTTCATCGAAAGGAGCAATGGATGCCCATCGCCACAAAGTATATAATTTTCGTCAGATCGATTGTTTTTTTTATGTCGATATCAAGGCTTTAGGGGATAACCCTATAATGCAAACATAACCTTGGCGGAAGAGAAATTAAGGTAAGGGATAGACAGGGGGTTGCGTGGCGAGGAAGTGCCGATGCACAATTAGTTTGAACTTTTGCAGATCATCAATTTACTGGAAAAACTGAAGATGGTAAGTTATTTCACATTCTAATTGATCGAGTAAGGAAGGAGTCGAAAAATTTTACGGTACGACTGCCCCCGGGGGCATGTACCGCAACAGAAAATGACTGCCGCAGCCAACGTGTTAAGGCTTGTGTTCGTAGAGACGACTCATGTGATGATCGCTCAGCGATCGAGGTTAAACCACCAATTTTGAGCACTATCTGCGCATATTTTCTATACAGACATGTTCGTTTAGTCCATAGTCGATACTAGGTAAGTAGAACCAGTCAAAAAATACTTAAATACAGCTCGAAATTGGATGCAAAACTACGGTGGCTGAGCGATCATCACATGAATTGTCTCTACGAACACGCACCTTTAGATTAAACTAAACTCATCTTTCACGGTATCCTAGGATACGCCGACAAAGAAATAATTCAATTTATATTTTACGCTTTTAGCACTTTTACGGGTTGCTTAAACTCTCTAATGTCTCTAATGTCTAATGTCTCTAATGTTCCGTCTTATTCTGCTCAATGGAATTTTGCGTTCAAAATTTTTTAAATATGTGTAAGGCTGTGAATCATGCATCCCGTTCTAAAAAAATTTTGTACTGAGTGGCACCCCTTGGCCAACTTTTATTGTGACATAACATTTTCAACAGTTTTTATAACTGTAAATTGGACAACAATGACAGTTCATACTGGATAAAAAAGAGGATACTTTGCTGAACGTTTAGAATCTAAAAATTAGTATCTCTCAAAATTAGTTGACGAAATATCAGATATGTAAAAAGAAATAATCATACTGACGGGTGGCTCAAATTGACTGTGACTCACTGTATACAGGGTGTCCGGAAACTGCCGCATAAACGCACCGGATTATGATTCCTCAGTTGATTTCCAGCAAAAAAGTTGTACGAACATACCCCCTTAGCTTAACCCTTTAGCTGCCAAAGGCATTTGAAGATTTTGGAAAAAATCATTTCTTGCACGACTTAAAGCTCAATATCTCCAAAGCTAGTCCAGCTAGAATAGTGAAACAAAATGATTATTAAAGCTAACATAATTTACCTATAAAATGGAACTAGCGGTGATGTAAGAAAGATATGATCGTAAGACTATGCGCCAATTTTTAAAAGAATCGTACAAGCACCTCACTTTGGCAGAAGTTGCAGACAACTGAGATTGAAAAATAGATTGTTTTTGGGTAAAATCACACAAATTTGTCTTTGAAGTTCTGTAAAAACGAAACCTCATTTCCCATTTTAGTACCGCTAGTTCCATTTTATAGGTAAATTTGTTGGCTGTAATAATAATTTTGTTTCACTATCCCAGCTGGTCTAGCTTTGGAGATATTGAGCATTAACCCATTTCTTCCCAAGGATAGAAATACGCTAAAACTACAAAGTTTTTTGGTAAATTCCAATCAATTACAATACAATTAAGAAAAAAAAATTTAAAAAATTTCAGTAAGTGTTACCAGTGGCTCCCAACGTGATGTTGCGTTGACGCAACGTTGGGAGTTTTTGGGTAAAAAAAAATTTAAACCAAAATTTAAAATTTTAAGCTTCTGTATTGCAAAAAATTGTTGATTTATATGGCGAATAATAAATTTAGTGATAAAATCCTGAAATACTCACTACAGTGATATAGATGACATTTTTTTGCAACATTTTGGGCGGGTTTTTCGGTGTTTTTCCTAGTGGTTGGTCATATGGTATAGATAAGAGGCACACTATTTTCTGAAAGCCTTACATTATATCGAATTGAAGATAGATCTGCCATATTTTGCTTGGTTACATCTGAAATTTAACTGGCCATTTGTAATATAATGGGGGTCGTCGGCCGTACTTTGCCGTTAGCGTCAGGTGGTAATTCATAGTAACTTTGTCCCGGATTTCCCTTGTTTTTGTTATTTTCTATTTCAGATTTGAACAGGCATATTACAATTTAGGTTTTTAAGTCAACAGCCAAAATACATAGAGGGGAACTGCTCAACATGTAGACTGCTAGCCACAATTATCGCTGGGAAGTTTGCCTTACAACCTTTTAGCGATTCCGGATTGTTTCACAATTCCTTGTGACAAAAGTAAATAATAACTTGGCTAGAAATAAATATGTTGTTGCGTCTACAGCAAAAGAAAAAATTACTACAGAAAAGTTTATGACACATTTACTTAGTAGCTCTATTCTAACAAAACTGTCCTTAAATGGAAAAGGTTTCTGATCCCATACTTGTTGACTTCAGACCGTACCGTGGAGTAAAAACTGTATCAATAATTTCAAAGACTTTTCAGGGTACATATACATTCACTACAAAGGCTCCCTTTACCCACTGTAGAAATCCTTGTAACATATTTGGATATCTCGACACCATCATGAAATATGTATTTGGAAAATTACTTTAGACTAACTGACAAGTATCTAGCTGTCATTGTCCCGCAACTTCTTTTATCGTTTTCCTTTCTTCAATGATACACATGTGACTCATAAAAGAGTACTGGATATGAATACCATGAGTCACATGTGTCTCGTAAAAAGTGAGGTATTTAGGACTCATTTTAAGATACTGCTGATGCGAAACCTGCGTTAGATAGCAAGAAAATGCTTTGCTCCTTAGGCGTTTGCCCCACAGTTACTGTACCGGGAAACTCCCAACGTTGCGTGAACGCATCAACTATGTTTAACACATGCTCCTGAAGCAAGGACCAACCTTTTTCCAAAACCAAGTTAAATTAATTAATTAGCAATTGTTTTTCGTCTAGAAAGTGTGTTTGGATATTGATTTTAAGATATTTTAATATTTTTAAAATTATGATAAAAAATGTCCTGAAAAACCTGGTATTACTTTCTCTTATATCCTTAAGGACCCAATGGCTGATTTGATATAACAAATATGCAGAAATAGAGCCAAGAAATGTCCATTAAAAATTACATGATTTCTTTTCCATTTCAATTTAAATTTGGTGGTTTTTACAGAGGTCAAACTTCGTGTTGCGTATACGCAACGCTGGGAAGAAATGGGTTAAGTCGTGCAAGAAAATGATTTTTTCAAAAATCTTCAAATGCCTGTGGCAGCTAAAGGGTTAAGCTAAGGGGGTAACTTTTTTGCTGGAAATCTTATGAGGAATCACGATCCGGTGCGTTTATGCGGGAGTTTCGGGACACCCTGTATAGCAAATAATACTTCTCTTTTTCAATTATTGCAAAAGCGGTATTTTTACCACAAATTCATTTATTATAAATTCTCTTAAACGTCTGAACCTTTATATGGAAGTACGAGGTCTAATTACATTTGTTGTGAGATTTTTGCGAAACTTCATCATACCACCCCATCAAATATGATCACTTACCCCGAAAGTGTATAGTGTATAGGTCACAGGAAGTTTTTTGTTTACCATCTATTCATACCGGACCTAAAATGTATTCAAGACTGAAATAGACCAAATGGAAGGTTTTTTCGTTCTTCTTTCTTTCATGAAATGATTCTCTATTCCTGACAGCACTGGTTAATTCAACATTGGCCAAGGGCTAGCTGTTATCATGATCCGATCAACTTCACTTCGAATACGTCGAGCACCTATATGTATACGTACCTACGTACAAACTCTCTACATGACCGACAAGGGTCGAGCTCTTTTCACCCTAGCACTTTGTACTTTTCGAATGGTTTCCGTTCTCCACATGTTCTCCGCTTTTTGACTTCCTTCCGTCTGGATAATTTACTTTTCAACATTTCCAAGGCTCTTGCGTGGCTTTTGGTAATTTCACCTTTCTCTTCTATTGCACCATTTAGTAGAGTATGTCGATTTGTACGAGGATATAGAGGATATACCATATATTCATTGGTACTCGCATTACTTGTATACTACAGAGACGGTATATGGCGAATATGAATGAAAAGAATCGATTTGACTGTGCTGAATTTTTTCACGGTTGAAAATTCATATGGATAGTTCGCAAACTTGGTGTATTTATAGTACAGACACACAACGTTTATTGGAGGCTATACACTACTGTATATTGCAGTAAAAGGATAGGAAGATTATAAAATAGCAATTCGCAATTAATTCAAATATATTATGTAAACTTCAAAGGAACCTACGTCTGCATGAGCACAAGGTTTTTTATGTGCATTTCGAAATATTAACTCAACCAGTGCATAACATAACATTCAAAATTTATTTGGTATGATGTATAGTAGAGCGTCGATTATCCGAACTAGTGTTGACAGGGGTTTGTTCGGATAAACGAAAGTTCGGTTAATCGAGCTTCTATAGAAAAAATAGAAAATAGCCCAAATGTGAAATTACCCGACAAACTCAAAACGTGTAAAATGATCAGAACTGAACAAAAATAAAAAAATCGAGGTAATTGAGCAATGCAGATGAGAGGTAGCTTCCGTCAGGCCTACATTAACCCATTAACGACCAACAAAATTCAAAAGCATAATATTTAAGAAAAACATTAGCGACGTTGTTTTCGTATCGCGTGTAAATCTGACTCGAAAAAAAAACGATCGCGGGTAACATCCCGGTTAAGACCAAACAGCTGACATTTTACAGTTTTTGCGCATCTTTGACTCACCTTTGTCGGCTTATTTTGTAGATGTGGTGGATTTCATCACAAAAGATGATTATTTCTTTGCAAAATCTTTTCTCGTGATAAGAAAAACTCTCACATTTGGTTTGAAAAAACAAATTCCCTTATACATATTTCCCCTATGCGTCCGCCATCTACATTCGATTCATCTAAGCTCTATCCCGTGTCGGGTAGTTGTACGCGTGAACGTTACCTAGGTAAGTGTCATTTTTTTATTTGAAGTTCTACCCAAACCTGCACGGGATAAACACAATCAAACGAACCTATAGTTTCTTATAGTAATTGGTCCCCGCTGAATCCAAATCCGTTGTCCGTTTTCGTCTTCGTGACCCCTGTAACCTTCTGTTGACTGCGTAAATAATTACTTGTTTACAGTCTGACTTATTTTCGTCACGATTATACGTCTGCGCTCCGAAAATCCCTTGTTGTTTTTCTTCATGAGACATATGTGACTCATACACGCGACGGAGGGAATAGTGATAAAGATTCGTGATACATGCTAAAGTTCAACAAAAAGCAAAAATCTAATAATGAGCTATAGTATAAGCAATGTTTTACTCCATAAATAAATTAATCCAAAGGAAAAAGATAAGCTACCTATATATAAATCTTATGCTGCATATAGGCCAGTGTTCGCACTGGCGAACAGTAGTATTTTTTCACATAGTATACGATTCAAAATATTTTGGAATTATGTCATCTATCACAAAGTCGGACATCTTAACTTGATGTTGTGTACACCGACTTTTCAAAGGCCTTCGACACTGTTGATCACAGCATCTTACTTGCCAAGCTACAGCAGTTTGGTATTAATGGAAACCTTCTGAAATGGTTTTCGTCTTATTTATATAATCGTGAGTGTCGGGTTATTTATAACGGCTCCTCCTCCTCTACTTTTTGCCCCACATCAGGTGTTCCCCAGGGATCAATTTTAGGACCTCTTCTGTTCAATATTTTTATCAATGATTTGCCTCTAGTAATTTCATCTTCCTGTCTACTTTACGCCGACGACCTGAAAGTTTACCGAGCTATCAGGTCTGTTGAAGACTGTTTTTTCCTTCAGGATGACATAGATGCATTAGGAGACTGGTGTGAAAGAAACCATCTTAACCTAAATGTAAAAAAGTGTCACACTTTGACTTTTTCTCTGAAACAGAATCCATTAATATTTGACTATCACATTAGTGACGCTCCCTTATGTAAAGTTGACCGCTTTAAGGACCTGGGGGTCTTTTTTGACAGCAAGCTTAAATTCGATCTGCATGTATTTGATATATGCAGCAGAGCATCTAGAACGGCTGGCTTTGTCCTTCGTAATTCGCACGTTTTTAACAATACTTCTACTAGTCTTCTGCTTTTCAATTCCCTAGTACGCAGCATTCTTGAGTATTGTTCTCCTGTTTGGTCCCCTCACTTACAGTACTTAAATGCCCTCATCGAGTCGGTACAACGTAAATTTACTCGCATCCTTCTCTTCAAATACCGGGTCCCATATTGTTCTTATAGTGATCGTCTGACACTTTTAAATGTCCCTCTTCTTGAGAAACGCAGAGTGTTTCTGGATGAGTGCTTTCTTTTCAATATTTGCAACAGTCCATCTCTGCCGTCTTTAATCAACGAAATCACTGTTCGCGTTCCTAATAGACCTACCAGGCTGACAACATTATTTGCAATTCCTTTCGCTCGCACAGAGTTATACTTTCATTCGCCACTGTTACGCTTACCAAGGAACCACGACATTCTCCAACTTGGTCCTTTCCCCTCTTCACTTTATTTATTTAAGCTTGCAGTTAAGAACATTATCTTTGAAGGGGTTTCTCGTTAGTAGTTTTTAGTTTTACTTTCCCTTACTTTATTCTTATGTATTTTTTTCCTTTTTTTATTTCTTTTATTTTATTAATTTAATAATTTTTTCTTCTATTTTTAATTTTTATTTTCCGAATTTCATTTCCCTCTCAGGCATTCTTTTCTTTATTGCCTTAATTAACTTAATTTTGTTATAGTAACTCAGTAATCATTATATTATTTTTATTCTTCCTTTTTTTTTTTCATTATTGCTACCTTTTTTGTTCCTATTAATGCTATGTTTGGGTTCATCTTTGTTTTTTTTCTTAATATTTAACTTTTGTTGTTCTGTAATTGGGGCCTATGGGCTCTGTTGAACATCCTATAATAATAAATAAATAAATAAATAAATAAATATAAATCCTTATAATTACATTTTCTAATTTAACTCATTAAACTAAATAGAAAACGTTTTCCAAAAGGTTCGAAAAATCAAGGTTCTACTGTACCACATTTTTATCAACATTTTAAAACTCACATCGCTAATTTTTTATATTTTTCAAAAAACTAACAAACAAACCATGATTACTGAATACTTTCTTAAGAATATTTACAATTATTTTAAATAAAATACACCATTGAACCATGACATAAGTTACTGTTCGCAGGTGCGAACACCGGTTCAAAATGGGTTAATAGAATAAAGCGCTCAGTTTGATTAGCATAAAACCATCGAAAACAGCCTTTACGAAAACGGCAGTTCGCCAACTACGTCACTATGTAATGCTAAACCTTACAGAAAGCATAGCAACCCATACCATGCGTTAGAACAGAGTGGGCATCAGAAAATAAAAATGGCACCATTTTCACACTATCGCAGTTCACACATCTAAACAAAAATTTTATTCAAATGACAAATTTTTGTTTACAATTGAGAATATAATATCCGCGTAATATTTATTACTCTCTTAAAATGCCAACGTGATAATTAACCCTTCGGTTCGCACATAGACCTAGACAGACCATTGGTACTATCGTATATCTTGATGAAAAATATCGTTCAACAATATTTTTCACCCCTTTCCATAGATGTATATTTCAAAGGAACCGACGGCCACAAATGCGATCAAACGATCGGCGAAATGTAAACTATGTCTAAAGAAACGAAAAAACGGCGCATCATCGTAAGACAAAGCGTAAACTGTTTCTAGAACCAAAATTAGACCTCCTCAAAAAATAAGATTGATTTCACAGAAAATTCAGCTACACCTTAGGCATAATAGCTCGTAGGTGGCGACAGAAGGGTTAATAATCGCATCGACAATATTTTGACGTTTGAATTATTTCGTGGAGTGTAGTGTAATAAATTTGGAGTCAAAAACATATGGATTGTGTGATTACATAGCCACTCTGGACTAACGCATGGCATGGGTTGCTATGCTTTCTCTAAGTGCTAAACAAATAGGCTCTCTTTTGTCTCTTTTGTTCTAGACACAAAAATGAAATTCTAACCAATTGCTTTAGCACAGATCAGATATACAAAGATCAAGAACTTAGGACAAAATAATTTTGCCAGAAAGGAACCACTACAAATAAATAATGTGAGACGAATGGAATTTCCATTAAACTGCCCAATTTCATTGAGAAAGACAGCTGTAGCTAACTTTTGTTTACCAGAGAGTCATAAAGTTTTACTTTTAAGTGTATGCGTGGTCGAAAACATTAATTGCAGTCGTGTGCGTGAACTTTTTCAATGAATTGCATTAGTGTGTAATTTTTCGTCGATATTTAGAGTTGCGGTGTTATTACAATTCCCTGACCGCAAATGGATTGTCGTCAACACATAGCATCAAATCATACTTTTTTACGTACAATAAATCGATTTACAATTTAAGCATGATTTTCTATATAACTACCACTCTAAATAACACTTTTCAATTAACATTTTTAACATTATGCGCACTACGCTATTGCACATACCGAAATGGTAGCACCGAAAACGAAACGAAAATGACACAAACCCCGCCCGGGGCCATTTTCGTTTAAAAACAATGGATGCTCGGTGCTACCATTTCGGTATGTACAATAGCGTAGTGTGCATAATCTTAAAAATTTCAATTGAAAAGTGTTATTTAGAGTGGTTGTTATATAGAAAAGCGTTCTTAAATTGTCGATAATTTATTTATTCATTTATTTATTTATTCCAAAAAATTAACGGACATAAGTCCTTGTTACAATAAAATAATAATACAGAGAATATATGCTTAAAAATAACCTTAATATACTAATTAAAAAAAAAAAAAATTATAGAAAATTAATATTGTTATTTGAATACGAAAGAAACAAAATTGAAGAATGAAAAAGCTGTAAGTGAATCCAGACAAAATGAATAAATGTTACGACAAAGCTGAAAATAAATTCAAATTCAAATCGACAATCACGGTTTTTAATGCACTATAGTTAGTATTGAATAAATCAATATGGTTGGAGACGATGTTGCCAAGAAGTTTCATCCTTTCAATAGGCGAAAACTGAATATAATTTGTTCTACAATTATGCCGTTGAAACAGATTGGTATTCCTTGTAGATCTAGAGGGAACCCGGAATGTTATATTCTCAAGGAGGTCGATTTATTGTATACGTAAAATAGTATGATTTGATGTTATGTGTTGAAGACAATCCATTTGTGGTCATGGAAATAATATTACACGGCAGCTTTAATGTAGACGAAAATTTACACGACCATTTCGTGAACAATACAACATTTTGCATGCATTTTTTTATGTACACTTGCGTGTAGATCCACTTGGAGACGAAAAATGTTGATACATAGTTTGTTTTTTTTTTTTTTTACAAAATTTTCCATAATACGTTAATA
This sequence comes from Microchrysa polita, assembly GCA_949715475.1. Lineage (NCBI taxonomy): Eukaryota > Metazoa > Arthropoda > Insecta > Diptera > Stratiomyidae > Microchrysa > Microchrysa polita. The sequence goes on along the minus strand of OX454416.1, from coordinate 106,012,571 downwards.
TAACGAATATGATCTTGATCCTCAATAAACAAATATGAAGTGCTTGTTCACGGGACATTCCCAGTTTTAGATGGAGACTCCACCCATCTCGACCCAGTACTGAAAACGGTCAATTTGTGTGGCTGTAGCGGGAGAGTGGAGGTGGACTATTTACGAGGAGATTTTTTTTTACATTTAAGAAAAAGATCGAATCGTTAAGCTAGTTAGCCTATTCATTCTTATGGATTTAAATGATGTTAAGGGGAAGGCTTCGATTATTCAGTATCTTCCTGAATGTACACGTTACTTACAGTACACACTCAAAGGTAAAATGTTTTTCAGCCGATTTTAATTTTGTATGGAGTTCCATCTCTATGTATACTTTCTCTATGGCTTTAGTGCCCGGCAACAACGAAGCTTTCGCTAGACTTTCTACTATTCCCTATACTTTCACTTTCACACCAGGCGATTTAATTAAGCAGCTCAAGTCAATTCCAGAAGGGACCATTCGTGTTCTCTTTATTCGACAGCTTATTATACTCTGACTCAATTTTCCCTGATTGTAACTTTCTCGAATGTGATTCCAGGAGTATCAGCGGAAATACAACTTGTTGTTGCCAACTAGGAAAATACGGTTCTTAAGGGCCCCAGTAAAATAGTTTTGAAAAAAATCAGCAAGAGCAAAATATTTGAGATGATCCTTTAAATCTTAATGCAAGGCGACTTACGGTTTCTGGTGTACAAAGGACGTAGGTACCAAAGAAACAGGGACGTAGCTAAGGGGGGGTATGGGGGGGTGTCTCACCCCCCTAACATTTTCAATTTTCATCCGCAGTCGGCAAATTCGACCTCAGTGGGAATATGTAGGATTGCGATTTTCGGCATTAGTAAATTTACAAAAGAATACCTGTCGATGTTTAAGGATATAAACATTCGAAAGTTACAATACTAAAAGTATGTAATCGAATGTGCATATTTATTAACAGAGAGGTATTCGGCATCAAAACATAAAACTCATGTTTAAATTGAAAAATTTGACTGAAAATTTGGAAGCTCAGGACCTTGACATTATTGACGACGTGAAACTCATTCGCAGTACAATAAAGTCTTTTAAAGACATTAACAACGACAGCGAAATCAATGCGTTAATTCAAAGCTCCATGATTTTCGTAAAAAAATTAGATATTGACCCTGAATCTGGCTACAAACAACAACACCGAACTCGTCGTGTTCCGAAAAAAATGGAGACGAATCATCTCAAACTACAGCCGAAATAGACTTTGCAACATTTTACCGAAAAGAGTCCAAAATCCTTCTTGACGTTTTTATCTCGAAGTCCACAGAAGAATTGGAAAAAAACAGCTAAACTGCTCCAACCATTTCAAGATATACATATTTCAAATTTCGGCCGACAGGAATGCCTTCATGCTGAAATTCAAATTCTTCTTGATAATTGCTTCGAGTGTCAAAATTTTAGGATGATAGCGAGAGAGGCTTTCAAACTAAAGACTGAAAGCTTATTTTGACATGCCCAGTGACCTTAGCTTCGAGTGAGCGATCATTTAGTAAATTAAGACTTAGGCTTCATGCACACGACGCGAAAACGGCTCGCAAGCTCGACACATCGAAATACATTGGCTCTTATGGGAAGCTCATGACGAGCGACAGCAAGCGAGAGCTATGCACAGTCAAAACACAGCTCGCGAGTCGTGAATTTGCGGATTGTGGTGCACGATATGTGAAAACACGTCTCGCTAGTTGTGATTTGACAGCGGCACGGCTCTCGCTGTCGTGAGCTTCCCATAAGAGCCAATGCATTTCGATGTGTCGAGCTTGCGAGCCGTTTTCGCGTCGTGTGCATGAAGCCTAATAATCAACAATTCGATGCTAATGTTTCTTGCAAAGGATATTGTCGATAAAATGGATTTACATCGAATTGTGGAGCGATGGTCCAAAATTAAGTTATGGCGGGTCACAACTTAACTGGTTGAATCAAATTTCGTGTTTTTGTCTTTGTATTTTTCGATGTTTACATGAACGCTCAAAAAATATATCATAATTAGAGGTACGGAAGTTTCGCAAATAAAAAACAGGAATTTCACATAAACTAATTTTGGATATTAGAAATTTCGCTGAAATTTGCATAAACACCTAGTTTTGTAAATTTTCTTGTAGTTATTTTAATTTTCTATAACTCTATAGAAATTATGTAGATTCACAGTTAAACAACTGTTCAAGACTCGCGTTGCACAAAAAAACGTCTGCCAACTGCATCAACGAATTCAGACAACACACGTAGATACTAGTCGACAAAACTAGGAGTTACAGTAACGGCAAAACTAGAAACTGCCGCTAATATCGTTACGCTTTTATCTTTATGTAAAGTTCATTGCGATTTCGGGGCCCGCCGAACCAAGAGAAAAACTCTCTCTGAAAAAAAGCATTGCAGAAAACAAAGTTCATTCATCAAACCTACAAGCTACAACTAAAGAGGTTTTTCGGTGTTCGGCAAGCCATCTTGCTCATGATTCCGCGAACTCTCTGCATTTAACAATGGGTACGGTTCCCCTATGTTCCCACAATATGTTGTCCATTCTGATCCTCTAACTCGTTTTTACGAAGAAGAAATGATCTCCGGAACTTTTCGTTTTTATATATTCCACATGTTGTGGGAACATATGCGACCGGTGCGTTTCAGAACCGCACCCAATTTCTCTATTCTTATTAAAGGTATGTACTGAGTTCACCGAGCGAAAAACGTGCATATATGTCTCCCGTGAAAACGGTGCCGTGGAGACTGGCTTTTTATTAACTCAATGTAAGATAAATGTTCACTCGCGTTCTGATTGATTGTCGATGACATCTTTTCATTGTGAAATAAAGTGCAACTGCACATTTTCGCTGGCGAAATGTCAAAAACCGGTGTGGAGACTTTCATGTGAAGTGAGTACTAGGTAGGGATGTCAAAAACCGGCCCATAACCCGGTTTTCGGTTTTTTCGGTTTTCTCGCAAAGCCGGTTAGACCGTCCGGTTTTAACCGGGCTCAAAGTACCGGTTTTCGGTTAACCGGTTTTTCATTGAATTGCTTAGAATTTAAGCAAAATAATGCATACACACTCGTTAAGCTGATGTTCGTATAGAAATATGACTGTGTAATGGAGCCCTAAAAGAGAAACATGTTGAACAAAAAAGATAATCAAATAAAATTGTCAGAAGTATTCATAATGTTTCAAAATTAGTTAACTGAGTTTTATTGCTAGACAATGTATATAATGCAGTCAAAATATCCCATTTGAGGCCTCCAAAAGGTCCCAAAAAGGACAAAAAAGGATATTCTTTAATCCTTGGCCAGAGGTCAGCATGTGGGGTATCAAATCAAAGGGGACGTCGAGTACATTACGTATCCGGTGTTTGTTTCCTGTTTCAAGGACCCTCAACGGAATAAATCGAGATTAAATCGAAAATTATTGTGTTTTCCGTGTATCTTTCCAAAGCCATGACTACGAGAATAATCCAAGTTGTCACTACGTTTCTCACTTTTCCGAATCTATGATAGGTTAAGATTCTACCATTAAATTTGCTAAGAAAAAAATTATCGGAAAGCTCTGAAAAAGCACATAAAGGACACTAATTACAAACCTTGATTGAAAGTGAGCATGCGGGGTGTCATGTCAAAGAGGACGTCGAGTGTATTGCATATCCGGTGTTTGTTTCCTGTTTCAAGGACACTAAATGGAAAAATTCGGGCTAAAACGAAAAATTACGGCTTTGGAAAGATACATATACGAGAAACATGAAAATTTTCCATTGGATCCCAATTTTCTCCTGAAACAAGTAATAAACGCCAGATATGGAATGTACTCGACGTCCTTTTTGATATGACACCCCGCATGCCCACGTTCGATCAAGGTTTGTAATTAGTGTCCTTTTTGAGAGATTTCCGATCATTTTTTCTTAGCAAATTTAATGGTAGAATCTTTAGCTATTATAAATTCGGAAAAGTGAGAAACGTAGTGACAATTTGAATTACTCTCGTAATTAGGGCTTCTTAAAGAAAAACGGGAAACACAATAATTCTCCATTTAATCTCGATTTATTCCGTTGAGGGTCCTTGAAACATGGAACAAACACCGGGTATGTAATATACTTGACATCCCCTTTGATTTGATACCCCAGATGCTGACCTCCGGTCAAGGATTAAAGAGTATCTTTTTTTGTCCTTTTTGGGACCTTTCCGATCAAATTTTTTTTTTAGCAAAATGAGTTTTAGATTCCTGGGAGCCCACTGATTCCAAAACCACCAGAATTAACCTTACTCTATTTTTTTATATTTGAAATGCTAATATTACTGCACTATGATGTAGATGTTGAAGTCTTTATGGACATGACGGATGTTGAAGTGGACGCGGATATCGATGTGGACGCGGATGTCGTAGCAACCGCCGATTCGTCTTCCTATAACAATGAACTCTAAATGCACTGATCTGACCTTCACGACGCACAAAAGATACACGTGTGACACGCAACGTAAACAATATACCTATGCCTTGGAAAGGACAAATGCAAGGAGCGGTAGCTTGACGAAGCGATGGTTCTTGGAATAATAGCACTAAGGAGAGTGTTCGGAAATACGAAATTTTTCATAGAAGACAAGCAATAGAATTACAGACTGACAAATCAAGAAAATTTAAAAATTGTATGAATTTGGAAAGTTTTTTTTTTCCGGTTTTAACCGGATGGGCAAACAACCGTCCGGGTTAAAACCGGGCGGATGAAAAAACCGAAAAAAACCGGTTAACCGTTTTGAAAGTACCGGTTTTCGGACTAACCGTCCGGTTTTTGACATCCCTAGTACTAGGGATGTCAAAAACCGGCCCATAACCCGGTTTTCGATTGTTTTCGGTTTTTTGCAAAGCCGGTTAGACCGTCCGGTTTTAACCGAGCTCAAAGTACCGGTTTTCCGGTTAACCGAGTCTTTTCATTGATTTGCTTAGAATTTTAGTAAAAAAATGCATACACACTCGCAATGCTGGTGTTCGAATGCCAAATCAAATCAAAATGCACGTACAGGGTGCGCCAGAGAAACTTATTTATTTGAAAAAACTCCCGAGCGGTGAGTATGGTAGGTAGATCCGTGGGAGGGGGAAGTCCCCAAGCTTGTTGGGAAACCATAGCCAGTTGCTATCATGCTCTGGTCTAGAGAGCAGCGGGCCTTTGCCGTCGAGAGCTTCTTTTCTAACGGTCGCTCTCTAGGAACATGATCGAGGATTTTTTGGAAATGAACTTTAGGGACGTGTGGTTTCAGCAAGATGGAGCCACAGCACACCCTGCACGAGGTTTAATGAATTTGTTGCGACAAAATTTCCCCGACGACCTCATCTCTCTCATTTGGATTTGGGGTTATTCGAAATCCCTGGTTTGTGTCGATCAACCACGGACCAAAGCTCACCCCAAGAACAACATTCGCGGCGCTATTGCCAGCATCCCGATTAAAATGCTGCAAAGAGTGGAGACGAACTTCAAAAATCGACTTAATCAGTGGATACACAATGGGGGTCGCCATTTAACCGTTGTCATTTTCAAGGCTGTATGGAGAAAAAACTTGGGATATTGTATTCTGAAATAAAAAAAGAATTAAAACCATATATGAAGTACTTCTGTTTTAAATGACCACTCAAATAAGTAAGTTTCTCTGGCGCGCCCTGCAGCAATAAGGAGAGTGTTCGAAAATATGTTTAAGAAGGGCTGATATTTAAAACAAAATTTTTCATAAGGCAACTAAAAGAATTGCTGAAAAATCAAGAAAATATAAAAAATGAAAGTATGAATTTTGAAAGTATTTTTCCCCCGGTTTTAACCGGATGGACAAACAACCGTCCGGGTTAAAACCGGGAGGAGGAAAAACCGAAAAAAACCGGTTAACCGTTCCTAAAGTACCGGTTTTCGGACTAACCGTCCGGTTTTTGACATCCCTAGTGAGTACCACCAAGCGAATTCGATTTCACGATCATCAAAATTTTGACAGTATTTGCATGGATTTCACGTGAACTGACGATGTTAGTACCTACTTTAACGGAAAACGTCAGAAAAAAAATCTTAGATGAAAAATTATCTCAATTGACAGTTTTGGACAAAAATAAAAGTCCAAATTAGATCATTTCGCATTTATTCACATAAATGAGCAATTTTTGCTGAAATTCGCATCTCGTTATTTCGTAAAAACGAAATTTCCGTACCTCTAATTATAATTGGTGAATTTTCAAATGTAGTCGGCAAATTTTACTTTTCACCCCCCTAACAAATGTGTGCTCGGTACGTCCCTGCAAAGAAATATTGACAAGCAAACCATCGAGTCCTCTGGATTAACATGTCTTATCAACTATTCGACATGTCTTATAACATCGGCACCCTTAAAATCTGATTAAACATTTTCCCATGGACCAAAATACATTGCCACAGTACAAATCAAGATTGCCAGTGTCGAACGTGAGAACTTAACAACCCTCCAGGTTGCAACCAGCAGCAATATATTTCCAATGAATGTGCGAAGCGTACAATAATGGTGGCGAGTGAAAATGACCTCGATTGAAGTACGAGTATACGGCAGAAGCAGTTTTATTTGAGAAGTGCTTGTTTTATTTCATTGTCGATTGCCTACAATTTCAAGAAGCCAATTACTTTATTGGAAATAAAATCCTTCGGAAGTTAATTGGAATCGGGATAACGAGGCAAGTTCCCGTGTGCAGGGCATTATGCTTTTGCTCGCCATGCACTTAATTTGACATACGAAATCGGTGTAACACTTATGTACGAGTATTTGAAACTATCCGTACCGTACATCTCTCTTGAAAGTTTTTTGGATTAACTCTGTTGCATTGCCCGTGATTTCAATAAGAAACTTACATCTTCCTTTAACCCACTCACCTAGTAGCTGAGACTTGAGAAAATCTTAATGGACAAATGCCAAATATGTAGCTTTCTCCACTGTCTGCACTGCAAGTCAAGTAATGTGTACCAGTGTAGAGTAGGGTAATAGCCAGCAACTCCCAAGGGGATGAAAACAGCCGCCGCGCCGTGTTGAAAATTTTCTCTGTACGGAATTCAAAAATTTTCTCTTGATTTAATATTCGCAACATTATTCTACACTTAACCAATCAGCATAAGATTTGTCGTTTGAAAGACAGGCGACATTCTGTGCTGTTTAATGGATGTGCCGAAGAATACTCCTGTTGGTGAACAGAAAAATAAATCAGAGAAATAAAATGCAAGACATGACATCATGATAGCAATAAGAGAGCGTTGATGGATTACGTTTGAAATTAATGTAAATTGCATGCATTACTGTCTCGACTATAAAAATGGTACAAAAATACCTACCTTTATACGGACTATAATTTTATAATGAAAAGTATTTTGGATACCTATATGTTCATTTTTTTGTAGTTGGCTGGTTTGGTGGTTAGTGCGCCTATCCTCGGTGCACAGGGTCATGGGTTCGAGACTCACCGTGAACGAATTCAGTTTCTGGTGTTTTTCGAACTCACGACCCATGTGAAGGACTATGATCTCAATCAGATGTTAAACGAGTAGCCATTTATGGGGATAAATAACACTGCTGAGCGTGCTGCTGATCTCAACACCTCAGCAAAAAAGCAGTTAAGGTCTTGGAAATTGAAAGTCACGAACACATAAGCGGCCTTATATATATTTTTTTTTTGTTGAACTCAACTCAGGCGGTCTCATATCACTACTGGCAATTATCCGAACTTATATTTTTTGCACTTAACAATAATGTGTTTTTAGAGATGCGTTTCGATTTGGTCGATCATTTCCATATTTACTGGAAATCCCATACAAAATGACAATCTTGAAAATTGATACAGGCTATGACATGGATCATCTGCCAATGCCGTCCCCCAGATGGCTCCGCGAACAATTTTACTGCGATATTTCCCATATGTCATTTTAGTTTTTCAGTTTTTTTTTTGGTTTCTAATCTTTATTAGAGTTAAGCGCTGTTTTCACGATGGATTTGTCGTCTAACTTTTGAGCATGGAGCAAACGATGCATGCCTTTTCCGAAGCATAATTTAGTGCTATGTACAATAAGGTTGTATTGGATTAACCCATTCCCCGCCAACACATTTTTTTTTCGAATTTTATCCTGAAAATTGGTATTTAGGGTAAAGAAGCCACCCTGAATCCAAAAGCGTTTACCATTTTTCCTACGTGCCTCCGTTCTCCCGCAAAGGCCCGATGCCATATGCATCATTTGCGGGAACCCATTACTAAATTTTTTTTTTCAATTAAGATTAAAATGTTGAAATTTTTGTGGAAAAACACTTTTTCTTTTCTTTAATTATAATTCCGAGCTTGTGTGAAATTTTAAGAAACATTTAACACATAATCCTGTATCACATTTGGTTCATTTAGTCCGAGAAACTCGGACTGCAGGGCCATATGGATATGGATATGCACATCTTCTTCGATTGCATTCCGCAACATAATGGCCAATTCCATCATACGTGCAACATTCGGAAGACTGTGGCGTTTTTGGATATGTGCTACCCGAATCTGATGAGCCACAGTCGTACAATAGTAGGTTGCAATATCCCTACGGAAATGCAGTTGGGTTACATGAGGTAACCCCGACTTTCGTTGTAATATCCAAGCATTTTCATCATCCGACATGATAGATTTAAGGATGTTCAACCGCCTCATATAATTTAATTCTGCATAAGAAATATGCATGAAAAAGAATGGATTGAAATTGCTTTCTTTAAAAAAATAACGGATAAATGCTCATTTGCATTTACTTTTACAAACTTTTTTTGCTCTGTACCCGTACAAGCCTTTCGAAGTACTGACTCAAAACTTTTGTGGACAAATGTGTCCTTCAAACTCCTTGAAATTCAAAAAAAATCAAGATGAATAATTATCACGGTTGATTCAGCGCTTGAAAATAATGTTGCCTATACGCAGGGCCGGATTTTCCATATGGGCAACCTGGGCAACTGCCCGGGCCGGCAGATTCTGAGGGGCGGCAATTTTCGAAAATATCCCTTTGTTTTAAACTCTGTATTCCAGGGCGCCCAATCGAACACTTAACTGAAATTGAAAAAAGTCTACAAAAAATTCTAGTCATCTACAAAAGTAGAGCATTCATTCCGAGTATCATACTGGTGGCGCGTAGTTCAGTGAGTCTAGAAGTAGAAAGTATTTTCGCAAAGCATTGGCGTCAACTTAAACAAGGGAAGGGATCTAGCAAGTACAGCAGTGTCCATTTTAATAGGAAGCCTTGGGGAGTTTTTGGGTGCAATAATCAGGGATCCGGAGCGGCCCAATTTTATCGCTCTGCTACCACTCGAACAAATTTGCTATATGTCTCCCTTCTGACAGTATCCTTTTGTACGATATGAATAAAGATTATGGCTAACGAAATTTAGCGCAAACGTTTGAATATTCTAGAAATCTTACATGTAATTAAAAGTGGAATAAATCAGGCTAAAATGTCCATTCAATAGTTTTTATTTGAAATATTTCGGAGATGGCCGAGTTTTTTCAAAAAGAAGTCGATCCACTCCGCTTCGACGAGCAAAAAAGCGCTCCTCGCTCCGGGAGTTAGTTTCGCTTCGACATTCTCCGCTTCAGATCCCTGTAACAATCAAGGAATTCCTGAACCTATTTTAAATAACTCTACACGGAGAGAAATTTCTGTAGTAAATTTAATTAAAACGAGTAATAAAATTCACTAAAATTTGAATAATTAATAATCATTGCATAATTAATAAAATTTTATCGGTTTACTACAAAATGTCGTGAACTTGACATATCGATAGCTAATACAACTTTCATTACGTTGTAATGAAAAAAGTTATTGCACAGTATGTAAAATTTAAATACAATACATTTTCAATCGAAATCTAGTTTTCCACACATTTTAGGAAAACATTAATGTCACAGTTTAATATTTTCTTATAAAAAGTTGTGTGGTATCGTGTAGCGAAAATTTATTTGATGATATTCCAGAAATTTATTTTAATTGCAGTAATTTGTGGTAAGTTAATCAATATTACCATAATTTTTTTAGGTCTTTTGTCAACTAATATTATTTTATTACAGGAAATAGGAAGTGGTGGAGGAGTAAGACAGAAGAAAAGTGTAGTGTTGGTCGTCTGAAATTATCATTTTTGATACACTATAATATTTTTTAATTGACTACGGAGTTCCGGAAGATTTAAATAATTATGTACACACACATTTGTTAATGAAAAGGTAATTCATATCATTCAATAATACGAAGTAAATTATATACTTAATAGCCCAAAGCCTCGAAATCTCGAATATTTATGAATCTTGATCTTTTCAAAGATTGGATTTCAAACTTTTTAATTCGAGCTTCGAATCCTTACAATTTTTTTTACTTTTTCTCTTAGTCAATGCATTAATATCACCAAGTTTGAATTTTAATTGATTGAATTTTACTTTTCGTTTTAGGATCTAGTCGAATAAATATGTAACGGAATGTTCTCCGTGCAAATGAATATCACCAATAGTATTTCTGGTCAGTCTAGGCTCTGCTTAGTGGCGTTGCAATTGGTCTGGAGTAGTGCACACTGTATGTGCAAATCTTATTATTTTAGATTATGGTAAAAATAAGAAATTGTGTATATTGTTAAAATAAAATCACTCTTATAAAATAAATAGTATGTTGCAATCTTGGGAATTTTTCTTAAGCAGTAAAAATATTAAATAGTTTCACAACTTTAGTAGTCAAAATTTACAGTAAGCAAACGCTAATTTCATTAATCTCTAATGGAATTTTAATTATTGTGTACGATAAATTATACTACCGATGTGGTGAAATTTTACAGTCAGCGGACGTTAATTTCATTACAAAATAGTAATCTTTTTCACAACGCGAGTAGTTAATTTTATTACAAATGCGATGGGGTCAAAAATCATTGTATTTATGTAAAATTTACTACCAATTTAGTAAAATTTTACTAATTTTTTCTCTCCGTGTAGGCCGCCCACACATTCTGCGTGTGTGGGCCAGTGTCCCTAGTTAGTAAAAGCAAGCACACATTTTTGAGCTTTCTATTACTAATTTATTGTCTTAAAATTAGCCGCGAAGCAACTGGGATGTAGCCAGAGTTTGGTTTCAGGTGGACACCTCCACACTTGGGATATTAGAAATGATGCATTCGCTGTAACATTTTCAGTAATATGTTTCTGTCGTATGAACAGGTTAAAAAAAATCACAATCTGTAAGTTTAAATTTTCGAAATGTAATTTTCCTTCAGAAACAAAAAAAGGGGAAGATGCAAAAAAAAATCATTCCACATGACGCTAATGAAAAATTTTAGTTTTCGAGGTTAGGTTATTCGTTTATAACTTCTAAAACTGCCAAAAAATGAGAAAAATTTCCGAAAGTGGAAAGGTATTTAGCAAACATTCTGAACACATTTTGAAGAAAATTTACATTCGATGTAATGGATGCTGAGTTTCAATGCCTTTTTAAACAATTTCGGGAAGAGTCCGAACCCAATGGACCTTCACCTGGCCCCATTCCTCGGAAGCACCATATTGTCAGGCAAACAAAATACCATCGGTCACTCGCGTAAAAATATGAAATTTTCATCTCACATACCACAGCACAGCTAACGTTTTTCCTAGCATGTGTATAACATCATCATCAATGTGGCACGATAGCCCGACGTGTCGGGCCTTGGCCGCCTGAATCGTTGACCTCCAATTGTCGCGGTTACGTGACCTTGTCCTCCAGTTTCGGAAGCCCAGCAACTGGTGGGCGCCTTCACCTACGTAGTTCTCCCAGCGAGCTCTCGGTCGTCCACGCAACCTCGCTCCGTTAATTTGTTGTGCGTTCATAACTTTCTTTGGCATGCGATTATCGTCCATCCGGAGCTTCGTGTTCCTGTGTGCAAGTTTCGAATTAATTATAGGGAGGACCGAGAAATATGTCTTATTGGCTAGTTGTATCCGTCGCTTAATTTCGTCGGTTTCGTTGGCGTCCTTTGATAAGTTACAACAATGCAGAAGGCTTTCTGCGTCACCCAACCTTCGAGACATGATGTTGATATGCCGGCGTACGCTACTAATTGAGTCTACTTGATGAGTAGCGTTCCGCTGCTGTCCATATTCATGGCTCGGATTACATACTCCAAAGCCAGGTTGAAGAGCGTCGGCGACATCCCGTCGCCCTGCTTGAGTCCAGTACGAGTTTCAAATAGGTCAGTGAGTCGGTTCTGCACTTTGACCTGCGAGACGGTATCAGTCATCTTTGACCTGCGAGACGGTATTAGTCATAATTAGTCATGTGTATAACACTACTTTCATATTTAACCAGTGGCGGAGGGCGGCTATTTGGTTACTGCCCAGGGGCGCCATAGAGGCCAAATCCGGCCCTGCCTATACGCAACTTTGAGGGCTTGCAGGGTGTAGTGTGCATGCATATAGACCACCCAGAGTAAATGATGATGCAATGCAAGTCCTGTCATTAATTTTCAAATTTAAGACAATGAAATGAAACAGGACACGCAACTTAATCCTTTACCGAAGGTCAATCAATTATTGGAATGCACATATGCACACATCTCCTTTTTCAATTTGTATACCACTTGAGAGCAACAAGGATAATTCCGAAAAAATCTCATTTTTTAGACCAGATACGTCAAAGGAGTAATTTGACTCTTTGACGAGGTCTCGTACGTGTCTGAGTTTATTATTTAGTGCATCGTATGTTAGTCTCCTGGATGGAATACACGTGCATATTTTAAAGGTGTTTGTGGGTGCGCTTTAGAAAACGATGCATTTGATTGTAAAAACGATCATCTGACTTGGACTCTAAATCCTCAGAAACGAATTTTCAGCATAAAATTAATATTCACAAAGTGAAAATGATTAAAAACGCAGTAAAACATATTGAAAAAAATATAAAAAAAAATTAAAATTAAAATGAAATTTTTTAATAGGTTTCCGCCAATGATGATGATATGTTTGTACCCTGTAAAGTGCCTCTATTATTGTTAGAAAAGAATATTGTATGAAATATTATAGGTCCAAAATTGTTAGTTGAGATTGAGAATGGATTATGGACTTAAACCGAACATTCGTAATATTTTTGCTGGAACTGTATAATGTTTAACCACTGGAATTAGGAATATAGCACATGGAAGATTTTCTGGGAAGTTAAATGAATCTAATATCAATCTGCCTGGTGAAAGGGATAAATTTGGCGACAAAGAGATAAAGGCTTTGCCTAGTATAGCATTGTCTATACAGGGTGTCCCGCATTGGGTGGTCAATACTGTAAGGGTTGATAGCGCAACTTGTTTCAGCAAGAAAATTACCAATACAATCGGATTTTTTTTTACCGTTACCTTGCTATCGCTCTTTTTGTGAAAGTCATCGAAAATCGTGACTTGTCACGCAAAATCGTAATTTGCAGCACTCCTGATGACTTAATCCAAGATTTGATTTCAGTTTCAGAAACTACATAAAATTTCACTAAAACTGAAGTTTTTCCTGTTGCCAACATTATCGGCACTTTCAAGATACAGTTATTCAAACATAACAGAAATTTTAAAAACGATTTTTCATCGAAAATTCAAACAGTAATTGCATAACGGTGCTTTATACGTACAGTTCTGCAAAGTTGATAAAAGTTGCTTCAACATGTTGACTTTCCAACGGTATATCACTTTTCTTATTTACATTGCAGAATTTTAGGTAAACACGCATTGAATGGTAAAAATCATGGCTTCAGTGGAATCGTTAACAATTTTCCCTTGACTCGAAAAAAGACATACAAAGGCAATTATAGTTCGCGGTAGAATCTCGCTACATTATTTTGACCAGAACTGTAAGATATTTGAAATTTGGTACATTGTTTGGCAAATGCAACGGTACTTATAACAGTTAAAATTTAATATTTGGTATTTATGGCAGATAGACGGGTGCCCGCTCATAATGCGAGACCTATCAAAGGATGTTTGGAAAACGAATTTCTCGGAAAGTGGATTGGCAGATTTGGGACAGTTGCGTGGCCTGCGAGAAGTCCCGACCTTACTCCCCCAGATTTTTATTTATGGGGTAACTTAAAAAGCAATGTCTATTCCGAGCCGATTACCTCCCGGGAACAGCTGCTGCAGCGAATTAATGATGCTTGTGATAACATTAAGGAAACCCCTCCTGAAATCCTTCGGGACGTTTCTTCCATGCGCCGAAGGTGTCGAGTCTGCATACAAAATGGAGGAGGCCAATTCCAGCAGCATTATTAATTATTACAATTCATCAAACAGACCCATTTAATCATTAGTTAATATTTTTAGGTTATCGGTTCTTTCTCATATTCAAAACTTTATTTTCATTTTTATTTAACAAATTTTCAAAATTGCGATAGTAAAATATAAAAAATAAAGGAAAAAAATTTCAGTTTAAATAATCCGAAAACCAAATAATTACCTCGTTTTTTTACATTCAATATGTGTAATTCCAAAATCCCGTAATGTAAATATGAAAAGTGATATACCGCTGCAAAGCCAACATGTTGAAGCAACTTTTATCAACTTTGCAGAGTTGTACGTATAAAGCACCGTTATGAAATTACTGTTTGAATTTTCGATGAAAAATCTATTTTAAAATTTCTATTAAGTTTGAGTAACTGTATCTTGAAAGTGCCGATAATGTTGGCAACAGGAAAAACTTCAGTTTTTGTGAAATTTTATGTAGTTTCTGAAACTGATCTCAAATCTTGGATTAAGTCATCAAGAGTGCTGCAAATTACGATTTTGCGTGACAAATCACGATTTTCGATGACTTTCACAAAAAAAGCGATAACAAGGTAACGGTAAAAAAATTCCGACTGTATTTGTAATTTTCGTGCTGAAACAAGTTGCGCTATCAACCCTTACAGTATTGACCACCCAATGCGGGACACCCTGTATATATGTAATACAGAAGAAATTTCCTACATCGTTGAATTTTTCCAGAATTGTTAGGAATGGCCCTCACCTCAGATTATGAAAAAAATCCCACCGATTAGAGGTCCGCAACCGAAACTTTTAAAAAAGGTGGGAATGGGGGTATTTTTTCCGTTTTTGCGATTATTTCAAAATTGGAAAAAGATACAGAAAAATAACACATTAGAATTTTATTGGATTATTCGGCGATAGGCTAAAAAATAAATTAGAATATTTTCATTTTTACAAAGCTTCATAACTCATGACAAAACGCAAGTTCAGCCATGTAATTTTCTGCGAGTATTCGCATTAAGTTAAAGATGATTTTTGCTGAAAGTTTGTAGATGTAGATTGTAAATTGTAGAAGGGCGTGAACCCGAAGGGATTCGCAAGCCATTGAGCCTATTGTGCTATCGTCATAGTCGCGGATGGACAGGACCATGCCTGACGATCAAGGTTGATCGTGCCGAGAAAGGGGTTGAGATCGCTTATAGATGTCAAAGCTATGTCGTCCGTGTCTGGAAAGGGCACTTCCAGTTGTGACTAGTGGCACTGGGCGAGAGCATCGCACTCGCATAGGACGTGGAAAGAGGTTTAGTCGTCTTCTTCACAGAATCGACAGCTCGCGTCTTGCACAAGCCTTATTGTGCGTAAATGTGATCTCTGGCATGATTGACCTGTGATAATGCCACAAATGATGCGTAGTTTAGTTCTGCTTAGCTCCAGCAGCTCAGCCGTTCTTTTTTTGGGAATACCCTGCTATAAACATGTTGGATTGTCTAAGCCCAGGTAGTTTATCCCAGTGCTCAATTGCCTTGAGACGTTCCTGGTCTTTGAATGTTTTCTTTACTATACATTAAGGGTTCAGGTCCGCAGAGGGGGGATGATGCAGCTATGCGTGTCAGCTCATCAGTGTGTTCGGTCCCTGCGATGCCCATGTGTGTGATGAAAGTTTAGTTTTTCCGATCAAAGACCCCCATTATTCCCCATTTGATTTTGGCAAAACCCCATGTCCATAACTCCTCCCAAAATTGGAGCAGAGAGGTGAATTTTAGTTTATTGCCATTGGAGGGCATCATCACCCACCCACCCACAAAACAGCTCATTCAGATAAAACCTAAGGGTACCTCCAATACAAAGTGACCCAAGACAACTTTGTTCTACAGTTTATAAAATGAGTAGTACGTAGAACAAACTCCTGATGGGTCACTTTGTATGGGAGATACCCTTAGTTTTTATTCGAATGAGCTGATTTTTCGTGGGTGGGGTGACTATGACCTCCAATCGCAACAAACCAAAATTTAGCACTCTGCTTCAATTTTGGGGGAGTTATGGATATGCCATTTTGAAAAATTTAAATGGGGGGGGATAATGGCGCTTCTTGACCGGAGCGACTCAATGTTTACCTTAAAATGATCTTGAACTTAAAAATTCTAAAAAAAACCCTCGTACTGCGGGCGCAGCCCTCTGACGCCGGTATTTTTTATATTTGCGTACCTGCAATCGGTGGGGATTTTTCATAATCTGAGGGTCATTCCGAACCATTCTGCAAAAATCAATTTTCAAATGTTGATTGTTATTGTAGATTTAAATTACATACCCCAAGATTTCAATACCTTTTGAGGCTCGGCTCCGAAGCGGCGCCGGCGGTGTAATATCGGTCGAGTTTCCATCCAGTAGTGAAAACGACCAATTGCGAGGGCTGCAACGAGAGATCGCGAGTGTTTTTGGAGCAGAGAACTTCAGATCATTGGGAGCCAAGACATATCGATTAACATCAATTCCTCTAGGTGCAACAAAAACTGCAATTTTGGTTTATAGTCCTGACACATCTATGTAAACGAGTTTACGAACAAATGCAGTTTATGAGTCGAGAACGAGTTTATATGCGGTTTACAACGAGTTTATGAGCCGTTCGGAGTTTATGAAAGCTCTCACAACCTCGTTGTAACCCGCGATTCGGTGGAGCTTTTGATTCCTAACCTTCATTATAGGCAGCAAAAAGATGTCATTATTTATACGTCATGTTGCCAAATGCCTTTCACTGCGAGAAGTTTTACAAGAGCTTATTTCCCGATTTTTGATTGTGATAAACAAACTATTGGTGAGTTAAATATCAGTTTGCATTCGACAACTTTATTTAATTCGCATATTTTCCTTATATTTAGAAACAAGTCTGATGAGAACTGTTTGGGCGGATGGATAAACGGTAGTTGAATTCGGAAAATTGAAGGCGAAACCGCAATCTGTCGAGACGATTCAATATTACTACAAAGCGTGTAGTATGTTATTAGGGAGTCATCAATGGGAATATGAAAATATCAAAGTCTCGCATAACAATATCCTGGATAACATCGCACTTTGATACTTTTGCGACAAGTGCTTAATTGTCTCTTATTTTGTAAAAAAATATATGTATGTAATTTGTTGCTCATTTGTATTGGTTCCTCGAAACCAGCTATAATAAAGGCTTCAAGGTAACGAAAGTGGTATTGGCTTTATTTCTTTCAGTTGGCTTTATTTCTTTCTTTTGGCTCTAATACGTCGATGAATTGTAGCAAATATGATGCTGACAGAGAATTATATCCGCGATTTAGGTAGCATTAGCTGTAATAAAAGTTCGTCCAAAGGTTTTATCCTGGATAATATCTACAGTTTCAAGCCTCTACAACACAGTATAAATGGGGACCAGGGGCGGCGCATAAGGGCCCACAGGGCCCGCGTGGCGGGGGGGCCCACGAGATTTAGGGGCCCAAAAGCCACATGAAAGATTTTTCGAAACATAAAAACAACACTCCGACGTACACGACGGTACACTTTTCGAAGTCAAAACAAATGCTAAATTTATTGTTCCTCTTTCACTAGGTCTCTTAAGGTCCATCTAGATTAGTCGCCAAATGGCTGCGCGTCCAAAAACTAGCATCGCGTACATCCATTTGGCTGCTACTTAGCATCTACACTAGCAGCCAAATGGAGACAGAAAATGGCAAACCCAAAATTTAATTTTGGTGATTTTTTTTAAATTTAATTATCAAAATCGGACTATGCGCGTTTGAATTATTACACGGCAATTCAAGAATTATTCAATTTCACACAAAAGAACGAACAAAAGTTGCAAAATTGTCAGTTTGAATTTGATAAGCGGTTGTCAAAGCAGTTGGTTGAGTTGCCATATTGAATAATGCGACGGCGACCCACCCTTTTCCTTGCCAAGTACCATCATATGGGCAAACATTTTTCTTGCTGGCGATGTATACACGTTCATTAGAGCTGTAGTGCAGAGGCCACATTTGGTTCGAAAGGAGTCTTGCCAACTGCCAAGATTGCTATTGAATTTAATATTAAGTACAAACGTTCTTAAAATTTAAAGATTTAAATTAGAGTCCATTTAAATTTAAAGCTAAAACAAGGAATAGAGTTGAATTAATAACGTGTCGCTTTTTTCAATAGTCTAGCAAGTTACAAACTTAGGTCACCCACACACGAACCGTCCATTTTTTATATTCTACATTCTGGCAAATTCAAACATTTTCTTCGATTTTGACACAACGAAAGTTCAAAAAAATGGATTCAGATTGACCACTTGTGTGCGGCATTAGGCTCGTCTTCAAATCATAGGTTCACGGGATCGAATTTCATTGTAGGTGCATGGATTTTACTATGCTTAAATATCACCAAAACCTATAGAGGTCAATGCTGCGCTGCGTGGGCGTTTTTATTTTAAAATACAAAAAAAAGACGATTGATGAAATCAATTATTTAATAAACATTAATTTTAGTAGAAACACTGTAACGTCAAAATCATGTTTCAAAAAAGTTGCTTTTTTCTCAGTGCAGGGGGGCCCACTCAAGAAGTTGGCGGGAGGGCT
The DNA here is from genome assembly GCA_949715475.1 of Microchrysa polita. Taxonomy (NCBI): domain Eukaryota; kingdom Metazoa; phylum Arthropoda; class Insecta; order Diptera; family Stratiomyidae; genus Microchrysa; species Microchrysa polita. The sequence continues at coordinate 105,993,739 of OX454416.1, read as the reverse complement.
TCGAGTGAAGTTGTTCCGCCACTGGTGGGGACTATCAATTCCGCCATAAATTTACATTTTTAGCAGGAAATATTTTTGAATTGTCAATTTTCGAAAATTAATTTAATTTTTTTCACATTCATAACCCGCAATTGTGTAGTGTGTCATGGTATCGTGGCTAGGAAAGCTCAGAGCTTTTAGCGGTTTATGGAACGAGTTTATCGTCTAGTTTGTCAGGACTATTAGTCGTATGCAGATTGCAGAACTAAAACGCTAAATGTGGGGGATTGTAATTTATTGCTTATTTTTTTTCCACCAGCCCTACGTTTTGCGATTTTTTAAGCCCCGCCAACTTATTTTTTGAATGAATAAACTACGAATACGCAGCTTAGTAAAATTATATGAACGCGAGTTAGTTTGATAAGGCACATGAAAAATTAATATTCTACGTGTGCACCTCGCAAGGATAAGTTTTCGAAATTGTGGCCTAAAACTAACTACACTCAGAGAAAACTTATTGTAACATTAACTATGCAACCAAGTTAATACTGCTATTTCAAATTTACCATGAATATGGTTGATTTGTACTAAGAAATAGTTTAGATGGTCGTTTACATGTCATATCATCTACAAGTGAAAACAACTACGGCATAGTTGTTTTTGAATATTAGCTCTGCTATTTCTTTTATGCGATGTCTCACAATGTATGGTATAAATTACAAACTTCATCACTCATAGAGTCTGGTTGGTCTAGTAGGTAAGGCGTTGGTCTCGGGATCGAATCCCACCGTAGGTAGGTAATAAATTATGCAATTTATAATGAAATATAGAAGAGGTCAATGAGTGATATGATTTATGAGATACTCGTTACGTTCACTAACCCAGCGTTCGCGCTCGCGAAAATTTTTTTTAATTTTTTTTTGCAATCAAGTGACAAATCAACCAGGTTTCATAGTTGTATTGACTATGACATGATAGGCCGAGAATCACGGGGTAAAATAGTTAGGTTAATATGGAAAATAGTCAATGGTACTATTTTTTTCGTTCATTGAAGAATTGGTAATCCCGAAAAGGCACAGGAAACCGAAGAGCTGGCAATAACGCAAAACAGGTTGATTAGATAGTATTCTTAAATTTAAGATTTGTAAACGTTTACTTTGTTTTTGGGTTGATGGGTTAGCGGTTGTTATTGCATTCGAAACAAGTCAGTGTTCCATCAAGGTGTTTTTTTTTACTTAAGTTCTAGTTTAATATACTTTGCTTATTTTTTGTAACAGTTTTTTTTCCCGCTTATCGCCGCGCTAAACGATCATTTAATTTTAACTACATAAGGAATTGAGAATAATAAATTTCGGAAATTAGAATATGAAATTACATATTTGAGAACTGTGTGCATACTGCTACTGCATTTGGGACCTTTTCATTTAGGATTGTATAAAATAAAAAAATTTTGTAAGACATTCCAGAATGCTGATATTGAAATGCAAATAAATTAGCTTTAACTCATTTTTGCTATATTTTATTTGCTTTCTTTTATTTTATAACTGCCACCCATCCCATAAATCTACTGGCATTTTGATGCAAATTCATTAGCATAGTGAAAGTGAATTATGTAGTTCTCAGAAAGTTTGTTTCAAGTATGCATGCGTAATTATATGCACTGAACGTACAATACGGATACGATAGGTATAACATGTCTGTCTGCATGCTTGCATGTAAAGGCCATTCTACTGCTATGGTTACATACAAAGCAATATGCAATGCAGATATCTACTACGTCTGGTCCTTCGAGTGCGGCAAAGAAGCCAAAATAGTCCTCGTCGAATTACCATAAAACGTTCTGACTAATTCAACAGTCTAGCATAAATTTCGTATGAGGATACATGCGACATAGGTGGCTTGCGTGACGTGTCAGTCAGTATTAGAGCCAAGGCCATCTGAAACCTCTGTCCATAGTAAAACTTTGTTGGCAATTTCCATAGTCCGTTTCCTTGCTTTCTTGTGTTTTTTTTTCTTTGTGAGTCTTCACTATAGCACTAACTGTCGACGACACAATAATGGAATAGCCTCTCTATCAAGTATACAATGTTTCCGTTTCTAGTGGATCATATAAGTGTCAGAAGTCACGAAGTCTATTATGGTCGAAAGGAGAAAAAGTAGAAAAAAGAAAGACAAATGTCGAAAAAAGTTTCGTCATGTAGGCCTTTTAGGTAGAAGAATTCTTTTAGAATTATGCTAACTGCTATGGACGTTACGACACGTGTGTAATTAAGCGAGTGAATTTACGAATTTATTATATTTTTCCACAAAGAAGAATGATGTTTTTGCTAAAGAAGCCCAGACACTAAATTGTCTGGATAGTGTAATTTATATTTGCAAAGTGGATGATAGGATAAAATTACTTACACCGTTCGGTCAAATATATCACTTTCTAAATAAACAAAAAAATACTTAAATTAGTGAAATTAGCACAAACTCGATTAATTTTTTTCGGAACAAGTGAGAAAACAGCCTTTCAGTCGTATCATATAAGACCTTAGAGAGAGCATAGCACGCATTGCATGCTTTAGTCCAGAGTGGCTATGTGATCAGTGATCACACAACCCATCTGTGCTTGACTACAAATTTATTACACTACACACCACGAATTATTTCAAATGTCAAAATATTATCGATGCAATTATTAACCCTTCTGTCGCCGCCTACGAGCTGTTATGCCTGAGGTTTAGCTGAATTTTCTGTAAAATTAATTTATTTTTTTTAAGAGGTCAAATTTTAGTTCTAGACACAGTTTACATACGATGTCTTACGATGATACGCCGTTTTTTTACGTTTCTTTAGACATAGTTTATATTTCGCCGAACGTTTGATCGCGTTTGTGGCCGTCAGTCCCTTTGAAATATATGGAAAGGGGTGGAAAATATTGTTGAATGATATATTTCGCCAAGATATAGTACCAATGCTCTGTCTATATCCATACGCCAACAGAAGTGTTAATTATCATGTCGGCATTTTAAGAGAGTAATAAATATTACGCGGATTTTATATTCTCAATTTTCACATACACTCTAAAAAGTGCATTTAAATTTCCGCTGAAAATGCGGTAATTTTACACTTTTTCCCGCTTATAATCACATACAGAGTGCATTTTTCAACAATTTCTGTGTAAAATAAAAAAAATTACACCAAAATCGGTGTGAAATGTATTTTTACGCTACACTTCTGTATAATTCAGATTTTCTGGTGCATTTTTACAACGTTTATGTGTATAATTCGGATTTGTGGTGTATTTTTACAACGTGCAGTTGAAGTTTTACTCATTTTTTGTAGCGTGCTCTCCAGTTGTCATACTTCAATCGGCTGGACTTAGCACAGTGTACCACATTTTTCCAAAAATTCTCTGCATTTAGAACTCATGTGTACACGCTCTGTGGCTCACTTGCTTGAGTCGCACTCTACGATGCTAGTAATATAGAGGTCCCGAAATCGAATCTCGGCGTGGTCCAAAATTTCCGTACATGTGCGGATAGGAAATATTTAGTGCTTGCAACATTGCACTCCGAAATGATATGCAATGTAACGTTGACTCGAAATTGCCTATAAACGGCTGAGTTAAGGTACTGAGAAGAAGAACAAGTGTACAGATCGCAAAAAAAAAAGAACAATTTGCAACCTCCCATGTATACGAAAAACTGATCAGCAAAACTCGACCGATACTTGTTTATATTTTATATATCCTTAAATAGTTTTATTGATAACTATATTATTTGAAAAGGTTCGCCACTTAAATCTTTACAACGAAAAAAGAGTGAAACCGCATTATATTCCTATTATTACGGAGTGTTTTTACACATAGCACGGTGTAAATTTGCTAATATATTAGAGTACTTTTTTACACATTTTTTATGTAAAATTACACTTGATTTGCAAATTTAGATTGCAGAGTAATTTTACTATTATAATAGAAGGAAACAAAGTTTCCTTCTATTATAAGAGTAAAAATTTAATAGAGTGTATACTATGAACTGCAATAGTGTAAAAATGGTGCCATTTTATTTTCTGATGCCCAGCCCACTCTAAACTAATACATGCACATGGAATGCTATCCCAGCAAACAATTTTATCGTTTTTTTCGAAAAATCATAAAAATGATACGAAAACGATATCATTAAAATGAAAAATTTATCGTAAACTTGTCTCCTCGACGAAAAATCGCTTTATCGACATCAATATGAAAGGAATGTGACTCCTATTAACGAAATATCGTCTTATTATTGCAAAGATGATAAAATAGTAACTCCTCACAACGAGAGAATTATGAAATTGTCAAAAAATAAAACGAGTAATTTATTCCCATAATTTGTAATCTTAGATAGCTCAGGTGTAGAACGTAGGACTACGAAACGATAGGTGATAGGTTCGATTCCCAGTAGAAGCAAAGTGTAAAATGGTACAATTAAAATAAGTTGAAAAAAGTTAGATAAAATAGAAGAAAAAAAAATAAAAAAAGGGAAAATAAAAAATAAATAATTTTTTTTCACTTTTTCTATGTATTAGTCTGTTATCGCCAAATTATCATCCTGGCGAATTAATATCGGTCACTATTCCTTCCCGAAGGGAGCGACGACTTTAATCAGAATTCGATATGAAATTCGAGAAATGTTTTCGAGCAGGCGAATTGAATTCGTATCGCGGACGATAGAAATTGTTTGCTGGGATGCTTTCTCTAAGTATAAAACACAAAAACTATAGACTACTAGATCACGCGGATAGCTGTACAAAAATGTTTCGTCCTGCGCATCTACGTCACAATAGACCTATAGTATATGGGTAGTATACGAGAATTGTTAAGTGCACGAACAAATTTAAAAAAAAAAGTGTAATTGCTGTTTAGACGGACGCAAGTTTTATATATTCTGGAGGTGTGGAGTTGTTAAGTTAAAAGCCGAAGGGAAACCCCGGAAAAATGATTGTTCAGCCGTAATACAAATGATTTTTTCGCATGGAATTTTTCCGATTTTGTAGAAAAAAAAAACAAATTCATCTACAAATTAAACAAAAAGAACCCTCGCAAGAAACATTCCTTTATCCCTTGTTATACAGGGTGTCGAGAAAGAATCGGATAAACACAGTAGAAATGTTTCCTCATGTTTTTTGGTAACATTATGCAAATATTGCCAAAAAAATCCTTAGTTTTGTTAAGATTTTAAATAATCTTACAATTTTTAAAATAATCTTACAAGCACCTACCTCACTTTGGTGTGCGTTCCGTACATCTTTTATTGGAAACAACATGGGAAATAAATTTCTTGTGCGTTTGTTCGGCTGTTTGCGGACACCATTTGCATAACATTCATTTTAAAGAAAAAAAGTTCTTATATGTACCTATTTGTTATACAGGGTGTCCGGAAACTTCTGCATAAACGCACCGGATTGTGATTCCTCATGTAATTTCATTCAAAACAAAAAGAAATGTTTGATGCCAAATTGTTCAATACACTGCCAAGTATACACAGTAAAAACTTACACTAAATTGCGTCATGGGTTAAGGGGGAAAGGGTGGCAAAGGCGTAAAAATTCAGGTTTTTGCAAATATCCGAAGAACTGTGAGTCTGACCGCAAAACGTATTGAGTACGAAATTAAGAACATTCGATATAATTTGAATAGATTTTACCAATTGCAGATCTTTAGGGGCAGTGTGAATTGAATTGTATTGAATTCGAGCTAAAATTAACCCTAGTTTTCTACACTTAACGTATAAAAACTGTTAGAAGTAATGGAGCTAGATTAAAATTATGTAAGAAAGATATGATTGTAAGACTATGCGCCAATTTTTAAAAGAATCGTACAAGCACCTCACCTTGGGAGAAGTTGGAGAAAATTGAGATGGAAAAAAAGATTTTTTTTTTTGGGTCAAATTACGCAAATTTGACTTTGAAGATCTGTAAAAACCAAACCTCTTATCCAATTTGAGTGTAATTAGTTTTACTTTATAGGTAAATTTGTTGGCTGTAATAATCATTTTATTTCACTATTCTAGCTGGTCTAGCTATACCATCTTATGGGTATAGGGTACAAAAATATTTATCCTTTAGAACGTCATTATAACAGCTAATTGTAGTCTTCTTCACGTATGTTCATGAGCGAGCCATGCTGAGTATTGAAAACTTGTTTCTCTATGAATCTCTATATCACAGAGTGGCAAACTGGCGACCGAACGATCACGGCCACAGAGCACGCCTTTTTCCCATAGTACCTATCCATTATCACCCGCACTTTTATATACTTTTTAATGAAACACTTTGAATAGAGTTAAAAAAAAACAGAATCATTCATAACAATGATTGTCCTCTTAACACCATTCAAGGAAAAAGTAAGACATCCATCCTCAGACTTCTCAATGTCATTATGTACCTACAAAAATGGGAGTTATTCAAAACTCATCACAACTTCATTAGATCCCATTAGAAAAAGTAATTTCAAGTTGAAAAATTATAAATATCAATTTTGTTGTTTTTTTATTTCTTGGGCCCTACCCGCCTTTTCAATTTCAATTCATTTGAAACCAGTCCATCAAGGAAACTTGATGGTATAGATGGATGGAAGCATGATTTTTTCTGTGTTTTTTTCCTCCTGGGACACTGTCATAGCCTGAGGTGAAAAATGCAAATCCATAATATTGAGAGGAACTTTAGATTGCATTATAAAAGTGACTTTAAAAAAAACGTTTCACTTGGCATTTGCTCACTGCATTCATATTTAATGAGCAATTAATACGCAATTATACAGAGCAATGAAACATTTAAGTAGTTTTGCTTCCGTGATTAATGGAAATGTGTTAAGGTAAGTCAGGTAAGTATCGGTAGCGATATCTTAAGGATATCAGGTTCATCAAGGTTGCCATGTAAGAAAAACAAAGTCGTAAAAGGCTCTTCGGCTATCAAAGAGTAGTTGTATTGAATAAATTGAATATAGCAGAATAAAGAATATTCTCTCGGGTTATATGACGTTTTTATGCAATCAATCTCTTAAAATTTAATTTGCACTATTTCGATCGATGCTATACATGTGTTTTTATTTAGGTTTCCAATTCCAACACATACGCATACTGAAGATTGCTTCTAGCTAGGGAAAAATATAGCAATTGTAATGAGTAGTGTTGCTCATTATGAAACCTAAAGTTCTTCGAGCTTGATTGCATATACGTAATAAATAACGAACACAACAAATTAAGATATAATGTTCAGAGTAACATCAAGATTATCTATTCTGTCGACTTTTCGTAGTGGAGCATTATTGATATTATTATTAATCAAACACGAATTAGTCCAATAGAACTTTACAAGCAACGGCCTAACCTCGGAATAAATGGATTACTACCGTTCTTTTTTTTATCTGTGAGATTATTATTATATAAATCCAGATATGTAATCCGGAGAACCCTGTGCTAACTTTTTGGCGAGCGAAAAAGGAAAATTTTTTCGCCCTTCTTTTTACATTTTCAAAAATATATTCTAAAGTAATTGTCTTGGAGGAAAATGGCTTGCGACACTAAAGTAGATGAAAATTCCAACAAAATGAAGGGTTAGCAAATATTGTAGGTTAAATACTTACTTAGATATATCTCTCGAAATTCGAGGCTTTTTTATTAAAATTTCGTATTTTTAGTTTTTGTTATGTTTCAAGTGAAGTATCGGAGTCATATATAAAAGCTTATTTTATTTGGAATCTAAAACACAACGGAAGCTTTTCGGTCTTTCCGGAAGTGGTTATTTCGCATTAGCCCCTTACCCTATGTTGTTGCCCATCAATAAGGAAGGGTACTAAATCATCTTCGTACTCACCATTACAAATTCCGGCAAAGAAAATCGTGCGAGATACAGACACCAAAATTGAGGAATGTGCCCCTTTCTTCATAGTGTAACCATAACATTATAATTATCAGAAAAAGGATATTCCAAAGGGTGGTTTCACATTGCAAGACGAAACCGGACGGCAAATAAACGGACGGCGAGAGCTTTTGTAGTGGCCAGCAGACAAGCATTGTGCATTTCACATTGTAAGAACGCGTCTTACGAAAGAAAAAAATCGTGACACGATTGTTTTTCTTTCGTAAGAATCGTACGATTGATTCGTAAGAATTGTACGACCGATAAGACGATTGCATCTAACGATAGTTCAGGCGGTCTGTGACGACAATTAGGGTGTGTTTTACTTGCATTTTAATCTTGTCAACTCGTCACTTCATTGTATACTAACTTTGGAGCGTGCATGGCAACATTTATACATAGTACTTGCTGTGTGATTATTGTTCGCCCGTCCGTGTTTTGATCGGATAATGTGAAATGAACGTAAGTTAGGTTCTTGTCGTGCAAGTTTACCTCTACGGGCGTTTTCTTACAATCTTAAACGGCCAAAAGGCTCTGTTGAATATAGACATCTTCACCTAAAAAATATAAACAACAAAGAATCGCGTACTATACGGAAATGAATTTTAATCCTCGGATGGTTCAGGTAATTTTTACATACGTAAATGGTTGGCTGGGTTCTGTCAGATTCCAAGACAAAAATATTCCTAAAAGTTTAGTTTGGGCTTTCAGTATACTTTCTTGTTAACTAAGCGGGGGGCTTTGGATGAAGTTGTAATAAAAATAAGTGAAATTCGGACTCCAGTTTTGAGTTTCTGAGGAAAATAATAAGGTGTTACCAAATTTGTGGGTAATTTTAGCTCATCACAAATTAATCAAGGAAAAAATTTAATATTCTAAACAATTTATGTTTAGAATATTAAAGTGTACTTACTACCGATAAAATGAATGTAGTTAGATTGCTTATAGTAATATATTTTCTTAAATCGGGATGTAAAGTTAATACATTTTTGGAGCGTTTTTTAGCAAATTTTAGCAAATTTATTATTAACAAAACAAAACAAATTACAATCAAAATCAGTCAATCTGTCAATATTATTTATTAGTAACTAACTGTTTAGTCAGTATCAATTTAGTATATAACTTGACTATGTACCTACTTTTGATTGTATGTATTAGAGAAAATTTACCTTTCACAGTTCTAACAACATTATATACTAACTTTTCTTCTTCCTTGCCTCGTTCTTTATACCGCTCCATGGTTTCGCGTTGCTCGACCTGCAGTGTAGGCACTATATACTAACTATAGCACAGTTATTATGTCAATTGTCGACAGCAATCCGCACTATCCGGTCAAATATAAAAGCAATAAAGAGTTTTTAGTGTAGTGCAAAACTGTTTAATTCCTATTTGCGTTGGAATACAACATTTGTTTGTTTGAATAAGAACATTTAGTCCATCGAGCCGGATATCCGATATTATGATATATGAGAATTACGAGAAACGTTTTACCAATCCGCGTTAATCTTCGATATTGTTTGACGATTCGAGAATACGCGTTAATCTACAATATTAACCAATTGATAATTAAAATTGAAACCCTTATTCAGAATTATTTAGCAGTACACAAGGAAATCTTGAAAAAAAAAACTGCAAGCGGTATGTCGGAAGCCAAAAATTCTTACTATAAGAACCAATAATTCACCAATTTGGATTTCCTAGCTGACTTGAAGAAAGCTTTGAGCGAATTACTGTTGGAGAACGATAAGAAATACCACAACGACATAAAGGTTAGTTCCACATCCATTAAACTCAACGATTGCGACATAAAACTTCCTCGATTTTCACTTCCTAAATTCGACGGACAGTACGAAACATGGCCGTCCTTCAAAGATATTTTCCTTTCTTTGATCCACAGCAAGGAAAATGTATCGAAAGTGGAAAAACTACATAGTAAGATTTTTCAACTAGAATACGGTAAACCGCAACTAGATGTGAGCTCCTAGATTTTCTAGTTGCGAATCTAGTAAACAAATTTTGCTAGAACTTCGGCAACTTTTCCGATAGAAATCTTGTTAAATAAATTGATGATCAAGGACTTAATAACTAGAATTCTAGTGAACCAGTTAGCTGAATTTCAATGATTATCTAGTGAAGTTTATTAGATTTCCTTAAAATTTATTAGCTCATCTAGTTAATTTGATAGTCTAATCTATATTCCAATTATTATCTAGTGAATTTTACTAGATTTCATTACACTTAACTAGATAATCTAGTTAATTTGATAGTTCAGTCGAATTTATTATGGAAATCTTGACTTATGTAGTATTTATGGCATAAATACCATAAATACTGCAGACATGCACCGTATAGAATGGAACGATAAATCAAGATTTCCACAATTAGTTAGAATTCGCACCCACGAAATTTGGGAACCAGAATTAATACAGTAATTGCGAATTTATTATCTATTGATTTTTAGTAGATTTCGTTTGACCTAACTAGATAATCCAGTTAATTTCATAAATTATATTTTATTCCATTCGTTTCAAAAACATCATCTGAAAATTTATTCAAAAACAAACCGGCTATCCACGGGAATAAGAAAAATCTAAACAAATGCCCTTTTGATTCTCATACCAGCACATGAAGAGGAAATTTTCATTGTCGATTTTGACTACTTACCTCAATTCACAGACAGTAACTCAATAACTCAAAAACAGACTGACAACGAATGAACTGGGCAAACCAAATAGATAAGAGAAAACTTTTTAGAACTGTTTTCTACCAAAAATTAATAGTTTTTCAGTAAAATATACTGCTTTTCCAGTAATATATCACCTGTTTGCTGAAAAACTACAGTAAAAGTGAACTGGATATCTAGGTCTTGTTCGAGACCCGCTCGATCTTACATTCAATCTAATTAAAAATAGTGGATTCCAGTTCTACTTTTTTCAGAATCGCTAGATTAGTAGTGATTTTACGCACTAGAATCAGAAAATTTTACTGAAAAAAAAGACTTACAGAGCACATTATTTAAAGTGCAGCCTCTCTTTGATGAGACTGGAATACTTTTACGTTCGTTCCAAATTACCGAAGAGAATTACGAAGTTGCCTGAAAAGTCCTCATTGAAAGGTACGACAACAAAAATATTCTTTTAAATAACCAATTAAAAAAATTATTCGACTTCAGCAATTTGACTTTGAGGTGGTACATCGCAAAGGCAAAGAGCAGAAAGATCCTAGTAAACCTATTCGGATTGGCGTGTGAGTGATGGTACGTTGTGGAAATAGGCTACTACTCGTTTTCCAGATTTGGTGGGAAAGAAAAATTGGAAACGGGCAATCCCTAAGTCGGAGCGAATAAATATATTGGTGCCACGATGAGAAAACCAATTGATCCAAAATGGCTACGAACGCACCGGAATATATGAGAAGATGCAAGGTTTGCCAGTTTGTTAAGGTGGACAGAAATCGACCGATAGGAAAAATGATTTCTAGAGTAGACGCAACCGTGGGAGATGATTTGCGTAGATTTAATGGGGCTACTATCTCGTTCTTCCCGCAGATTTACGTACATTTAACAGTCGTGGAATACTTTTTAAAATTCCGTCTCATATTCCCGGTTCGTTCAGCTACTGCAGTCGAAGATTATTGGAGGAAAACGTGTTCTAATGTTCGGTGTCCCTAAATGGGCCGTCTGGTCGTCAATGGCCCGCATTTTCGTAGTGCCAAATTTAGGGAGCTGATGGAAACGTATGGAAGCCAGGCAAAATTCATAGCCTTTTATCACCCACAGCTGAAGTGGTTAATCAAAAAGTAAAACGCATGCTAATGCTTCTGTCGTATGTGTCGGATAAGTACCGGTCCTGGGACAAAGATTTGTCGAAAATAAAATGTGCCATCCGCAGTTTCACACACGAGGTGGCACACCCTACTTTGTGAATTTTGGTTGGGATTTCGTAACGCATTGCCAACGTGTTATTCGTGCCACCCATCAAAATTCTTTTCGGCCAAGCCCGCTCTGCAATATATTGGGTTTTTCACCGTAGAAAAAAAGGGTTTTGGTTGCACCTACAAGTTGCACAACGATCAGGGAAGGGACACCGGAGTTTGGAACGCGAACTGAATTAACTTATAAATGAATTAAATCAAATTTATATTAAATGAAGACGTTTTGCGGAAAATCTCTTGAAGCAAGGGGGAGTTCTTACGTTAAGCGAACTGAAATCATAAGTTTTGAAAATTTCGCATTTTCAAGTTTTTTGAGAATATTTCCTGTATGTAGAGTTTTGTTTATGCAAATGCATAGGTGCTATAGTTAGAGTTACTTTCTCATATGTTTTACGCCAAAGTCCTTTAAATGCCATTGCATGTTCCGTAACAATGTGTACATAGGGTAAAAGTGAACGTAACAAATCACTGTAAACAAAATACGACATCCTGATGAAAGTGGGCTAATGGAATAATTTACGCGAATGGTTACTTTATCACGTCACGCAATTCAAGTCTTTTACGATAATGTCTGAGAGTCCGAATGTTTACGTGTTTTACTCGAATATAATTACACATTAAACATAACGCTAAACTGCTAAGTGGTGTTTCATTACGTATAGAATAATAGCAAAAGGAGTTTATCATAAATTGTGTTGGAAATCTACAATCGTGTGTTAAATCGTGTTCCGAGTTTTTTCATGCTCGATTAAATTACGAAGGAATATGGGGAGTGAAACTGTAGAAAGGTAGCTAGAATTTAATATTGTTTTACATATTGACCATTTTTAAAAATTGTCTTTTTGTCGAGAAACAATACATTGCAGGTACGATATAAAATTCATTCACATCTACATCTCGCATTCATGAAAACTCAATTTCATTTGCGTGTGCACTCCCATTACACAAAAGTCTTTCATTTTCGAATCACCATTGCCAATATTGCCAATAAGAAAATGGGATGTTGCCAAGCAATTTGCCAAAAGTATCTTTGCCCATAACAATATTATCTGACATCGTCATCGTCGTCGTGTTGCCTTCTAATCTAAACGCCCAGCTGAATGTTTCACCGTCTCTAATCCTGTTGATAAAGAGCCAAAGTTCACCACTCCCGTACCTTTAACAGCAGCATTCCTCGGGTACCGGGACTCTAACACCCCTGGATCATGTTCATGGTCGCATTGAATATTGTGAATTGATCCGGATCACCACATAAAATAGACATGAATAATAAAATGATTGTAAAAGCGTCATACCCTTATTGGTTTTCCTTTCTCAACACTTGTGTATGTAATACAACCCAACAGTTAGTTGCGTTGGAGGGTTGGAATCATCGCCTGAAGAAATTTCCATAAGTCAAAAATTCTACGATGGCTTATCGGCAACTAGTACGAGTATATGATCATATATTGAGTGGTGCGTGTGAGAGAGATGATTATATCAACGAGTCCTTGAAGAGGAGCATTAAAATTGCTTTTAGCTGTATAACACTCGCAGGATGAACTCTGTAGAGATACATGTGTATTTGCCTGTTATACGGAAATACAGTCGAACTTCCCTAAACGGACACTTCTAATAACCGAACATTTCTCATAAACGGACACTTAAATTTCCCCAACGCTTTCCCACATATTTTACTAGAAAAATAACTTCTAACAAGCGGATACTCATAACCGGACACGGACAGTACTTTTATACCCTTTCTGAATTAGCAAGTCTCTAATAAACGGACAGTTTCACAAATAAAATTCCAACATCTTACCTTACAAGAATTATATTTCGAGCAAAGAATTTTGAAAATGTTTTTTTACGCAAAGCAAGATTCAATTTCCGGAAGTCGCTGTGCAAATCTTTTTTATCTCTCCATGCAGGTGTTCAGGTGGTCGTGTTCTGTGGCCGTGATCGTTCGGTCGCCACTCTGTGAAATAGACACTCATAGAGAAACGAGTTTCCAAACTCGGCACGACTCGTCGCAAGTTTATTTTTCAGAAGAAGATGATAAGAAATATTCTTATCGTAGAATAATAAACAAACAATGCGACTAGGAAGTGGTATGGCTGACAACCGTATCACACTCCGAACTCAGTTGTCTTTGTAACGTTGATTACTACACACGGTAGTCATCAACGCACCATGCTCCACTAGGAGTTACGGTATCAAGAGAGAGATGCAGGTGTTCGAACGTTTCTTTAGAAATTCACGAGTCCAATTTATATGGCGACATTAAACGTGCAATTTTCTTTTGTTTTAAAATAAGTGTAAAAAAGCGTAACCTAATGAAGAATTTGTGCAAATCATACTATATAGAATTCATAGAAAAAATAGTTTTCCACTTCCACAAAAAAAATTCTTTCGAAAAACTAAAGTCTCCGAAATGGTGAAAAAGTGGGTTCATTCCCATTCTCATGAATAAAAGTTATTCGCGAACCCGTAGACACTAGAAAAAAGTAGGTATATCGCGGTTTTTTAATGATTTCGCAATTTATACATTTTTTAAAATTATATACCTTTGTAAAAAAATTTGCATAAGCGGGCACTTCCAATTAACGGACAAAATCTCATTCCCCAATGGTGTCCGCTTATGGGAAGTTCGACTGTATATAATTTTAAAGGCGTGTGCTGTTGCCTCCATATGTCGGGTGTCGGTAGTGTCGTATTAAACCCATAAGAAGTCAACGTCGGTGACTGCAAATTGCCTTATTGGCAAACAGTGAACGTGATAAAGTACAGAATTTCAAGGATGAAATTGTTATAAGCAAGACGATGGTATTCGACTATTCCGCACAAGTTCGAATTATGACAACTGCTACCCCAGATGAGGACCGCCTTTTGTGATGAGGTGTTAATGACTTTGTGTGTAGCTGAAGGCGAATGGCGAAACAAATTTGAGACTTTTTTTAAATGAAATGAGTTCAGTAGATAGTAACTTTTGGTTTCAAGTTTGATATTATGACTTATTCATTTATTATTATATTTTATTATTTTTCTTCTATTTTTAATCGTTTAAAATCCGAAGATTCATTCATTTTCAAACTAAATATCACTAACTGAAATTAGAATTCCGACGCTGAAATTGGTATCCAAAACTAAAATAAAATTTAATTGTCCATTTAACATGTTTAGCCCAAAAATCAACTCCTTTTACGTATACCAGTAGAACCACCTCCACTATATCCTGATTATACGTAAATTCGGTATACGATACGGTACAGGGTACATATCTTACATACAGGTAAAACATTGAATTGAATTCAGTTTCATTTCATTCTGCGAAAACATAAACCCAACCGCATGTCATTCGTTAGAAACGAAACTCCAAATATGGGTCAAAGTTTTACGTGTTTCTGGAGCATGCCAATTTAAATTTAATGTAGACAAGAGATGATATCGCAGACCAAAGATGAACGAGCTTTAACTAAATATTTGCTCTCATCGTATAGGAGTGTGTTTCATATACACAATTTCACTTTCTATTCAAATGGAAGTTTGAAGGGGTTCCGTTTTGGTAGAGGATATGAGATTAAAGTATGATTTTAGGACAAATTTTTCATGATGGAAGTTTAAATGGGTAAGTTACCTACTAGTACGTAATATATTAAGGCATGATTAGGCAGACGGTAAAATTCAGAGATATTGAGTGTGCTACAGAAGACTCCTGCACCCACACCACAGTCCATTTTGGATTCATCTGTAAAAAGGGAGAGATCGTATTATCCCGTTAACTCGAAGTTATTCCCGAAACTTAGTATAGTCACCACATAGTCCGTTGTAGCCTCGATGGTATCTTGTGGCAGTTGCTTGAGAATATCAGAGTGGCAATCCAGTGACCCGACTCTTTAAGCCTGATCGCACCACATGCCGCTAGTTCTTTGATAAAAAGGTTGATCGGCAGAAGATGTAGGATTCAACGCATCCCTCGGACATGTTCGCATAGCCCCTGTAATGCCAAGACATGCCGATATTTGCACCATGCCTAATTTCGTTAAACTGTATGCTCTGCTGAGGGCTGGACACCAGAACAGTGCCCCATAAGTTAAGATAGGACGTACAATTGCGGTATAGGCCAGAGTAGGTATCACATTTGGCTTACTGTCCCACCTTCTATTCTAGATTGTCTTGCAGGCGTAGAAAGCTACGCATACTTTCTTTCCACGCTCTTCTATGTTTAACTTCCAGCTAAGCTTTGTGTCTAAAACGACTCCAAGATACTTTGAGTTGGTTGATAATGTGAGTTGTTCTCCATTTAATTTTGGAAGGGAAAAGGTGGTAACTTGTTTTTTAGTACACAGCATCAGTTTTGTTTTGATTAGGTTCACGCCAAGGCCACAGCTTGTGGCCCAGCCCAAGGGCTCGCCCCATGATCTGACTGATCGCAGAGGGACAGATTCCTGACACTAATATCGCTACGTCATTCGCTTACGCCACCACTTTTACACCTTCCTCATCAAGTTTAGTTAAGATTTTGTTGATTTTTATTAGCCACAGTAACGGAGAGATGACCCCTGCAAACGAATTTAGTCATATGGCTGTTTCCCAAGGTCGCATAGATTACTCTAGTCCTCAGTAGATTCAATATCACGTTGCCGATCTCCGTCTCAACTCCTGAGTAAACAAGGGCATCGTGAATGGCTTCTGTACGAACATTATTAAAAGCTCCCTCTATGTCGAGGAAAGCGGCTAACGTGTATTGTTTATATGGAATGATATACTCGATGTTACGGACCACCTCATGGAGGGCCGATTCTGTGGATCGGCACTTGAGTTATGCATGCTGCGACCTAGAGAGCACTGAGTTCTGTACCCTTTGCCGGATATGGAGGTCGACGATACGCTTGTTTTTAATACGAAGGAGGATAAACTAATAGGCCTGAAATCCTTCGCGGTTTCATGGCCACGTTTACCTGCTTTCGGAATGAAAACGACTCGAACTCGTCGCCACGATGAGGTAAGTAGTTGAGGGTCAGTTAACTTCTAAAAAGTGGTAAGAGCATAAGTAAGAGCAATAAGTTTCCGCGTTACACACACACCACCCGAATTGGCAAAATCAGCGTGGTCTACCACGGCGAAAATTATTTGGTAGATTCTGACGGGTACCGCACCGCGTAGGTTTGGTGGAAGCTATTAACTAATTCAATCACTTTTGAATATCCATATCCTTGAAACAAGATGCGAGTATGTATTCTGTACATTGGCGGGATTGTATTTATATCAATCGTTTTTGCGGCTGACGACTTTTTCTTTGGCGGAAACCTTTTACAACACAGTTGTTTTTGTGAGATATCATATTTTTTTGCAGTTTTTAATTTACAAAATAGACAACATATCAATAAATGATATTGAATGCGTTCAATTTATTGAACTAAAGACGATATTCACTGCCCTTTAATCACGAATTTGTTTGAGTATAATAATAATAATGACCCTCTTAGTAACCTTAGATCCCTTGGTAACCTTAGTGGCCTTGGTAACCCTAGTGACCATAGGATACTTGATAACTTTGGTGACCTTGGAAGCCCTTAGTAACCTTGGTAGCCTTAATATCTTTATACATCACATTAAACTTAATGATAACCCCAACTTTAACCATACCTTAACCTTGGTCTAAGCCTTAAACTCAACCTTAACGCAGGCCTTGTCCTTAAATTTAATCATAATAATAACACTAACTGCGACCTAACAATGACTTTAACCCTATCTGTTACCCTATTGTGATATAAATTGCATCCATACTTCCTAAGTTTCAAATTGGGCCTACCAAAGGGTTAAGACACCGTTACTACAGACGCATCCAGGTTACATCCAGGTTCCACCACCACTGCAGGTTCAAACCGAGTGGTACTTATAAGAAAGATCGCAATGTATGCACCGCACTATATGCTCAATCAATATTATATTAATATCGAATGTATACGTGCTCGTATATAAAACGAACCAAAACAGGAACTTTTACCTCTTGCCCCTTAGTTCAGTAATATCGTGTCGATTTAGTACCATTCCGTGAAAAAAATACAGAAGTTTTTTTCTCACTGTTTCTTTATGTATTACGGGGCGCTGATTCCGAATATGAACTTTGCACCCTAAAAAAAGTGCCGCAACCTTTAAAAAAGGGGGGAAAGGGGGGCATTTTTTCGGTTTTTTGCGATTATTTCAAAAACGGTAAGAGATACAGAAAAATGGTCTGAGGAAAAGTTATGGAGCTTTTAAAAAAGGTCTAAAATGAAAATATTCTAATTTATGTGCTATTCTAACGCCGAAATATCCAATTAAACTCTAATGTGTTATATATCATTGCAAAGATAATTTTATGTAGTTTTTTCCGTTCTCAGACCATTTTTCTGTATCTTTTACCGTTTTGGAAATAATCGCAAAAAACCGAAAAAATGCCCCCCTTTTCCCCCTTTTTTAAAGGTTGCGGCACGTTTTTTTAGGGTGCAAAGTTGATATTCGGAATCAGCGCCCCAAAATACATATAATAAAATTGAGAAATAAACTTCTGTATTTTTTTCCTGACGAAAATACGATATTATTGGACTACCTACTCTTCCAGATGCTCTACCCTTGAAAACTTTGGAGCGCATATACAAGGGATTGTTCTAAACAATTCTACAAAATCACAATATTTTACGATTCTATTCCAAGCATTTTTCGTACCCATTCCCGACTTTTGCAAAATATTTCCATTGAAACATATGAAACAAGCCAGAAACTCTATCCAGTTTCACATTTTTTGCTGTATCTTTTTTTCTACTACACGGATCGGAGCAAATGATAGCCTCTGCACACCCTCGCGACATATGGGAAAAGAGAGCGGATCCCGAGATGCTCTCTACAAGGCTGTAGCCCTGTCAATGAACAACAAGAACAACGAGAAGACCGAGAACAAGATTTTCGAAAAAATGCGATTTTCAAACTCATATAACTCCGGTATTTTTCATCGTATCTTCATGAAATTTCCTACACTTCGTAAGACGGTGGGAGTGAAAACGCCTACCAAATTTGAACACTCAGGCTCAACCAGAGTCCGAGCTACAGAGGACCGAAAACCCGTACTTGTTCCGTCGGCTAAACATAGTCTTGGTCGCTTCTCACTTTGCATTTGTTCAAATTTTTTCCTCTTTCTTTGGCGGGCGGAACGCTCCCGCGTCCCTAGATTGGTTTTTCTGAAACAATAAAACGATGAGATTCAAATACAAAAAATAGTTTATAAGCAAAAAAACAACTAACTAAAACCAGTGGCGCAACCAGG
Source organism: Microchrysa polita (assembly GCA_949715475.1). Taxonomy (NCBI): domain Eukaryota; kingdom Metazoa; phylum Arthropoda; class Insecta; order Diptera; family Stratiomyidae; genus Microchrysa; species Microchrysa polita. The sequence continues at coordinate 105,974,652 of OX454416.1, read as the reverse complement.
ATTTTGTCCTGGAGGGGGCTAAGTTCATCATTACTGTATATTTGATGTTGCTGCCGCAAGCTGGGGGATAGTGCTTTTTTCATAGCATTATACAGTAGTGCCGTTGCATTTACTTTTTTTTTATGTAAAATGTTACGTAGCGTCACATGTTAAAGCAATAAAACTTTGCAAAGTTACTGATTCATTGGTCATGGTCCACCGCAGCGCAAAAAAAAAAATGGGAATTTAGTGACAAACCAAAACCGGATCGAAGTTGGGCTAATGTCTGCAGGGAACTTATCTTCTCAGGCAAAATAACAATGGAAGCTCTTGGAGGACTATATTTTACAAAGAACCAATTGATTTCGGATGTGAATTGATATAAGATGGCGACTAAGATCGAAGGATGCACCCATTAAATACAGTTAAGCCACAGTCACATTTGGCGAGCTACTAGTACTAGTAAAGTTACATTCGAGAAATCACCATAGGCGACGACACGTAATAAACAACGAAAACAGTGTCATGTAAATGGGTGACTATGCGTTGTTACGACGTCGTCACCGAAAGTGTGATGCAACTAGACGCGCAACTAGTCACCCTATATACAGGAGTTAGTTGCAAACGTGAAATTACTACGGTGACGACGTCGTAAACAATCAACAAACTGTTGTGCAATTTGACTAGTAGCTAGTCAACAGACACATTTCCTAGATACTAGTGGAATAGGACATGTTCAATTCGACTAGCACCCAGCCAGCGAGTGAATATACGCTAAAATTATTTTTCGGTGGATTTCGAATTAACTGCTCAACCGATCGACACGAAATTCAGTGTCAATGTGTAAAATGGTAGGGTATTTGCTACGAATGCCTTCGAGATTACGAAATGGTAACAGGGTGTCCGAGACGAGGTGCGAAAGTCGATTATTCTATTTGTCATCGGAAAAGGGTGTATCGGCTCGTATATCGACATGAAATTCAGTGTAAATTTGCAGAATGGTAGGCTATTTGCTACAAACACCTTTGAGATTACGAAATATCAACAGGGTGTCCTAACAAAGGTGCAAAAGCTGATTATAATCGGGAATAAATTTTGTTTGAATGTGTAGAATGGTAGGGTATTTGCTACGAATGCCTTCGAGATTACGAAATGGTAACAGGGTGTCCGAGACGAGGTGCGAAAGTCGATTATTTTATTTGTCATCGGAAAAGGGTGTATCGGCTCGTATATCGACATGAAATTCAGTGTAAATTTGCAGAATGGTAGGCTATTTGCTACAAACGCCTTTGAGATTACGAAATATCAACAGGGTGTCCTAACAAAGGTGCAAAAGCTGATTATAATCGGCAATAAATTTAGTGTGAATATGTAAAATGATAGGGTATTTGCTACGAATACCTTCGAGATTACGAAATGGTAACAGGGTGTCCGAGACGAGGTGCAAAAGTAGATAATAATCAGCAATAAATTTAGTATGAATGTGTAGAATGGTAGGATATTTGCTACGAATACCTTTGTAGTCGGGAAATGTTATCAGGGTCTCTCAAACGAGGTGCAAAAGTGGTTGTCATAATCAGCATACCCAACAAACAATGGCTAACAACACAATACAAAAATTCGAAAAACCTGCGGTTACAGAAAACATTCACAAAAAGTGACTGTTTGCTGTGCATTTTCGTCGAAGGGTCGCTACCCCTATTTTTTCTATAGTCTGTATCTGCGACTAGTGTCATTTTAGCATTTCAAATAGACAAGGCAGAGCCAGGCTACTTTTAGTGTTTTGGAATCAGTAGAGGGCCAGGTGTCTAAAAACTGTTTTTGGTAAAAAAAAAACATGTTTATCATATTTATTTATAATTGTGACTGGCATATAAAGAAGAAGAAAACACATAAAAAGAGATGGAATACATTGCATATTAATTACTAGTTTCCTGTTTAAAACAACCACATTGGAGAGGATGGGGTCAGAAAAAATTTATATGAAAAAGACTTGCTTTATCTTTTTTATTTGAAATACTAAAATCGGGCTAGTCGCAGATAAAGACTATAGAAAAAATAGGGGTAGCGACCCTTCGACGAAAATGCACAGCAAACAGTCACTTTTTGTGAATGTTTTCTGTAACCGCAGGTTTTTCGAATTTTTGTATTCTGTTGTTAGCCATTGTTTGTTGGATATGCTGATTATGACAACCACTTTTGCACCTCGTTTGAGAGACCCTAATAACATTTCCCGACTACAAAGGTATTCGTAGCAAATATCCTACCATTCTACACATTCATACTAAATTTATTGCTGATTATTCATGTCGATATACACCATTTTCCGATGACAAATAAAATGAACCGGCATATACAAACACTGGTCATCTGGTAAATCCATTTAACCATTATTAACAAAATGATCTACTTTTGCACCTCGTTTGGGACACCCTGTTAACATTTCTGATTCTCAAAGGTATTCGTAGAAAATACCCTACCACTCGATACATTCATACTAAATTTATTGCTGATTATTATCTACTTTTGCACCTCGTCTCGGACACCCTGTTACCATTTCGTAATCTCGAAGGTATTCGTAGCAAATACCCTATCATTTTACATATTCACACTAAATTTATTGCCGATTATAATCAGCTTTTGCACCTTTGTTAGGACACCCTGTTGATATTTCGTAATCTCAAAGGTGTTTGTAGCAAATAGCCTACCATTCTGCAAATTTACACTGAATTTCATGTCGATATACGTGCCGATACACCCTTTTCCGATGACAAATAAAATAATCGACTTTCGCACCTCGTCTCGGACACCCTGTTACCATTTCGTAATCTCGAAGGCATTCGTAGCAAATACCCTACCATTCTACACATTCAAACAAAATTTATTCCCGATTATAATCAGCTTTTGCACCTTTGTTAGGACACCCTGTTGATATTTCGTAATCTCAAAGGTGTTTGTAGCAAATAGCCTACCATTCTGCAAATTTACACTGAATTTCATGTCGATATACACCCTTTTCCGATGACAAATAAAATGATCTACTTTTGCACCTCCTTTGGGACACCCTGTTAACATTTTCCTACTTCAAAGGTATTCGTAGCAAATACCCTACCATTATACACATTCCCACTGAATTTCGTGTGGATCCGTTGAGCCGTTAATTCGAAATCCACCGAGAAATAATTGTAGTGTATATTCACTTCCCAGTAGAATAATTGAACATGTCCTATTCCACTATTAAATACATTTTACTACTTACTAGTAAAATTGCATAACACTTTTTTGATTGTTTACGACGTCGCGTCGTCACCGTGGTAATTTCGCGCATACAACTACAGTGGAACCTCCCTAAGTTGACCACTCTAGGGCGGAAAAATTTTGGTCAAGATAGAGAGGTGGTCAACTTAAGGAGTTTGTTTGGAATAGAGATTTTGGCTAAACAAAACAAAACATACTATGAAAAAGTCAAGTAACATATATATTTTCTCGTGCATAATTCCTATCAACATAAAAATACGTTCAAACAATAAATTCGATAAAAGTGGCCATCTCATAAGTATTATAAGGGATGCCAGGAAGCACAGCATCTGAGGCATCTTCGTCGTTTTCGTTTTTTGTTGTGTCTGCATCCAAAACAAATCCTGCTTTTCTGAAACATTGTTGGATGGAAATCTCAGACACCTTTTTCCAAGCTGAACTGATCCGTAATACAGCATCCAAAACGTTGATACACATTTTGTTAGGAACTTGGGCTTCAACATTTTTGAATATGAATGCTTCCAATAATGTCGTGTAATAGAAGGTTTTAAACAGTTTTATCACGCCTTGGTCAAGTGGTTGAAGGATAGACGTGGAATTTGGCATTTGAGAGGCCTTTTACATGCGGGTGTGCCGGGCAATTATCAACAAACAGTAAAACGCTTGTGTACTACAACTTAAATTTCAATATGTACTACAACTTAAATTTCGGCAATAAAAATTTATCTAGAGCTGTCAAGAGTTCAAAGGCCCATAAAGTGAATGAAGCCACATTCATTTTGTTTAAAAGAATGCGTTCTATCAATGCTAGAATTTCAGGGCAGGGCAGGAAGCAGCCCTTCAATTTGCTGCGAAATAAAACGTGACAGATCTAAAGCCTCAAGTGGTTGGCTTGAAAAATCCAAAAACAGGCATGAGATATCACAAAAAGTTCTTTGTGGAGACTCGTATGAAGTTTCGCCAGAAACTGTGACTGATTTTCACAAACATTTTAAGATCATTGTCGAAGGATACAGTTTAAACGATGTTTTTAATGCAGACAAGTGTGGCTTTTTTTTACAGAATATTTCCAAATCGTAGTTTAGTGGCAAAGGGCGATGTGGGTAAAAGCGGAAAACTTTCAAAAGAAAGATTTACCGTATTGCTAGCTGCTAGTGCCAGCGGTGAAAAACTGGCTCCAATGGTAATGAGAGAATCTAAATCGCCAAGAGCCTTCAAATCCACTAGCTGCTAGTGCCAGCGGTGAAAAACTGGCTCCACTGGTAATAGGATAATCTAAATCGCCAAGAGCCTTTAAATCCGTAGACGTAAAGGCATTGCAAATTCTCTTCAAATACAATAAAAAGGCCTGGATGACTGGAGAATTCGAGGAATGGCTCCATCAAGTTGAACGGATTTGAAGGCTCTTGGCGATTTAGATTTTCCTATTACCAGTAGAGACAGTTTTTCGCCGCTGGCACTAGCAGCTAGCAATACGATCAATCTTTCTTTTGAAAGTTTTCCGCTTTTACACGCATCGCCCTTTGCCACTAAACTACGATTTGGTAATGTTCTGTAAAAAAGCCACACTCGTCTGTATTAAAAACACCGTTTAAACTGTATCCTTCGACAAGGATCTTAAAATTTTTGTGAAAATCAGTCACAGTTTCTGGCGAAACTTCATTCGAATCTCCACAAAGAACTTTTCAAGTATACATACCACGTAAATGTGAATTTTATCTATAAAATTGCCCAACAAATAATAAAATTGTTATTAATTTTCCTAATCTTTCCTTCACTACTTGTTCACTGCGTCTAGACAACTTACACGACTAAGCTTGCACTTATTTGCAAGGCTAGCATTCAGACTGACCTGTGTTGACATGACACGAATGAGTATATAAAAAACCAACGGTTCATCAATATGTACATCTGGCGCCTGGTCAACTTAAAGAGGTTGAAAATATTCTTTAGTTTTATAAAAAGTGGTCAACTTACAGAATAAGGAGGTGGTCAATATATAGAGGTTTATTTCTTTGAAAATAATGTTAAAGGTGCAAGGGCGGAAAAAAAGTGGTCACCTTAAAGAGGCGGTCATGTTAGAGAGGTGGTCAACTTGAGAGGTTTTACTGTAATTCCTAGGTAGATAGGGTGACTATTCACGCGTCTAGTTGCACACACTCTCGGTAACGAACGTCGTAACAACGCGTAGTCACCCATTTATATGACACTGTTTCGTTGTTGACGTCGTCGTCACCGTGGAGATTTCTTGTATGCATGCACTAGTAGCTAGTACTAGCACGGTCTGACTGTAGTTTTAATTTTTTTTGTGAGCATTCATTTTGAAGATTATTTTTATACCATTCGCTCATAGAGTGAAAGGGTATATTAACTTTGTCATGAAGTTTGTAACGCATTGAAAAATTAAAAAATTCAAAACGAATGGAATCGTACTGTGGGGTCATGCTCCCGCAACCCCAATACAATTTCCTGAGTAAATACTTTTATTTGCCCACTTATTCCAACCAAGCCCAAAACTTTTGTCAAGACGGAAGAAAAAGAATGAGGAGGGGGATTAAATCCAAGTCATAGGTACGCCCGAAATTAGCTTCGGCCTCGGGGGTTGGCGAGCGTAGCGAATCCCCTGAGGACGAAATAAACTACACAAAATTCCTTTGTAATGATTTCTAACACTCTAGACAATTTCTCGGAAAATTATATTTTAGACCCAAAAGTAGTATAGAGAATTTACATTTTTTGAGTTTTACATTTCGCAGTGTAACTCTTGGTAGAATATACTTAGGGTGACAAGATCTTGTTCATTATATTACCACCAGAATTTATTTGATTTGTACCAAAAATTTAATTGCGGCTGCGGTGATGAAGGTGGGTTTGCACCCTTTGTTGACGACGAACACATTTTTACTCATAAAAAAGTCCAAAAGTTTCTTACCGCCCCACACAGTCAGCGTTTTTGTCACAATCAATAACAAATGGTCGGTTATTGCTCCTGCAGTAGTCAATCAATCTGGAGACTCTCTGAGGTTGAATAGAATCATCACGAGCTGGGAAGTAGACAGATACAATAACTACTTGATGACTACCGTACGTAGTAGATACGTGGATCAGAGCGGCTGTTAGATATTTGATAATAATTATTTAGGCCCTTGGCCGTATCTGTTCTTGTATCAGGTCTGTCGAGGCTCTCTGTTGCAGGTTCACCTGCAGTGCCTTAACAGTACCCGATTATTGTTAAGAGAGTGGTTTACAAGGCTGCTGTGTTGGCTTTGCCCAGACTGCCCACCTCGTAGTACTTACCGCGTCTAGAACTGTGGTCTTGAGAAACTAGCTTTTGCTGCTAGGCTAGGCTAATCCACGAGTACTGCGTGCTTTTGTGCTCCCACTGAGGTCAGGGTGATTCGCAGTTATGTGACAGTTATGCGCTGCTAGTGTCCTAGACTCTCGGGTTGCTGATGGTGAACATTCAGATGTTAGATTCTTTGCTATACTACGAACGCGATATTATCCGTATAATCTACCACCGTCTTCCCCATAGGACGCTATTGGGCCTTTCCACATTATAAGTCAAAACCGTACGGTGAGAGGTTTCTGTTTTGGATTGAATATTTTGCGAGGTTATTCACCGTAATTATTGTATCTATTGTAGACCGGGATGAAGTAGAGCAGAGTATTTGCTGAAAATTTCAGAGTCAGAAACCCAATCTGCGTTCAGAAGTTAAGGCCGTTCCAAAATTTGACCCAAGATAAAATATCGCAAAAGAGGGACAAAGCGCAATCCGAAATATCACAAAAATGATGCAAATGGGAATGGGCCGATGTAGAGCGTATTTGATGAAAATTTTGGAGTCCTAGCTGTCAGCGTTTCGGTTTCGAAAAAGTGCTCTGAAAACACCGCGTAGGGTCGAGCAAGCTGTCACTTGCCTGTTTATTCGATTGTGAAAGGAGTATCAATTTCTGCGTTTCCCAAATTCCCCTCCCTCAGACAAGTTTTAAGAACTCCGAAAAACAAACTAGGGTGCTTCGTCGAATTGCTACTATCCGTGCTTTTTTGGGCCCCGAAAGCTTTCCCATCTTCCAGTCTAGAGCAGCTTGTCGCAGTTTTTCTTCAGTTATGGCGGGAATGTGTTATATATGTGCTCTGAAAACACCGCGTAGGGTCGAGCAAGCTGTCACTTGCCTGTTTATTCGATTGTGAAAGGAGTATCAATTTCTGCGTTTCCCAAATTCCCCTCCCTCAGACAAGTTTTAAGAACTCCGAAAAACAAACTAGGGTGCTTCGTCGAATTGCTACTATCCGTGCTTTTTTGGGCCCCGAAAGCTTTCCCATCTTCCAGTCTAGAGCAGCTTGTCGCAGTTTTTCTTCAGTTATGGCGGGAATGTAAGTCGTTGAGAGAAGCCTTTGAAAACTTTTGCTAATATTCGTTCGGAGGGTCCTTGGATAAGGTTCTCTGAAGCAATACTACTTTAAAACCTTCTTTGTCGAATTTCTTTGCAGGCCATCTAATAGTGCATCTGTTTATATTTCTTCCATATGCTCTATTTGTTATGGAAAACAAAATTGTTGGTGATGGTCACTTTAAGTTTAAAGTTCACTGCCGTGTCACTGCATAACTGGTGCCAATGGGCTGCTGACTGACCAATTTTAAATTAATAATGGATCCCACATTTCCGATCCTAAAGGTGCGTTACTATACACCCCGGGTTTATAAATACCACATCTCGTTGCGCAAGTTCTTCCACCAGAAGCATATACACATAGCTACGAGTACCTACTTGGTTGTCCCTGCGACCCAAATCGTGCTACGCAGATTTTTATATTGATCGCAGATAATTGTAGTAGCAGAGAGCAGGTCCTGTACTGCCTGGCAGAGGTTTAAGTTCAACTGTATGAATCCCATTGCATTTCCTAATAACTTTTAGTGCCCTGCGGCAGTGGCGGCTCTTCAGGTGAAGTAGGTGAAGAGCCCTTTCACTACAAAATATAATATGAAAATTTCCTCTAATACTTTTATTTTAAAAATATTAAAAACTAGCTTCTAACAATAAACAACTCCTCAATAAATCATCAATGAAAAACCATAATCAAAATGTACATAAAATACATATGTATTTTGTATATCACAAACCGAAATTTTTCTACTTCAAATTCTGTGCCCTTGCACAGCATAAGTTTTCCTATCCATAGAATGATTAACAAGTGAAGAGGTAATCGTGTCACAGCTCCACGTCTGCACTTCAGATACACGATTCTACTGCAACAATGTATTCAGCGCGAAATGTGTACACTGGATTTTCTTTGCAAGTGAATAGCTTTTTGCCTGGTATGTACCTCATCTTCAGTTCCGTATCGTATGAGGTGATTCTTTGCGATTTCTCTTGTGTTTTTAGTTGATGCAGAATTTTATTTGTGGATAATTTTGGAAATTGATAAATTGTTTTATATGTAGAAATTTGTTCGGTTGAGATGCAAGTCAATCAAATGACAAACATAGTATTTTGCCTTTGTAAAACAAAAGGTTTGAGAATATCATTTACATTGTATCGATCCTTGTTTTTAATGGTCACTTCACCTACTTCTGGAGCCACGAGCCGCCACTGCCCTGCGGTACAAAGGGCACTAACCGCGGGATGCATGCAATTCACTTTATCGGTTTGTTTACAAGTATGCATTTGGGCTCTCTGTCGCAGGCTATGCAGCTCTGTGGCCTACCTCTCCACATTTAAGGCAAACGTTGGACCTGTCGTGCTTGCAGGCGCGCATAGAGGGTGGGGCAAAAGGGGCAATTTGCCCCGGGCCCCGCGTTGGAGAGGGCCCCGCAGGGACAGTGGTCTCGTAGTGCGCATACGTCTGCAAAATTATTACACGAATTGATGTCAGGTAAATTTTATTTAAATCTCTATTTATCTTGTTTTGCGTTATTCAAAGCATTTCTAGGACCTTATAGGATTTCCCTTCACCTACTTTTTTCAATTAAAATTGCTAAATCTAAAATTGGCACTGATCTTGATATATTTTAGGTGTTGAAATCAACAGCACACTCTGTCGAAATTTATCTAATTAATCGGTATTCTCTTAAAATCTGAGTGTCCTCGAACTATGTGTGTTTTATAGAGAAAGTGCTAACCAAGAAACTGAAAACGATGGATCCCCTTCAAATGACTACTTCTTATTTAGTTTCCATAAACTTAGCAAAATTTCTCAACGTTTTCTACTGGTTTGGTTTTAGACTTTTGTTCTCCTATAGATCAGTGCACACTCGGTCTTAGTAACGTTTATGAGGAGACAAGCATTTCGATTTTTGCAATGCCATCAGCAGTGACGAAACCACTTTACTCTGGGCCCTGCCGCCAACTTCTTGAGTGGGCCCCCTACACTGAGAAAAAAAGTAGAGTGAAATCAATCGAAAACACTCTTGAAGGTCGATCCACACTTTTCAGTCATCAGTCACAGTCACTTTCCATACAAGTTAATTGATTGACTGACAATCTGTCAATTTGAATGAGAAATTACTGTGACTGCGACTGATGACTAAAAAGTGTGGATCGATCTTAAACCAAGTATTTCGAAACATGATTTCGACGTTACAGTTTTTCTACTAAAATTAAGAACATCGTACTTAAAATAACTTTGCTAAGAGCTACTTTGACTCTTTGCATTCTTACATTGAGAATAGCGTTCTTGTTGTAACGTTTATTAAATTAATGATTTCATCAATTGTTTTTTTTTTTTCTTACAAAAATGCTCACGCAGCGCAGCATTGACCTCTATAGGTGTTAGTGATGTTTAAGCATAGAAAATTACCTGCGCCTACAATGAGATTCGATCCCGCGAACCTATGATTTGAAGACGAGCGCTCTATCTATCTACCCTAATGCCGCTCTCTCAGGTACCAGCATCCTGGCATCCTGTAGTAGGAACAACATTTATAGAGTTTCCAAGGACAAATGTTATTTTTCTCAAAGGAGCCACTTTTATTGATATGCCCCGGGCCGCGTAAATCCTCTGTGCGCGCCTGCGTGCTTGCTAACACTTTCTTAGGCGCATCCGGTTGAATCGTTTCAAGAACGGCGCGTAGAACTCTTCCCTTCTACCTTGTCAGGATCAAGGAATTGTATCCTAAGGATTTCACATCCTCTAGTTTCAATCCCAGTTAATTAGTAAGAATGGATCTATATGCCCCCACCGGATTCGCTCCACAAGTTTTGAGCTCAAATAATAGCTCCCTCTTATTCTTTTATCCGAAACACTAAAGATGTCATTAGGCGATTCGGATTCATTGAACGTAAAAAAATCCTAGACGCACTAGTGCAATTACAGCGCTAACTTCAGTTATTCTTTTAACCCCTTTTAGCTTAACAAATGTATAAGGTTGTCCCGCCTACCAGAAATAGTATTGACTGAATAATTAAAAATGTATATTTCAGCTCGCTTTCCTTATCATTTATTCATTCCTTCATTTTTCGTAATAATGAATCCTTTATCTGAAATATCAATAAAAGTTCACAAATGTTGTCAACGATGCAATCAAAGTTTTTATTCAACAATCAATAGACAATGAGAAATCCTATCAAATATTATCTAGTTCAACGAGAAAACGGGAAACGAAACCAACACAATGAGAGAGAACAGATAAAAAATCTGACTCCATAGATTGCGAATTGCTTTTGGCAAAAATCAGCAAGGACAATCGTCATCCTCTTATATGATGTCCTGGAGCCTGCCGGACTATCGTTATCATTCTCTCTGCACTATACCAAATACCATCATCAGCATCGTTATGTATTCCGATGCATATGGTTTTTCAATGCAATATGCAAGAATCTTTTTTAAGTGAACGCTTCAGTAGCGATAGCATTCAGATATCTGATCGATTGAATACAAATCGTCAGCATGGCTGATTGAATAGCAGTCAGCCATCAAAAATTTTTATAGTGGATTCACAACTACCCCACTCGAGACAAGGATTCCTTTTTTCAAGTCTAACGTTGCACTATTCACATTTTGTATGGTATACTCGTAGAAGAGTACTTGTAAGCCATTCATTCTATTTATACCTGATTCTGATTCAAATTCCTGTATCGATCATATTGGTATAATCCGGACGATGATGCCGACCGGATGATTTATTTATTTCGTTTCAATGGAAAATGCTACAAACAGATAATAAATCTCTCTTCAGTATAGATTGATTAAAATCATAACACTCAAGAGTTGATGCAGGGACTAACTTACAATTAAGTTTTCGTCCTTTTTTTTGTACGCACGTTATTATTGTTTAAATCGAACTTTAGTATTTGCACAAGAAGTACATTTTATTACATTAACACTTTTCCAAATTTGATTATTAAGTCCGTGAATACTTTTACCTCTTTAAAAATATTACTCTGCCTTCTTTATCGGAAGGTCGTAATATTATAAGTGAGTAACACGAACATAAATCAAAAATGGTTGAGCACAAAATCGAATTAAGTCCACCAGAAAAGGGAGAACTCTTTGAAAGTACATACATACACCAAACTGCAGACTCGTTGTGGTGAGAAATCGGTAAGAGGCCAGAGGACCATGCACTATTATGACTTGACTGTATATTTTATCATATTGCCGGGAACATTAACAGTAGTAGCAATAGGTAAAATTTACTCTATAAAATGGGGGTGCAAAGTCACTCGATTGGCTTGTGCCATTAGAAGATACCAACTTTTAATGGGAAATCAATGACGTGTAAAAGAAATTTATAAGCTCTGCACTTCAGTGATATCTGAGCTGACAAGCAAATTTTCATGCAGGAAGTGTGGTTTACAGGATGTTCTCGAAGGGATTGAATGTATGCTTTGAAATGATAGATGGATTTTTATTTCATATAGTCGTGGTGAGTGCAATTAGTGGTTAATAAAAAAAAATGGTTATACTTATTATTTGGTTAGGGAATTATGTGCGTACCGCACATATATTTGGCATGTGTGATCAAACGCACGAATTATTAGACCCGCGCCGGTAGCACTTTTCTATTCGTGTTCATGTACCCATGTTTAGGTACAATATAGCAATTCGACTAAGGTCGTGTGGGTGTCAAAGAAGAAGCTAGCTAGGAATCGGATTCACTAATTCAGTTATTTTTTAATATACACTCCCAATCAATAGGATAATTCCATTTTAAAAATGACAGTATGTCGGAAGGGAGTACCGGTATTTTCTTCAAACTTGGAGACAATATTTACAGTAGCCTGCTTGTCCTTTTGATAACACAAGGTCTCAAAAACGGAGTCCCGTTATGATTTTTCACGATAATTCTTAAAAACAGGACATAGTCATTAGGACAGGACATAGTCATTAGGATAGTTCCAGAGGAAATAAAACACTAAGGCCCTTATTTATGAACATACCTTAACTCAAGGAGACCTTGAGTCAAGGATGCCGAAATTTAAAAAATTAAATTTCATTTCCCATACTTTTTCATAGAAATCACTTATATTCACGAGTGATTGCATCCTTGATTGAAGGAGAAACTCAAGGAAACCTTGAAATTTTCTATAGTCAACCTCACTTGAAGTCAAGGTAGCTACCCACCTTCCTTGAAATATAATATTTCAAGTCTATTGAAAATTTAAGGTCTCCTTGAGCTTCGACTTAAATCAAGGATGCATTGACTCGTGATTATACATAAGTGATTTCTATGAAAAAGTATAGAAATTTCGGCATCCTTGACTCAAGGTCTCCTTGAGTTAAGGTATGTTTATAAATACGGGCCTGAGTATTGAAAATTTCAAGGTCTCTTTGAGTTTCTTCTTAAATCAAGGATGCGTTGACAAATGAATTAAGTGATTTCTATGAAAAAGTATGGAAAATGACATTTAAGTTTTTTTAATTTCGGCATCTTTGACTCAATGTCTCCTTGAGTTAAGGAATGTTTATAAATACGAGCCTAAAACACGGTATAAAAAGATAATTTGATTCTGGAAAATGTGGCTAGCAGAAGCTGTTCAGTGTTGTTTAACTGTCGTCTAACGATATAAATCTTCTTTATCATCCATCTCCAAACATTTTCGATGATACTTAGATCTAGGTAGAATGATGCTTATTTTATAACATTGATGGGTTGGTCTCGAAAGCAATCTTTTATCCGCCTTGTTTTATTAATGGGGGAATTATCTTGTTCAAATCGTAATATCGGTAATCTTAAGAATTTAGACAAAAAATCTAGGAAAGAAGCTATTGAGCTAATGGAAATGAAGGGCATTGGGAGCACCCAGGCTTATGAAAATACTCTTCCTAATGTTATAACTAAAATAACGGACATTTTCCATGCAACTTCTATAAGATTTTAATAAGATCATGGCAAGCAAGGCTGACTAACAATTGAATTCAAGACCAATTCATCGATGTTATAAAATCAGCGTCATACTTTCTAAATCTAAATATCATCGAAAATGTTTGAGGATTGATGACAAGGAAGATCTATACCTTTAGACGATAGTTTAACGTTTAACAGCACTGTAGTGCTTATGCAAATGATTAGAGGAGCTTGAGACGAAATCAACTTAAATTACGTTCAAAACCTATAAAACTCTATCTCAGATTGCCTTTTTTTAGGTTAGATTACTTAAAAGAAGTTTTACTCATTACTTGCCACATATTACAAAATAAAATTATCCTTTTGTACCGGTATTTTGTGTTTTGTTTCATCTGGAGCTATCCTAATGACTTTCAGTTTTGTACTGTTTTTAATAATCCTCGCAAGAACATCCTAACGGGACTCCGGGTTTGAGAGTTGTGTTATTAAAAGAACAACCAGGCTACTGAACATATTGTCACCAAGTTTGAAGAAAATACCGTTATAACTTTCCGACATACAGCAATTTTTCAGGTGGAATTATCCTATTGGTTGGCAGTGTATGTATGTATGTACACAGTAAGTCTTTTTCAACTAGATTGCAGTAATTTACAACTAGATTTTAGCTCCTAGATTTTCTAGTTGTCAATCTAGCGAAAAAAATATTACTGGAAATCTAGTTGAATTTTTTAATAGAAATCTAGCTAGATAAACTGATTTCTAGGGCGGGACACTAGAATTCTAGTATAAAATTCCAGTATGAAATGATGTATTCTATAGTTAAGATTACTAGAAGTCACGTTGCTACTACTACAACTTATCTAGTAGATTGTACTGGATATAATTAAAATCCACTGGGCTATCTAGAAAATAATTTTGTTTACCTATTTTTTCTTTATTCGATTCCCTTTTCACTAACAACTGCAAATAAAATTAAATATACAACAGATGTACTCGTAGTCACATAAATTATTTCTTTATTTTTCTATTGAGACTGTAAGAAAATATTGCTTATACGTAAACAGTTCATCTTAATAAGAGAAAATTTCAAAAAAAAAAATATTAACTTTATTACAGGTCACACATAATTATAACTAGCCAGTCCTCCTTCATTAAGTATATTTGTGTATGTGCCATACCTTAAAAAGATAGCAATAAAGACCAATAATTAACGCAATTTAGTCTAGTCTGAGTTTAAAAATTATGGGAATTTATTTTGCATAAGCTTTAGAAATAAGATTCTTAACTACACTTACCATTAACACTTTTCAATTCACAAATACATGTTCTTTGTTTTATATTGGCACCAATCAATACGCTTTTCTTATTTTTTCCTGACGAATCTGCAATAAATTAAGAAGGAAAAAACGATGTGGTTAAATATATAAGACACATATCATATACATATCCACTAAAACCATCACTCAATAGTGTATTTCGCTACTTACCACAAACTCATAATCCCACGGACAGTAATTCACCAGTCACAAAAGCACTTGACTCGTCGGATGTATTAAAACGAACTAAAACAAATCAATATGACAGGGACATGACAAAAATTATGAGATACGTCTAATGTTTTTCTAGCAAAACTTAATAGTTTTCCAGTAACATTCGCTGTTTTTCTAGTTACATATTAATTTGTCACGAGAAAACTAGTAAATGTTCACTAGATGTCTAGGTTTGATACAACATTCAGTTGATTTCACAGGAGATCTATGTTGTTAAAATCATTAGAAACTAGATAATTCGTTTCAAAATCCCTAGAAATGCAGTAAATTTTTCCACTAGAATAGCCCTAGTAAAAATTTACTGGAAAAAAAGACTTACAGAGTATGTATAGCTTTTCCATTGATATATGGAATCCTTACCTCGAGACTTGATATGCTCGATTAGTGCAGCATCCCCACACTGCTGAAGAAGCACGGAGAAGGTCAGTTTGATAACGACTGATAATAATCGGAAGAGGTAATTCTCCATGCCACCACCATGCCATATATGACTTGAACCCACAACGCCTAACTTCTTAGTCAAGCGTCCTTATGCAATTTATTTTATTGACATCTTACACTGCAAAATTTTCTCAACATCATGATTTTCATAGGGGGTGAAATCTACAGCAACAACTCAGATTCACCGTTGTTTTAAATTGTTGGTCGCAAAAATATTGTTTGGAAAATTGGATATCCAAATTTTAAGAAAGTACCATTGAAAATTAACTTCTTCGCCTTTAACGATACGTGTTTTGACTTTTACTATACTGATTAAATCCAACTCGCCTACGAATTATTTTTAGTTAAACATTCCGATCGGAGAAAATGTTTTTAATGTTAAATTTAAGCCGTGAATCCTCCTCTGAGAGGATGCTTTAGGATTTTTTTAGGGGAAAGATTTAAGCTTTGAAAGATTTGGCGAAACAATAGATTGCAGGATCTGATTATGTTATCGATTAATGACACTCCACTCACACATGAGTTCCTCGTATCGGATATCAAAGGCCTGACAATTTCGATTATTTTAATTTGCGAGACTACAGTCTCAGGACTGGAACTGGAATATTTTGCATTTGTGCAGGGGCGACACACGGGGGCCCGCGTGGGGGAGGGCAGGTGCCACGAAAATTGGGGGCCTAAAAGCCAGAGCCACACGAATTAATTTTTGAACCGTAAACAAAGATCACTACAAAAATAAAAAATAAACCAGCGTCGATAATTGTTTGTAGACAACGAGAAATGTTCCTCGTCTTCCACTTCCTATTTAACCCTATATGTACATACAGAGAACCAGTGGCGGCTCGCCCATATGTGCACAAGTGCACGTGCACCCCCTGAGAAAAAATCGTAAGAGCACGTAATTAATTGATTTTTTCAAATCGAAAATGCGTATCTCAAATCGCACATCTAGCCCGCAACACGGCCTTATTCTATTTATACCAAGTTATACATTCTACCTACTGAATATATGCCCATCCCGTATGAATGTACACTGTCGACTGCTCACTGCCAATACGACATGGTCACGACGCTGCGACCAACAACCTGCAATCACGATGGGTGCAAAATCTGGGAAGAGGAGCACACGCTCAAATTTTGGATATCGTAGAGGTTTCTGGGCCAAGGGGGTAGTGCAAAATTTACACTAGAGCTTGTGCACAGCGCCTTGTAAATTGTATGAACTAAATTCTAAAAGCAGAGAAATTGTGTCGCATTCTCGCATTCGTCTGTTCTGTTTGAATCGCGATGAATAAAACGGTAGATTTTTTTAAAGCAAATTTTTAAAATATTCTAATAGAAAATAAGATTAAAAATAAAAAAATGGGGAAGACCTACACCCATGATTTCTTTAGTGCAAGTGGATTTGGATTCTGACAGACTGAAAATTAAAGAAAACCATGGATTCGCCAAGTGTGTTTTCCCTGTTTGTTGTGCGGGAGTGAAAACGAACATTCCAGCTAACGAAAGTCTTAAATAGTCTGCGGTAATATAAAAACAGTATTTTTTTTAATTACAAACTATGAAAAATTTTGTTACATCACTTTTCTTCCCATATAATCAATACATTTTGTATTTCCCTGTGAACCCCCAGTATTTTCCACCACGAGCCGCCACTGCAGAGAACTTAATTTTATCCCAAAATACTTAAAGAAATCTTACGAAAAAAAATCTTAACTTATTCCAGAAAGTTGAAGGATTTTACATAAGCCCTCATCCCGAAAGAAGGATCATACTATACGATAAAGCCTAGAAAAATCTATTTAAATCGAAACTGACAACCAGCATAAAACCATAAAACCATGGTTAGTTGAGCGAATGTCCTAGTGCATTTGCGGTGATAGCGAATTTTGTGGCGCAAAGAAGAATGTACATCGATCTGGCCATGATTTTCATTTTTAACCATTAAACGACTCCTCCCTGGATTTCCTTGGCTACGTCCATGTCTCTTTAGCGGGCATCTTTTGGACAAACTTGACAAGAAAAGTAACTCATCGCTCATCCCCTGAGTTGAGGTGCAATCTTTTGCGGATTCAATGAACTTCTTTATTTACACTACGCTACATGGCACTTTGATTTGCTGAATTCATGAACCATGTAACCTTTTATGGACAGAAACAATTATTACTTGTTCGCAGTCTGACTATTTTTTGTCACCATCTTTTTTTTTTCATGAGAAATATGTACTGATAGACGCGGAGGAGGAAATAGTGATAATGATCCACAATACATGAACAAAAGTGAAAAGCCTAACGCGCTAGAATAAACAATGTTCTACTCCATAAAGGAAAACGATACGGATGCTAGTATGGAACGCGGCGGAAATTCGGATACCCTTACAATCTTTTTCGGACTAATAGTTTCTCGGGCGTACTTATGACTTGTGTTGCGATTCCATTCGATTCTAAACAAAAGGTTTGGTTGGAATTGGTGCACAAATAAGAAAGCTTTTTATATAAAAACCAAATTGGGGAGGTTGGGTTTGTATGGCGGCCCCATTACCACATGGTCCGATTTCAGCGACTGAAGCATATAAGCCTGCATCAAAAATAAGCACGTGATCAAAATTTCAAATCGATAGCTTTAAAACTGACCACATAAACGGTATCGCAAAAGATCGATGGATAGACAGACGGACATCTTTTGAAATCGATGACATCGTGTTGCTTGAGTTGATTGTACTATGAACACATTAGTATAGACACGAATACTAAAAGAAACTATTGGACTATATAGAATATACTATCTGACCAAAAACAACAAAGTTGTAAAAGTTACCCCGCCAAAGAAAAATTCATCTGCCGCAAAAAGAATACATATCACTCCAATCCGCTGCTCATATCTAATTTTGTTTGCTGGATGTACTTTTGTTCTAGGTGTAAATGCTGGAGAAGTTTAAATGTACAGGACTACTTCTTAAAGTAATTTGGTGGGAGCTTTAACATTTTATTCAGTGCCACTTTGACGGCTCCCTCCAAATTACTTTAAGAAGTAGTCCTGTACATTTAAACTTCTCCAGCATTTACACCTAGAACAAAAGTACATCCAGCAAACAAAATTAGATATGAGCAGCGGATTGGAGTGATATGTATTCTTTTTGCGGCAGATGAATTTTTCTTTGGCGGGGTAACTTTTACAACTTTGTTGTTTTTGGTCAGATATCATATATTTTTGCATACTTAAATAGCCAACTAATATTTTTGTTTTGGGAAAAGTTTCAATAGGTTTTTGTTCAGCATATTCCATAAATTTAATATCATAAGTTATATTCACAGGGTCTTCTTTAAAATAAATAGATACTGCAAACGCAATTGCAAATACGCCACAAATGTCTGTTGCTGAGCTTTTTTAAAAATAATTTTGGGATGAAATGGGTATAGTTTATTAATATGTATTTTGTGCAAAATAGATTTGTGTTATGGCTCTGCTAACATTCTGTTAGTAATCTGTTAATTTTTTGTTAACTCTGTTAATGCTCTATTAACGTTCTCTTAACACTCTATTATCTTTTCGTTAATGCTCTGTTAACGTTCTGTTAATGTTCTCTTAATTCTCTTTAATCATTCGGCTAACGCTCTGTAAACGGTCTGTTACCTTTCTTTTATTACTCGATTTACGTTCTGTTAAGGCTCTGTTAATTTTCTGTTAACACTCTGTTAACGATCTGCTAACACTCTGTTGTTGCCTTGCCAACGCTTTGTTAACATTCTGTTACTGATCTGTCTTAATGCCCCCCTGACCCAGTGTCCCAATGTCACATTGTCCCAATGTCACAGTGTCCCAATGTTCCAATGTTTTAATGCCCTAAGGTCCATTGTCACAGTGTCCTCATGTCCCAATGTTCTAATATCCCAGTGTCCCAATGTCCTAATATCCTAATGTGCCAATGTCCCAATATCCTGATGTCCCAGTGTCCCAATTTAGGTCCTATTGTCCCAATGTGCAAATATCACAGTGCCCCAATGGTTTAATGTCCGAATGTCCCACTACCCTAGTGTCCCAATGTCCCAGTATCGGAATATCCCAATGTCCCAGTCTCCCACCTAATGTCCTAATATCCCAATGTCTAACTGTCCTAATGTCTTAAGGTCCTAATGCCCCAATTTCCTAATATCCCAGTACCCCAATGTCCCAAATGTCCCAGTATCCTAATGTGATAATATCCCAATGGCCCAATGTCCTAATGTACCAGTGGTCAGTTTCCCAATGTCGCAGTATACCAAGTGTCCCAAGGTCCCAATAGCCTTATGTCCTAATATCCCAGTGCCCCAATGTCCCTGTATCTCAGTGCCCTAATGTCCCAGTATCCCAATGTTCCAATATCCCAATGTGCCAATATCCCAATGTAACAATGTCCCAATGTTCTAATATCCCGATGTCCCAGTGCCCCAATGTTCCCACGTCCCAGTTTACCCAGTGTACCTAATGTCCCAATGTCCTAATGTGTTGATGTCCCAATATCCCAATGTCCTAATGACCCAAGAACCTAATGTTCACATGTTCTTATATCCCAGTGCCCCTATGTGCGAATATCCCGATGTCCCAATGTCACAACATTCCGATGTCTCAGTGGTCCAATGCCCCTATGTACCAGTGTCCCAATGTCCCAATATCCGATTGTCCCAAGGTCATAATGTCCCAATGTCCTAATATCCCAGTGTCCTAATGTCCCAGTCTCCCAGTGTCCTAATGTCCCAATATCCCAATGTCCCATTGTCCCAATATCCTGATGTCCTGATGTCCCAATGCCCCAATATGCCGATGTCCCCACGTCCCTGTTTCCCCATTGTGCCTAATGCCCCAATGTCCTAATGTCCCAAGACCCTAATGTCCCAATTTCCTAATATCCCACTACCCCAAGATCCTAGTCTCCCAGTCTCCTGGGGTCCCAATATCCAAATGTCCCAATGCCGCAGTGTGTTTTAAAAAATGGTCAATGCGATGAGCCGATATGTTGGAAATCGTTTGTTAACTTTACCTATTAATTTACCGTTATTCCATCCACTTATCTAAATGGAAGACATTGACTCTTTAGAAGGACCACCAGAGGATCATTCGTTCCAAATTTCATAAAAATCCCCTCACGAAGAGAGACAGTAGAAGCAAGTCTTTCTGCAACTGTAGACTTCATTCTGAAATTGGGTTACTCGCTTAAGTCTGTGAGGGTGAAAATTTCACCGTTTATTGCATATATCTTACCCGTTATTGTGCCGATCGAAGATTTTATTTGGAAAGACACTAGAACAGGATATGTGGAATATTTTGTTAAAAAAAAATTTTTGGGGGCTGTTGCCTGGAAGGCTGTAGCCTGATCAAACAAAAAAGCAAGTTGTCTCCGGTAATCATAGACTTGTTCGCTTTCGTTTTTCTTTTTCCTTTGGCGGGCGAGACGCTCTCGCGTCTCTTGATGTATTAGCCACATGCAGTGGCGCGACCAGGATCTTGTCCTGTATGGAGCTAAGACCATCCATTTTTTGTGATATTTAGACATTAGTTTATGACATTAACAAATGGCTCACAACAATTAATGCTGGGTTTGTGAATCTCAGAAACTTCATCATAAAAGTAACAGTGACACCAACAAAAACCAGACCGGCTAGTATTATCCTAAGGGAACCCATTTTTTCTCAGATGAAATAGACACTGAAATAACCCTACCTTGCAAACAACCAAATGATTTTCCCGATTTGCATTGCTTGGATCGTATGGCTCGTTATGGTACGATCCTAACAACGAAGGATACAATGCTTACATTGAGTTACATTTTTCTTAATAGCACATATTTCTACAATTTGGTCTAAAAGATTTTTACGAAATATCTCATTGGGTGAGGTTACGAAACAAAGCAGTTGCGTATGATCCGCAAACATTTTTGCCGTTCTGATCGCCTAACTGCCATTTTGCGGATCAGAAATAATCTGAGGTTCTTTTCGTTTACATGTTCCACAGAATTCAGATGCAGATCGAAAGATAAATTGTTTTGGTAACAACATTTGTTTGTAGGATCATTTAAAAAAAAGGTATTGATCAAAATCAGAAAATGGCCTATAAATAAATGCAATGATTCTTGGAAGAGTTTAGTGTAGGAGCATACCTTCATGCCTTCAACAACATCGGGATCGGTGGACCAGCCACAACCCCATGATACAATAGTAATAATGCTCCTATGTATGAACACAATTGTGTATCTTGCCAAGATGTTGGTCGTTTTCTAAAGTCAAAGTGTCGTTATGCATGAAAACAGCCATTTTTTCGTCGAAAGCAGCAATTTATTAAATTTTAAGGGTCATATCTTGACTTTTACCTATGGTGAATACTACACATACGAAAGTGACTCAAGCGTCACTTTTTATTAAAACTATTAATTACAAAAGAATATATTTTTTATTTATTTTCTGTCAAGTAATTAGTAACTAAGATTATGCACAAAAACTGTCTATGTATACAAATAATTGCATTTGTAGATGGGAGTTTTTTTAATGCTTCGAGAAATCTTTTTAGTGGATTTCGGGCCCCTAGATCTCATGGGCCCCACTCCGAAGCGGGCCCACATGCGCTGCCCCTGGATTAACGATATTGTAGTTAGTATACCATCCTACTATGCAAAGGCCTAGACGAAACAAACAAACAATTCCTTCTCGAATCAAATTAAATTATTTTACCTATATTCTTATTTAAAAACAATATTTTATGTGAAGAAGGCAAAATGTGCTCTTCCCTTTTCTCAGGACAACTATACTTAAGGACAAAAGTATCGACTCAACCTATAACCGCGTGTATTTGTACGTGTTTTTTGAAAAGCACGGTAGTTATCCATAAAAATCGTATGTCATTCAAAAGCTTGAGACCTCAGCTTTATTATAGTACTATTTTAACAAATATTCGGTGAGTACTTTTAAAATTATTGCTCTTTGAACGAAATCGTAGGGAAAATGGGAATTTATGATAATGGTTTGTGGTTAGGTTTTTTGAAAATAAAACAAAAATAGCTTGTTGTTGAAAAATAACTTAAGTATTTATTATTTTAGTATTTTGTATTGCCTCCTCTTGCTCTAATGACAGCTTCCAGTCGATTCTTCATTGATCCGATCAAGCTGTTGGTGGTACATTGAGGAATACCGTTCGACTCCTCTAATAGGGCTGCCTTCTATTCTTCAGTGGACGAAGGGACTGGATTTCTGGCTCAGACTCTTCTCTTGAGATCGTCCCATAAGCGTTCAATGGGGTTGATGTCTGGACTGCGTGCAGGCTAGTTAAGTGTTGGCATTTTGGCGTCATTCAGGAACTGCCGAGTGGGACGCGATGTGTGACACCGGGCATTATCGTGCATCAAAGTGAAGATCTCACCAAAAAAAATGCTGCATGGGGCACAACGTGGGCACGGAGAATATGTTCACGTATCGATCAGCTGTCAGCGCTCCTCCTCGGCCTCATCCGGGCACGAATACGAGCTCCGCTTTACCCTCCAAGGAAAATAGACTCTGCATCTTCTGTCACTGCCATGCACACACATTCTCGATCCGTCAGTGAACAATACGGAGCTCCATTCAGTAACGCTTCAATTCAGATGAAATCGAGCAAATAAGAGGCGCACTTGTCGTGCAGTCAATTTGGGGCCCGTGGCAGGCCATCTTGGAGTGTTATTCGCTTAATCGTCTCCTCACTGTCCGGGCACTGGCGGCTACTGCGCGAACACGCCTCAGGTTCTGGTGCGCAGCAACACCCGTGAGGAACCGAGTTGGTATTGTACTTGTACGAACTTGTTACAATGAAACGGTCGTCTCTCTCTGAAGTGGATCGAAGATCGAAGGCGGCCCGTTATGGTCTCGAATGAAAGCTACCAGTCTCTTTAAATCTCCTGCTAACTCTCGAGACAGCAGACTGACTCATTCCAAGACGACGAGCAACGGTTCGCTGCCTAAGACCTTCATTACAATTCGAGCCGCTTGATCAGGCGCCGTATCCATGGATGACAAAACAGTGATTGAAATTACCTTAGATGCAAGTAAGCTAACTTTCCAGATGCAACTGATAATGAGAAACCGCCTACGGGCGCTTTTATAGGAGTAATTAACCTAGCCACCATAAGTTTAATTTTTTCTGAGTTTTTTGTTACAAGTGGCATTAATTTAAAAAGTGCGCCGCAAATATTGATAAAAAGTGTACTAACGGGTAGCTAAGGTTTCAAATTTTTAAATCACATACGACTTTTATCGATAATTATCGTACTTTTAAAAAAACACGTACAAATATACGCGATTATAGGTTGAGTCGATACTTTTGGCCGTAAGTGTATATATACATACATATACTGAAAAAAATACCCTTTTTCGTCTTTAAACTTTCCTGAAAATTGCATAAAAACTAGCTGTAGTGTAACAAATAACAAATACATATTCATTCAGGGAAAAACATAATCTAAAAAAAAGTTCTTTTCTTTGGAATTAGACTGCATCACTTGAACACGTATTGCACTAACAATGTCCAATTCTCACCACGATGGCATTGTGTCATAGAGAGAGGAAAGTTTTCCTTTTACAAGAGGATATGCACTGTGGTTTTGGTGGTGTCCTGAATATCTTGTATGCTGTATTATATGCATGGGTACGTACTACTCAAGTAGTAGTGGGTTTGCGGATTCACTTGTTGTTATTTTTCAATTTCTTCATGCATATTTGGTGTTTGTTGCGACGAAAAGATGAGAAAATGTTGTCCTGGTTGAAGGAATATTGTATAGGTTAGGAGTTTTTTCGATGCTCGACTTTAATATAAATTGGATGGGACGTTACCAACACATTGTTCGAACATGTACTTTTCAATGCAGATGAGTTTTTGCGAACTCGCAGCTTATTGGGAAATTGAAGATCAAAAATTTAGTTATATGTATTTAAGAATAGAGTAGATATTTGTGTAATGTGTATAAACGCTAAAAATTCATATGTAGATAAGACGAGGTTTTCTATATTCATTGCCCACTTTTAGCGTTAATTTGTGACAGTAATTATTCACTTCACCGCTTTCGAATTACAATTGGTTCTTTACAATTTTCATTCATTTCCTTTCAAGAAAACGAGCACTTTTATCAAAAGTCTTTTTTAGTAATACACTCTCTTAATGGAACCAGTATCACACATCACATTATGTTTATGCAACCGCAGCTAGCTGAAGGATTGAGAGCACAAAAGAAATACGAATACAGCTACTTTGATCCCATTATATTCACTCAAATAAACTTGAAATGGTGATGACTCCTTTGTTGAATTTTATTTTTTGTTTAAATACTTGTATGTGTAGCGAAGTAGCGAAAGTGTTTTTGACATTGCAGTAATGGAGTCATTACAATTCACGATGGTGGGCTGATGTCTTTTGATCGCACCGCTACTTATAATTTTAAGGATAATATAAAAAGAAAAGATAAATACCTACTGATTCGGTGGTTGCAGGATCTGCATTAAAAAAATTGTACCTACGTATGCGTCTAATGACTGCGCCCTTTTTTATCAGAGGGCAATGATTTTGCTCGTTCACATTAATTCAGAAACCATACAGGTGCTGAACCTAAGGGCTCCATTACACTACGTCATATCATCATATTTCTATTATCATATCCTTAAGCATACTCGATTTAATTAGGGTGCACGTATTAAAAATTTAAAACGAAGGAATCGAGTATAGGCTTAAGGAAAGGATAATGATAATGTAAATTTGTTGAAATGACGTAGTGTAATGGAGCCCTAATAATAGAGGTGCATACTAATCTCACTTTAGTATGTTTCATCCAGGCACACACACCGAATCCCGGGGGCTCGGCACAAAAAAAAAAAAAGTTGGAGCCAGTGGCGGAACAGCTTCACTTTGGGCCCTCCCGCAAACTTCTTGAGTGCCCCCCCCTATATTTGTAGGTCGTAGTTTTTCTGCGAATTTAGAAAAGTGTCTGTCACTATTCACTGACATAGGATTGCTATATATGCTATGCTGTATTAAGGATCGCAAAACTGATGACCTCAGTTTCGTACAATTTTTGAAAACCACATGACGTTCATGGGCCCAGCCAGTTCGGTAATTTCTCCACAATACTAGTGGGTCTCGTTCTAGAGGTTATGCGCCGTAGCACATCCTGAAACCCCTAGCAAGACTCTATTCAAACCAAATGTGGGTTTAACACCCAATAGAGAAGGTACTATCTTCAAAAATGTGTTAAGATAGTCTGTTTGCAGAGGGACCTAAAGGATCGTTTTGACCATTTGGTACTTGAAAGAAAGAGGGTGGGTCGCATTACAAACCGCAGCTACAGTTACAGCAAATACCACAGGCGTTCCAAATTTATTCCATGATGGTGGCTTATAAGGTGTTCATAGTATAAATTAAGCCGAACAATTTTAAAGGCTTACCTTATTACCCCAGGAAAATTGGCATTTCACTTCGGAAAAATTAGGGGAAAGCTAGATTTTTGCATGAGCCTTCCTTTCGAGGTCCTAAACAAGACCCTAAAAGTCCCCGTCTCTACGAGTGCCGCTAGCGGTGCTACAGAGGGTCAAAGACCCTCGAAAACAGGTTTTTCTGAATATCTCGATAACGGTAACATATACAAAAAAGTGGTGTATGGCAGATTTGAAGCTCTTGTGTTTTTTCAATAAACTATGGAAATACCGAATACGTTCGGGCACTCCTAACAGTGCCAGGAGGTCTAACGGTATTTTTAATATATTTCACGAAAATCTCTATAACGGTAACTCGTACTAAAAACTTTTGTATGAAAAATTTGTAGCCTATGGAATTTTGAAGAAAGCGACCAAATTTTATATTAATACACGCAGCCCCAAAAGCGCTATGGGGGTTCAAATCTTAAAAAAAGGTGTTTTAAGGTGTTTTTTTTTTGTGGGGTTTTTCGTGAATGGCGCTAGGACTGGGGAGTGTGCTCTATGGTTTTCTAGGAGAAATTTGTAGCTTCTGTGGCTGTCAGTAAAACGCCGAAAGTCCCCAAAGATGGGAGCCCCCCTTACGAAGCTATGAGGGTCCAAACAGGGAGGCAATCTGTAAAAATTTGTTGTTTCTATGGTTCCAAATAAAATTCTCCACCGATTTGAATGCACCTGAGGCAACCATACTTGCACACATACCCTACATACTACATACTACACGTACCTTCCTTAAAAATTAGTTAGTTTAAACGTTATAATGCACGTATGGTTAGCTCAGGTACATTCAAATCGGTGGAGCATTGTTTTTGGAACCATAGGAAACAACAAATTTCTACAGACTGTCTCCGGTATACGTTACCGTTACATAAATTTTCAGAAAAATGACCAAAAATACCGAAGTTGTATGGTTCCGATTTTCATTACGCCCTTAGACTTGCGCGCATCAATCTGAAATTCGGATATTTAACTAAGCGTTGTATAAGCTACAAATTCGCCATATAACAGTTTTCGGTGCAGATTACCGTTATAGAGATATTCCAAAAAAACTGCATTTTTGGATGTTTGGACCCTCATAACTTTCCTAGGGAGGCTTCCATCGGTCGGGACTTTTGGCCTCTGACTAACAGCCACAGAAGCTACAAATTTGTCTCAGATTGGTTCTCTCAAGAGGTTACCGTTACTCAAAAATTTCCGAGAAGCGGGTTTTTGTTTAACTTTGACCCCTCATAGCTTCCGTGGGAGTCCCCGTATAGATGAGCCGTTTTGCCATTTTAAGTTAAGGTTACAGAAGCAACAAATTGTTACAGGCCTCCTTCCCGACTACGTTCCCGTTATGAAGAAATTCACGAAAAATTGAAAAGTACCGTTATAGTACGATTCGGGCCCTTATAGCGCCCTTAGTATTGCACGCATCGATCTGAAATTTGGATATTTAGTTAAGCGTTGTATAAGCTACAAATTCGCTATATAACAGTTTTCATTACACGTTACCGTTATAGAGATATTCCCCAAAAACTGCTTAATTGAATGTTTGGACTCTTATAGCTTCGTAAGGGGGGCTCCCATCTTTGGGGACCTTTGGCGTCTTACTGACAGCTACAGAAGCTAAAAATTTCTCCTGGAAGACCATAGAGCACACTCCCCCGTCTTAGCGCCATTCACGAAAAACCCCAAAAAACATCTTTTTTTAAGGTTTGAACCCCCATCGCGCTCTTGAGGCTGGGTGTATTGATGTGAAATTTGGCCGCTTTATTCAAAACTACATAGGCTACAAATTTTCCATACAAAAGTTTTTAGTACGAGTTACCGTTATAGAGATTTTCGTGAAATATGTTTAAAATACCGTTATACCTCCTGGCACCGTTAGGAGTGCCCTAACGTATTCGGTATTTCCGTAGTTTATTGAAAAAGCACAAGAGCTTCAAATCTGCCAGACACCACTTTTTTTTATATGCTACCGTTATCAAGATATTCAGAAAAACCTGTTTTCGAGGGTCTTTGACCCTCTGTAGCACCGCTAGCGGCACTCGTAGAGATGGGGACTTTTAGGGTCTTGTTTAGGACCTCGAAAGGAAGGCTCATGCAAAAATCCAGTTTTCCCCTAATTTTTCCGAAGTTTGGCCAAATTTTCGTTCAAATTTCCTGGCGTATATCTTTTCACAAAAATAACAACACTAAAGGATGTGTTTAAACTGCATACATTTATTTATGGATGCACTGCACTGATTTCGGACTATTTTCAAATGAATTAAGAAAGAAGGTCCAAGTTTTCTTTCACTATGAAAATTTTTAAAAATATAGAGAAACTTTTTTTTTAACCATAGATGAATTTTTTTTTGTGAAAATTTGAGGATGCAGATAGTATGATGAAATTTCAAAAATGTTAAAACAATATGAAGAGAGGAGGTTTATCTAAGGGACCTGGTGAACGAGGAACAATAAATTTGGCATTTTTTTGGCTTCCAAAAGTGTAGATCTCTTCTTCTCTAGAAAAATATCTACGTCGAATTATTATGTTTCGCGGACGTTTTATGGTTAAAAAATCGTTAATGTGCCTTTTGGGCACCTAAATCTTGTGGGCCCCTCGCCTCGCGGGCTTTGTGGGCCCTTATGCGCCGCCCCTAATTGGAGCCCTTTCTATGAAATAGACATCAATTTCAGTCCATCCTCAACGACTTTTCCACTTAAACGATTTATTTTTAAGGGCAATGTGATTTCCTCCTATAGATATTCTCTCCAAATCTTCATTTTTAACCCTTAGATGACCGATAAGGTCCCTGGCGACCTATGAAGTTTTCACAGCATTATCATTCAATAATAGTTAAGCAATTCAACGCTCTATATATTTTTTTAAGTGACACTTAATTTTTTTTTAATTAACCTTGGGGTGGTTCAGTGCGGTCTGATCTGACATACCCCAGAGAAATTTATATCTTAAAATTTTCAGAGAACAACTTATGGATTATTAGTTTGCAGATTTAGGGTAAAAGGTAGAAAGAAATAGGGAATTTTCAAGCGAGAAAATAATTTCATTCATTTTTCGTAAATTTCCTGGTAAGCTCTATTTAGAAAGACGTTCGAAAGTCACTCATACTTAGTCCTCTTTATTTCACAGGAAATGAAACTAGTTTGAATTTCCTAGAATCAAATTCCGTTCATTATTTGATGTTATAAGACATGATAGAATTGGGTATATCTATTTTCCGAACTTCACGGCTTCTTGAAGAAAACTCTCAGAATTTTGTATTGTTTATAGTAAAAATTGAATTTTAATGATATTATTACATCAGAAATAGGATAATTTTAAGAGAATTTTGTATTTACACTTTTTACCTGCAGAGAAAAATGGGGTGAAAAACTATAGGTCTGGCCAGACCTACTGGGTATCAAAAAGCACTATAAATTGAATTTCGCCAAAAACATGTTCTAAACTTCAAACGATTTTTTTCAAATTTTTGCTAAATGCTTCTAAACATATTATTTTAGGATATCATGAAGTATAAAGTCGCTGCGATGTCATCTTCTATACTTTTTTCACCGAAATATAGTCACAAAGGTCTGGCCAGACCTTTGTGCCGACAGAAGGGTTAAAAAGGAAAAAGTTTTCTTTGATGAACTTATTTTTTATTGGTTGGCTTGTATGGCAGTCCTATGACGTAATGTTCCGATTCCATCCTCCCCTAGATATGTTTTGAAACTTTACTGGCAAGACACTTGGGTGAATTTTGGTTAAGATTGGTACATAAAGAAAAAAGTTTATCTAGAAGAACCTAATCGTCAGGGGTTGGTTTCTATGGCAGTCCCATGACGCCATGGTTTGATTCCATTCGTTCCGACATCCGACATATATACAGCGTACGCTAAAAAGAAACTTGCATACAAAATGTCTGCCCGATAGCTTCAAAACTGAGGGACTAGTTTGCATTGCAGAAGGCGGACAGACAGACAGAGGGACATCGCTCAATCGATTTCTCTCGTCGTACTGATCAATAATATATATACTTTATATAGTCGGAGGTGCTTCCTTCTGTGCGTTGCAAACTTCGTGACAAAGTTAATATACCTACCCTTTCACATAGTGACGGTTATAAATATTGTACCCTAGTTCATTGCAAGGTTTCTGGACCCTGTTGCTACCCCTTCTCTGCACCCTTGATTACATGTCTTTATAAATTTGTAACATTAATTAAAACGGACAATCAATCACTGAAACTTTGAATTTTGACTTGACACAATTTTTTTAACGCTATAAGGTGATTTTGGCTACAGTATCAGATGTGGGAGAATTCAGCTATGGGTGTAGAACCATAACTAAAATGCTACCCAGCATAACTCAGAAATGCGTCGGAAACGAATTATGGGAAAGAATAGTTTCGTTTATTTTACATGTTAATTTATTCCAGTTACTGAAGCACAGAGATGGTTCTTTAATGAGACCGAATTTATAAAAAAAAATCAAGAGAGGCAAGTATTTCTACGACTATATATGTGATTTGGGGATTATCCGAAGCAGACCACTACTATTTGGGTCCATTTTCGTCCCCTTACAGTCATCAGTGATTTCCAGAAGTCGACTGATAATTATCGACTTCTTCCTTCATCACTGAGTCCCGTGTGATGAGTAGCATATCTTTGAAACTAAGTTCCCTCATGGTTTCCACACCTATTGTGGATTTACCTAGTATCCTTAGCCTCCTACTACCTAGTGCTGGGCATTCACATACAATGTGTGCTGCCGTCTCAGCCTCTTCCAGACATAGTCTGCATACATCATCTTCCACGATTTTCATCTTAGATAGATGAGCTTTAAAATTACCATGCCCAGTTACTAAGGCAGTTATCCAACTTAAGCTGCTCCGTGTGTAACTGAGTACTTGTTTGGCTTTCCTCCCTAGTGGACTGGTAATTGCGTTACGAGCCTGTCTACAAGTGGATAGGCTTCGCCATCGTTGCCGATGGATGGAATCAATCCAGCCATGTATCCTGGCTTCAATCATGCCGTTTCCCAAAGCAATTTTGGGTTCCGGTCCTTGGAACTTTTCTGCTGATCCCTCTTTTGCTAAGGTATCGGCAAGTTCATTCCCCAATGTACCTACGTGTCCTTTAACCCACATTAGCGTAACTTCGTTGATTGAAGCACACTCATTGAGCTTCTGGACACATTCCAGTACCAATTTTGAATTGATGTTGGACTGCTGCATGCGCTTGATCACCGATTGGTTGTCGAGTGCTATCAGAATTTTCTTCCCTAGTATCCCGCCTTCCAGAATATGATCCAGCGCGTGCAGCAGTCCAAGCATCTCCGCCTGATAAACCGATACATACTCTCCTAGACGAAGTGAGCATGCAAGGTTTAGCTCCTCGGAGTATATTCCAGCCCCCGCTCTTCCGTCCATGAGAAACCCATCAGTAAAAATAGCAACATCACGTGGATACCCCTCGTGTATCCTACCATCCTCTATGAGAGTGATGTGATGTCTTTCGACTACCCTACATCTTCTCATACCATCCAAAGGCATATGAGTCTCCCTGACATTATCACGAACAATATCAAGGATCCTCTTATGACCTCCGTTGCTACCAAAGCGATGCCAAGTGCCATCTCTTACCATTCTTATTGCTGCGAGCGCCGCACTTTGTTTTATAAACAGATCCAGTGGCGGTAATCCCAGTATAACCTCCATAGCATGTGTTGGCGTAGTTCTCATTGCACCACATATGCTTATACATGCTATGCGTTGAATCCCATCCAGCCGTTGCCTAGTAGTTTTCTGGCTACCCTTGGGCCACCAGACCACTGCTGCATAGGATAGAACGGGCCTAACCATCATTGTATAGATCCAATGTGCCGCTTTTGGTGATATACCCCACCTACGTGCACACACTCTCTTACACTGATGCAAAATCCTCGCTGCTTTTTGTGTCTTTTCGTTAACATGAGAGTTCCAAGTAAGTTTGGGATCTAAGGTTACCCCTAGGTACTTCACCTCCTTGGACTCTTTTATCTCCGAACCAAAAAGCAGCATGGGAGTGGTTTCTACATCTTTCCTTTTCAGAGTAAAGACTATAGTGCTTGACTTGCTTGCGTTTATAGTTAGCTCTTGTTCATTACACCATTCTTCAGTTGCTTTGAGAGCTTGCCTCATGCAACCTTGGATAGTGTCCATGAATTTGCCACTGACCATAATTGCTAAGTCATCAGCGTATTCTACTGTATGTACGCCCATCGAGTCCAGTTTACATAGAAGAGAGTCTACGGTGATGTTCCACAGTAGAGGCGAAAGTACCCCTCCTTGTGGACAGCCCCTGACTACCCTTCCCCTTATTCTGGCACATCCATTACTAAGATTTACTGCCCTTCCACTAAGCATCGAATCGATCCATGTTATTATCAAGGGCTCGATATCCCGCTCCGCTAGGGCATTTCTTAGTTTGTTGTATGAGATCTTATCAAAAGCCCCCTCTATATCCATAAATGTTGACATAGCGATACCGCTGTTGTTAATCTCTCTTTCTGCTACCCGCACTACTTCATGCAGAGCGGACTCAGTAGATCTACCTGCTCTGTAAGCATGTTGACATCTACTCAAAGGTCTATACATCAGCGAGGTATTCTCTAGATGGTCCACCAATACTCGCTCCATTGTCTTCAATAGAAAAGAGGTTAGGCTAACCGGCCTGAATGACTTCGCTTCCGTATAATCCTTTTTTCCCGGTTTTGGTAGAAAGACAACTTTAGTCTCTCTCCAAGACATTGGGATATATCCTGTCGATAAACAGGCAACGAATATGTTCCGGATCTTCTCCAGCAGAGCTGCTATGCCCCATTGTAGCAGTGCCGGAAATATTCCGTCCATTCCAGCCGTCTTATATGGCTCAAAAGTATTTATAGCACTCCTGACACCATTTGAAGTTATCATCCTCTCAGCTTCTTGTCGTCCGGTCGCCCCTACCAATTTACAGGTTTGAGTCCACGGATTATTTGACTTGAAGCTTCCTGGAAAATGGACTTCCATAAGCGACTGCAATGTCTCCTCCATTGTTTCCGTCATAGTCCCATCCTCCTTTCGGATTAGTCCCATTTTGGAAACGCTGTCTTTCGAAATCATCTTCTGTAATCTGCATACATCGGATGTATTCCTCATATTCGAGCAAAATTCCCTCCACGAGTTCCTTTTACGTGTACGTAGAGTCTTCTTCAGCTCTCTCTTTTTATCCTTATATAGATCCCAAGAGCGAGGGGACCTCTCTCTCATGTACCTATTAAACGCTTTCCTTGTCTCTTTCCTCATAGATTCCAATTCAGTGCACCACCAGGGTGTTGGATCCTTTTCATCTATGATTGTAGCGGGACAAGCCAGTTTGAAAGAGTGAGTTATCGCAGAATTCATTTGTTCCACCGATCGCTCTATCTCAGTCGTGTTATTAGGTATTTCCCCTGAAATTTCCTCGATTTGTTCCAATAAACACATTTCATACTTAGTACGGTCCGTATTGCTTGGCACTCTAATACGTTTGTTTTCGCTACTCGGTTTCGTGCCATACAGAATTTCAAACTGAATAGCCCTGTGATCAGACATGGTTAGTCTGTCCACTACTCTCCATTTCTGAATTCTGTGCAGCATTTTGACAGAGCTCAGGGTAATGTCTATCACCTCAGCCCTTCGCGCATCAACGAAGGTGGGAGCCACCCCTGTATTAGCTACTAACATGTTGTATCTTTCAACAAATTCCAGCAGCTGCTGTCCTCTGATGTTGTCATCTGTGCTGCCCCACACAGTATTGTGAGCGTTGGCATCACAGCCTAATATCAGACCTATACCTCTTTCTTTACAGTATTTTACCAGGTTCTCTACTTCCTTTGAAGGAGGTGGTTCTGGTGAGTCGTAAGGGAGGTACGCCGACGCGATTATAAATGATCCTGCCCCACTTCCAATCATTACTGCCGTAAGATCGGGCGAGCTTAGATGCGTCATTTGTACCGCATGTACACCATGCCGCACCAAGATACAAGTCCTTACCTTTCCACTCATCTGTACATAGTATAGATTGGCGGACTGTTGCGACAGACCCCTGATTTTGTTTTCCTTGGTAATCCAGGGTTCCTGTATCAATGCAATGTCGAGTTTCTCTTCCTCAAAGCACCTCATCATCATCGCTGATGCTGATATACAGTGGTGAATATTCAACTGACACACATTCAGTGTTTGTTTGTGCGGGCCCACCTCCATCCCTGATAGATTCCCCCTTACAGGTTCCTCTACCCCCGCATTTTGAACGATACTGCGCTCACTGTGCATTCCTCTGGAATTTAACGACAGCTTGGTCAAGACCGCAGCTGAGTTTCCCCCCTGCTTTCCTGATAGCCTCCGCGTCCTCCTTTGGACACCACACAGTAAGCGTCGTACCGCGCTCTTCCGCAGATCCAAAAGGCTGTGTGTAAGTGACCCTCCATTTGGAAGTGTCTTTTACACAGGCATTCTGTTTCTGCAGCCGCCTGAGAATAATATCCTTGCTCTCGGTACAACCGTGAGCAAGTATAATCAGTCTCGCCTCATTGCGCATGACTCGCAGACTATCCACACGCAGTCTGGCACCTTCCCATAAATTGGTCAGGTTTTCCTGCATGCCGATAAGCCAGCTCTTGGTCGATTGATTCCTACACGTCAGTGAAATAAATCCATCAACCAATTGAGTCTTGCCTATAAAGCCTATGTCTCCGGCATCATCACTGAGGTCATCTAGAGCACACAAAAGAGATGCTTTGAAAGCATTCAGGTGTGTGACATCTAGGGGACCCTCACGAGACGAGTCGGTAACACCCAGGATGAGATCACCTCCGGCAACCTGTGCGAAGGATTTCTTACCCTGGTTAGGCTTCTGCTTCCTGTCTGCCTGGATAACCTCTTTTACAAGAGGTCCTCCCGAGACAACAGGCTCCTCACATCGAGCTCCCTCCTTCAATGGTTGGACCGGCTCAGATGTTCCTGGGTTGACACCCTTAAACCTCTTCACTGGCCTTTCCATTTCCGGAGTAGTCTCCTCATGTGTCGACCCACCAGGTTGATTTGACATCTTCCCAGCGGCCTGCCTTTCCTTCCTCCGCCTCCTCTTCAGTCTCTGCTTTTCTCGCTTTTCAGCTTCTAGCGTCGACTTAGAGTCAGCGTTCGGATTTTTCTCAGGAGACACTGCTAGAACTAACCTCTCCACACCTCGCGGCGTTTCATTGTCCGTTCGAACAGCGTCAACCTCAACCGAAGTAGCTTTAGGAACTAACCTCTCCACGCCTTTCGGCGCTTCATTGTCCGTTCCTTCAGCACCTTCGCACACCAAGGCTCTGCATTCAGAGATTAACCTCTCCGACCCTTGCGAGTCGTTGATGTCCATCCCCTCAAACATCGCCAAGTCAAATTCATGAATGTCTTTTCGATTTTCCATTCTTGATATTTTTTTCAAACTTCAGGTTTGGGTTTCCCGTTCTCGGACCACAGCCGAGGCAACAGCCAGCGTTACGCCTCCCGCTACTCCCCTCCCCCATAGGAGTGTCGAAACAATCCGTCCGTCCTTCCCTCTCTTCGGGTCGCGAAGAAGACGACTTCGCTTCCACCCGAAAGTTCCGTAGGCTTTCATGTAACTCCACCCCTGCGATCCTTGATGCCAGGCATGCAAGGCTTCTCCCCTAGTCTAACGGATCGCTACTCCGTAGACCGCGGTTCACTGGTTGCAAGAAAAGGAGCAAAGTGAAGTGTTGGATCCTGAACCCCGCAGGTGTACTCTCTCCTCAGTCACCAGCTCCAACCTCACACCCAGTCGCCGTGTCACCTATGCGGAGAGTTTCATAGGCGCCCACTGCCGAGGTACTCGTCCCGGGATGGGAACAGAGTTTTGCACAATTCGTACGGATCGTGCGACAGCACCCGCCCCATGGCTCAGCCTGCGTCCCAAAATCATTCGCAGTTTCCAGCGGTCACCAAGCGTGGAGGTGCCATGTTGACTTGTGAGAGGGTATCATGTAGTCTACTGGTATTTCGTAGACTATATGATACCCTCACACCACGACCGCTATTTCTACGACTAAGTAAGTGCAGTTTAACTCAACAAAGTATACCAGACAGTGTCGTATTTAGGAAATAAGAAGGATAGGGTATCCGGTACGATACCGACGCATTGCGACATATCATAGTATTTGCAGAAGCCTTGTACATGCAGGACTGCTAAGCTCCGAAAACAATGTCCCTAACATTTTTTTTTACAATATCGGTGTACGTATACAAAAGCTTGACAAGAGTACATCCAAGGCTCCAAACTCCTAAGACCATCATTCACTAGTAGTTATTTCAAATGACATAACCCTAATTATCGTACGGTTATAATAACCAAAGGACACAACAGACTATAACTTTTCGTCTACGGCGTTCTATGAATAGCATACATACGTGCGCCGTCTATGAATTTACTATTATTGCGATATCATTAAAATTTGCATGGAAATGTAAAATCTGCGAACGAACATCATAAACTTTTGTCAGTTCTTTAGAAATATCCTGGCTCTTTTCGCGAAATGAGCTCTCGTCGTGTGGGTAACCTTTGCCTTCCATACACGAGGCACTATACAGAACCGACATGTCTAACACAAACCCCAAAGCTTGCAAACATTCGAAGTAACAAACGCCAGAAAAGTGAATGTAGCCACCATTATTCTTGGTAAGAAATGATACTGTTGTGCGAATAAGCTACGTAATAAATGCAAGTACGAGAAAGGGGTGTGCAACTACAGCGTGCATAATGTTGGAGCAACCGGAGCCAGTCATAGTTTAAAATGGCTGGATGGTGACTGTATTGCAGTAGTCGAGTCCGGAGAAAAAAAAGGCGAATTCAAAGCTCTGCAGAATATTTCTCAAATGGAAAATTTGCATGGTAGTGCGACGAAAGATTTAAGATATGAACCCTTTAGGGACGCTGTTTTTAAGATGTATGAAAATGTACGAGGTCGCGAAGGTTGTTGGCGTACATATGAAATTGTAACGAATTGAATTAAATATCTTATGCTGGAAACAGATCCTTTTCTATGGCTCAAATCACGTAGTTGAGTAGTTAAATGCTATGTTTTCGGGATATGGGCTGTACTCCCAAAAGCTTTAATTTTGAAAACTTTTATTTATTAGTGATCTAAGGGCGGAATTCATAGTCTTTACTTATACTTAAGGGAACCCTTAAGGGTCTGACGCTATTCATATTCACTCAATAAGGAAACGCTTAAGGGTTTCCTAAAGGGTTCCCTTATTATAATGACGAATAAATTGATTGGGAAGTAACGTTCGTGTTTCAATATATTTTATTGCATTTGGAAGTTATTTCAACCCTTTGAAATCTCACAAGGTTTTAATTTCTTGCTCAGCCAAATGTTCAAAATTGAAGCGTTAAACTACCCATGACCAGTATCAAGTTGCCATAGCTTACACCAGAATGCCAACGTTCCTAATCCCTTTCAATGTCCAAGGACACAAACAGCCAACAGATGCGAATACACGTAAACAGTTTCGGTTATCCGTTGCTGTATGACTTTGCCAACCGGAGATTCCTCCGGACATGTACTTACGTATAGCGGTTGAACTATGATACCTGCTGCTATACATACGCAGATAGATGTTTACATTCCAAAGCTTAAAATAACAGGGCTTTTCTCGAAAGGTTAACGATCCAAGCATGGCGTTTGTTGCATCGTCCTCGTGTAGGTTCTACGCTAAATCATGAAGGAAGAGATCCACTGGTCTTTAGTGCGCTTCTTAGTCGCATGTAATACTCTATTGGACACTGTCGATGGGCCAAATGAAGATAAAATGCGGTTGCGGGAAGCTGACTTTATCCTGGTGAAAATTATGCAACATTGAAATAAGTGTTGCTTTTTTTGTTCTTAATATACACAGAGATTTATAAAAGCAAAAAATAATTTCTTATGCTGGTGTGACACTAGAGTAATCGATTTTAAATTGCGCTCAAATCTAAAAAGAAGAGCAGCAGTTTCCTTTTACGTCAAGTAGATGTACCATTAATGTTAAGGACTTTTCACTAAGCTACGGAGCTAGATAACTTTCTTTTCCTTACAACGTTAATATTTTCGTTACCGCGTATCGTATCCTGCGCGGCCACTTTTCAGTATTTCTTCTCAGGGCCAGTTCCGGCCATCAACGCGGGTAGCAGAAATATTGTCGATGCCACGGAGGAGGCACGTCAGCATATTATTTCATATTCTTCATTTATGCCAAACTACTGTGCGAATTTTCGTAATACTAGCACAACTTCTTCTTAACCCCGGACACTATATGTTAAGCCGATGCAAATATTGTCGATATCCTCCGTGGCACGTCAGCAAATTGTTTGTAGAACAAAAAGGAAGATTCATAAAATACAAACCACTGACTTCTGCACGAGATACAGTAAATTTCTCAGACTTTAGTTCATCACCCCCCTTTTTTTTATTTTATCGCTTTTGTGCTGATACACATTATGTGTCTTCGACCTAATTTAAATCCCCCCGGCTTGCCCCCCTTAGAGCGGGCGCGCATGAAAATGTATTTCTATCAAAACGTATGCAAAAACTAATGAAATCGGACCATGGGGTCATGGGGCTGCCATACAAACGCAATCCCCCAAATTTGGTTCTTCAAAGAAAAACTTTTTGATTTTTCCACCAATTTCAACCAAACCTCATACCAATGTGTTTCTATTGATGCCACAAAACATACGTAAAAATGCATGGAAAGGAGCCATGGGGTCATAGGGCTTTCGTACAAATTCTCCTCCCCGCATTTTGAGTCTTCTGAGAAACATTTTTTAATACATGAGAGTGAAGGGTACCCAAATTTCGGCCGCGCCTGAAATTAGCCTCGTTTAACAAAATCTTCTATAATTTTTTTTTATAAATTTTAGTCTTTTAGTCTTATGCAGGCAGTAATTCGAAAACAAATGAACAAACAAACAAACGGAGTTCCGCTGTACCCTAGGGTTCCGTGATGATCTCTCAGGAATTTCGCAAAAATTTGGCAAAATGCAAACAATCCATGCGAAAAAAAAGTTTTAAAACTCCAAAGCTTAGTCAGTCTGCTACACTGTACCGGAAATAAACTTAACTGTAAAATATTTGACCAGCATTACAGACTCGACTGATTTTTTTTATAACTCTCTACTTTCTAAAATGGAATAGGAAGTAGTGTGTACCAGAAAATAAAGCACGTCCACAGTGCTTGTGACGAGATTTTTGGGATTTAAATTAAGACGCGCAAATAAATTAGAGTATTACATTTGAGTTAATCAAAGCTTTTCTACGAATTTTTCATAACGAATTTTTAACAGTCCAAATTTTAAGTTCTACTCACATTTTTGGTATCCTTTTCAATCAATTGGCTGATAGCCATGGCCTGGAAATTCAAAACAAATATAATAGCTGCTACGATGTCCAGCAAGTTTGAAAAAATTACAAATATCTACTTACGAATTTCTGAGAAATTTCGATTTTAAAATACAAAAGCTGTACTTTATCAACATATACTGGGCATTTCCAACGAGCTCTCGTCTAAACAATTTCTCTTTTCTGGACTTATAACTACATATATGACTTATTTTAATCCCTGTTTTGAGCTGTTCCGGCCAGAAAAGCGGCAATGCTAGGTGTTCCGTGACCAATATAAAGCTCTGATACTCCAATCAGAGCAACGAAAATTTGTACGAAAACTGGAATACTGTGGATACACTCACTGTAGTAAAAATAGCCAAAATTATCGATGCAATATTTTCAGGACTCAGTTCTTTTGCTAAAAAAATGCTTGTTTGAATTGTAATAACTACAGACATTGTTATTCTGAAAGTGAAAATTTGATAACCGTAAATGTATAAGTAATCATGAAAATGATCCCCCCCCCCTCTCCGAAAAGCTATCTACTGCTCGTACCAGTAAGTGGTGAACCTTATAACGGTAAATACGAACCATTTTATAAATTAATTTGTGTTGTGGGGCACATCAGTATACCGAAACTGTTGTTAACTTTTTTCTCCGTTTAATAAAATAATTTTACTGTTGATTTTAGATACTATGATAAAGCGATAAGAATCGTACTGACAGATAAATTGTTTGAAAAAAGTGGGAGTACTGACAATTGTGTCAGTTTTGGCGCCATTTTCTGGCAGATTTTAAACTTTCTCTTATAAAATACATAAAACCGTACTTTTCAATATAAATCTTTATAAAAATATAATAATTAAAAAACTATTTGATAAAAGAATAATCCAATTGGGCACTTGAATAATTTTCACAACGTTTCAATTAGGGATGTGAAAAACTGCCCAAACACCCATTTTTTTCGGTTATGTTTGAAGGCGGTTAGACCGTCCGGTTATAGGAAAGTACCGTTTTTCCGGTTAACCAAGTCATTTTATCAAGTGGTATTGCTTCGGCCAGTCAAATATTATGAAATTGCGTTGATGGTCCTCTTTTTTATTGATCCGCATTGTTTTGTTAATGGTAAATTACACTGTAACCCCGTTTAACCGAACTTCGGTTGACCAAAACTCTGTATAATCGAAACGGTTGACAACCAGTAACCGAAAAAGTGCAAAGAAGCACCGGGAGAAAAAGGGAAAACATCATTCTAGCATGTAGCAACCTTTGACTTCTTAAACTGCAGTTGATATGAATAGGAAAGACTAACAACCATCCCTTAATTGATACCCTCGTCCTAAAATGTTTAATTTAGTTTTTTAGAGCCAATTATCGGTGCCCTGGATTAACCAAAATTTCGGTTATCCGAAGTGGCATCAGCCCACCTTACTTCGGTTGTACTGTATGAATATAACATAACCATGGGCGTAGCCAGGGGGGGGGGCAGGGGGGGCGACCGCCCCTCCCTGGCCGGTGAAACTTTTTTTATTGATTTGAATATTAATAATACTGAAAGAAAAAAAATATTTCAGGGATAATTTTTTTCAGATTCACTTTTTCGCAATTTCGTTTACAGTTTCCATGTTCCGAAAACTACACAAACATTTCCATATCAATTTATTACAAGCCGTTCTTCTTCCTGACATAGCCATCTACATAGATACATATGGGCATACCTAATTCTATTCTATTTCGTCCAGATTTACAGCAATCCTGAGCGCTATGGATAGCTCTTTTCATGTCTATACAGTAGACTCGGGTAAACGTGTACTTCGCCAAACGTGAAGGTGAACTATTTTATGTGAGCTACTACTCTGAAACGTGGACAAGTCTTGAAAGCCCTAAAACGTGAACATTAAGGGAGGAATTCATAGTCCTCACTTAAGGAATACGGATTCCCTTAAGGAATAATTATAAAGGAATGCTTATTGGGACAAAACGTCACTTTTAAATGCATTACCTCATTCAATAAAATAATTTAATTCGGAAGCCTAATTAAAGTAACTGACAAATAAAATATAAAGAAGTATCTAGTAGCTGCAAAATTTAAATTTATTTTTCAATTTAAATTTTATAAGGATTCCCTTATAGGTCAGTCAATTTATGATTTGGGATACTGTTAGGGTAGATACCAGAAGTGTACCACCAAGTTTGCAACTTCGAAAACCTATCCTAACCCCGTCACCCTCAAAAAACCTTCGAAGGTTTTTCATATTTTGGTTTGTGATTTCCAAAAGTCGTCTGCTTGATTCTCAAAGCTCATAAAAACTTCTTTAATTTGAGTCCAGCTTTGTAGGTGCAAAGGATCTCAAAATACTCGTACAGCACTTTAAACATTGTTTTTTTTTTGTAAAAAAGTTCGAAATGCTTTATCTTGGGATCCTTTGTACCTACAAAGCTGGCGTTGCACTCAAACTAAAGAAAATTTTGATAGCTTTAAAGGTGCAGTGGACGACTTTCTTGTGCCTTACAGGCCTTCTACATCTGCAACTTCGTTGCCAACCTAGGTTGCAGGTACCTAACTACACACTTGCAACATTCCGGAAACCACGCCATTCACGTTTTTGCAACCTGGTACTGGAACCTGCACCATGCCTACAAATGACTTATTTTCCGGTTTTTTTTGCGTGTTACCAACTTAGGCTGGCAACCAAGTTGCAGGTGTATAAGGGCTGTAAACCACTTGTGGAAAATAGAGAATCGACTGCACTTACGTCCCATAACGTATACGGTTTCTCGCAATGCCTCATAATTTGACCACAGTTTTTCAGTCGAACTCTATGCATTCAGAGAACTAGCGTGAAATTTTGTCGGCCTGTTTGCATCGACCAGTAATTTAGGTACGCTCTCCAAGTACTGCTCCCTTTCAACAGCTTTGGTTTTTACAATTTGGTTTGCAAAATTTTGGACAAGAACTTGACTGTGGAATGCTCTTGATACGCCATCCGCGGCAACGATATTGTCTAAATAGATGAATTAATATTTATGGGGGAGTTAAATTCCCTTTCAGACTAAAGGCACGTTGTCCTCGACGCGGCCGCACGACAGCGACTCGCTCATTCCATATGAAAACTCGTTTTTAAAATGAGAGAGAAACGAGTTTTTATGGAATGAGCGAGTCGCTGTCGTGCGGCCGCGTCGAGGACAACGTACGTAAGCTGGACTCAAATTTAGCACTTTGGTCTTGTTTAATTTTTTCTTTAAGTCAACTGCATTTGACTCCTTCTCGAGATCCAGAGCTATAACGATCAGATCGTTGATTTTGTGCGAGAGTACTTAATTGTCAAAACTTCATCATGCAAGCTCCACGGCGCGCGTCCCGGCAACTTAAGTCAAATGAGCAAAAAACTACCATCAGAATGGAATCCTGCCCAACTTCGGTTTAAACTTTACTGTGGGATTCCGTTCTATTTTAAGGAAGTGGAAAAGCATGTACCCCTAAATGTCTCCAGCCGACTGTCGGATAATGTTTTTTTTCTATGGATGCTGTGGATGTGAGATAAGAGGCTTCTCGGTATGTTTCAGCAGGAGATGCGATCCTGTAGAACCAAGCAAAGCCAGATTTCAAAACGGACATTGATGTCGCAAGTGGAATATGCTGCCCAAAAGCCAAAAATAGCACTGAATATAAACAAGTTACGTTTTAAAAAGCAGAAACGGAGGCCAGTTGAATGTAATCATAATAACCAGTAAAAGTCTAAACACTTTCAGGGGCAATTTTTCTTTAAATGGTCTTGAAAATCATTCTAGACTGTCCTTTCCTAAAATAAAAAAAAAACAATCATACTCGTTTAACATCTTGAGTGAGTTCATAGTTCGTCACAAGGGGCGTGAGTTCGAAAAACAAATTAACTCAATTCGTTCACGGTGAGTCTCGAACCCGTGTGCAAAGAAGGTGCGGCCACTAACCATTACACCAGCTAAAATACTCTAAATTTTGCCTAACAATATTTTCGCGACCAACGATTTCAAATCCTTAGAAAATCTTGATATTGAAAAAATTTCGGGCTTGCCCCCCCCTGACCGAAATCCTGGCTACGCCCATGAACATAACATAACTAGATTTCTTATGGCGCCAACACAAGTCATCCAGTAGAAAAATGAAATTAGGAACGCGCAGAGCGAATTGAATTAATAGTTGACAATGCGCGTCTCTTATCCAGAGCCCATTGAAGTCATTAGGTCTGATTGCTCTTTAACTTTTATCTATTTTGTGGAAACCCTCGTTGAGAACGTTTTTTAATAACAAACCCTTCAGTCAATTAATAAACCGTTCAGGGAGCGACAATCCCACATAATCCCGAGTAACTGGTAGAAATAATCAGATTTTAAAGTAGAGCTTTTGCCGGAAGCAGTAGCGTAACGTTTCTAAAATATCTTGTGTTCGAGATCGAAATGGCGGCCCCCCTCAAACTAATAATTTATAATTAAACAAAATTGTTGAAACCACTTTTTTGCCCGATTTGGAAAAATGTTGAAATTACAAGTAAATCCAGAGCTATGTTTATAGGAAATTTACACCTGCGGCAGGATATACTAAAACCTCACGATTCAATCGAGTAAACGGGTTGGAATGAGTTTATTTAGTTCAAATCCAGGGTTTGTTTGTGTGTAGACGTCTATCAGCAAATTTAGGTTTATGTATTATGAAATCTCGGATCCTGTTCACACGATCGTCCTAATTTAATACACAATTTTTACACGATCTGACTTATGACGCACACAAACGAAGAATCATTTTTTTTGAATTTCGCTCAATTATAATTCAAGAAAATGTATGATTTTGACGGAACGAGTATCCAAAAAATGGATTCTTAATTGACCGTGTATGTGCGGCATAATGGAAATCTACGTCAATGATTTGCACTTAGGTTGATAACGAGCTACTGTAAAAGTGACATTTATTTTCAAAGATGTGTGTTGCATACACTCTGCGAAATTATCTACATTTTTACCACGATTTCGTATAGATTTAGTTTGGTATTTTGGTTGAAATCGCGTTATGAACCGGGTGGATTTTTTTGTGTTCATTGGAATTTTCTTTTAGTATCACAGCAGTTAAAAGTAATTTCTTTTGTTAATATGGATGAATCCTGTTTTTACTGCAGCCATTTAAAGGCTTTCAGCTTTAGCTTTATTAAGCTAATAAATATCATACTTTTGAAAGCGACCCAAAGTGCAAATGAAATACTTAAGAATTAACGGCATAAAATAACTGCAATAATTACTTTAAAATTTTCTTGTGTGGGTAACGCTTGTAACTTTTTTGCGGAAAACGCAGGACAAATGCTCCAAATATTATCGTTGGCAAGACAACGCTATTAAAATATCAGGACGTGAAAAAGGATAACCAGAAATACAA
The DNA here is from genome assembly GCA_949715475.1 of Microchrysa polita. NCBI lineage: Eukaryota > Metazoa > Arthropoda > Insecta > Diptera > Stratiomyidae > Microchrysa > Microchrysa polita. Next base: position 105,929,875 of record OX454416.1, on the reverse strand, counting down.
ATAACGCAAAATTTTGACTGTATAATATTTACGTACCTTTGATTCAGGAATAACAAGTTTTTTGCATACTAAATAGCTAACATTGTACATAGTGTGATCAGAGGACAATTTTATTTTCTGCCCTCCCTCTTTGGCATGCGTTTTGTAATCCCTACTATGTATTGTGATGCATTCCTAGCTTCGACACGATCTGTAACAATTGAACGAAGCTTATGCGTTCTAATATGTATTTGGTAATCGCTATCCAAAACTCAAGTATCTGTATGTCCCAAATTGGGACCCGCGCAAGTGAAGGGCAGTATATGCCTTCAAGGGTAAGTAACTACAATGTCCCGTACCTACGCCAATCATCAACCATGTTTAATATTATTCAGCAATGTCAGTACGATTCTCTTGTCTAAGGCCTTACAGAATGAGGGCTCTCATATTATTCATATAATGCCCTATGCCCCTCAAGGGGTTGACAGGAACTAGAGAGAGAGATATTATTCAAAAATCATCTTTGTAAAATTTTATGAATTCAAGTGAAGTTTTCCCCAAAGCTGTCTGACATTTGGTGAAATGCCTACTTGACGTCCAAAAACAGGACAAATCAGGATAAAAGCAAAACATTCGGGGTAATAGCAGGATGACAGGTTAACAGGTGACATGTCTTGTCAAAAACAGGTCGGATGCGAGCATTAGGTATGGTCCTCGCAAAAGTTGAGGCCCTGGTAACAGGAATGCAGCTCTTCAGCGCAACAATAAAAAGTTCCTTGAAATTTTCGCTTCAAACCACATCGAAACAAAGAAAAACGTTTCACTCAAGAGCACTCCTTACTTGTTAATCCGCTTTAAATCTAGCTTCAACGTTGCAATGACCCAAAAGTCTAACAAAAATATTTTTTTTTAAATCACAGTCCAACATTTCCAACTCATCTTCACTACGTTAGGGGGCCCCTAATGGTTGGGGGCCCGTGTGCGACTGAACACATGGAACACCGTACGTTACGCCACTGGCCGGAAGCATTCTTCGCCTTTTAATACTGAGTGCATCCGATGGAATGGACCCGATAATTTGATTGCGCTATCCGATCACACTCATGCGGGGGATTGTTTTTACTGAAATCCAACGTGACCGGATGTGTTCCCCGTGTTTCGCAAAAAAAAACGAATAAAATTTTGTTTGCAGGGAAGCAAAAATTTATTGAAACCTGCTTCCAACTGCATGGTAACCCCGCTGACTTTCGAAAGTGCATCCAAGATCAACATACATATATGTATATGTATCTCTGTATGTATCTCCCAGCTTATAGCTAACTATGTATAGGTTCCAAGGACACTTTAAACAGGATTACGTACAGGCCATTTAATTTTATTGAAATTTGAGACACTTCAACATGTCTCGATATCAGATGGATTTAAATCGCCTAACGAGAGAGAGACAAAATTTAGTCTTAGTTCAGCAAGGTGATGTTCCCAAAGCTGACTGACGCAATGAGGCATCTAGTGAGTGCACTGTATGTGTTGCATTTCAGCGTCAGGCACACACAATACGAGCTTAGAGTTAAACGGAAATTCATTAAGAGTTTGTGGCACTCGTAATCTCTACCGAATATCAGAGACGAGATAGGATACGATGCAATCAGTGCCGTGCTTAAGAAGTTTGGAAGCTTCAATTTGGTTGCATTGTATTAGAATCTAACAAGAAAAGTTTTATTGATAATTCAAAAACGTCGGTATGCCATTCCTTTGGAAAACAAATTTCTTGACCTGAAACATTTAATAATTTTGTAATTTTGGAATTTTTTTATTCCAAATTTATTGCACTGTATTTATGATATTTTTTCTGCATTCTTCTCTATTATAATTACCATAATAATTGACGTCTCACCATTTAACCCCTTTTCTCTGTGAACTTATTTCTTTTACCTACATCACATTCGGCTGCGGGCCACCTGACGTAAATTCTACTGGTGTCACGCAAATAATATGTACACATACATATTCGTTTTTTTTTTTACCGCGGGAGCAGACTAATAAATTGCTCAACTTTTCGTAGGTATAGTCTCGGGTATTAAAGTCCTTTCGTTTCTTTCCCATGACGAAACAACGGAACGCCCGCGCTCGTCGTATAATGTATGCAAAGTTCCGCGTGGTGGGCAAGAGTGAAATTCGGTCGTGTCGTTTTTAACCTGTAACTTGAAAATACAATCACGACCACGGTCGGGTTGAGGCTAATGTACAAAACTTTTCTACAAATTGGCTTGTTTTACGATAGTTAATCGGCTTTTAATTCAGTAGGTATACTATCAGTTGGATGGGGTGAAGTTCGCATACAACATATAGTTCTCCTCGTAACTTTTGTTGATTACTTTACCGTTTGGCGTTTGCCCTCCCCGGGGTACCAAACGGTGCCGGTCACGGTAATTGTGTTTTGTTGGATAATGCAGTAATTCTGTATTTATTGCGATGTCCGCGATAGGATATAATGTGGTTTGTTTTGGATTCTCATTTGGATTGGAATTAATGTAAAATTTGTGATTTCGATATTTTTTATTAAAGTTTCTTCTTTGTTTTTGGAAATAGGTACGAAGGGTTATGCCCAATTTAAATTTAACCTGTGCAGGCTGAAATTGCAGTCTTTTCATATCAAAATGTTTAACTCTAAAGGTTTGTGTTCGTAGAGACGACTCACGGGATGATCGCTCAGCGATCACACTTAAACTATCGGTTCCTAGCATTTTATGTGTATATTTTCTATACCGATATGTTCCTCTAGGCCATAGTTGGTACAAGGAATGTCACCACATTCAAAAAATATGTAAATAGGGCTCGGAATTGGATGTTAAACTACGACCGCTGAGCGATCATCCCATGAGTTGTCTCTACGAACACAAGCCTTAACTCGGCATAAGCCCAACGTCACGTTTATTCTTTATAAAAAAATACATAAAAAGCGACTAGAAAGTCGTATGGGGGTAGGTCAAATTGATTCGATTTATCTTAAATTGCCTTGTGTTTTCAGCTATTCTAAAATTGTTTTTATGCCCTTCACTTTACAAGTGTCCATTGACTTAGCTTGAACGCATGGAAAGAAGCATTTCAAACTATGTACATATTTAAATAGAAATAGGTGAGTTAGAGCTTTGCTTTGAGATATCGAGTTTATTTTTATTGTATTTTGTTCAAATGATCTGGGGAAACGGGGTTTCTTCGGCTTAAGGAGTTTCGAGTTATAGAATTTCCACTCTCTGTATGTTTAAAAAATACCGGCGTACAGAGGGCTGCGCCCGCAATACGAAGGTTTTTTAGAATTTTAATGCGTAGTGAATATTTTTTGTACATATATTTTATAAGTAATAAATAAGAATTGTGCACAACATTAATACAATGCTTCCTGTAAATCTATTTTTAAATTTATCTAAATAAACCAAATCCAAATCCAAATAAATCCAAAAATAGATTTACTATTTATCCAGTTTGTATAAAAGTAGGTACTCCAATACAAATCTACAGGCATTTTTCGATTTAAGATTTCTAATGGCCTTTGAGCAGAAAGAAACTCAGGCAAACGTAAGGATGGCTTGGCTTTATATATGAACTGAATTATTAGCTGTAAATCTACGTTACTGTTTTTTTAATCAAGGAAAAGCGACTTATATGAAATGATTTCATTGTGTCCCCTGAGATAAGAGCCCACGCAAGCTTTCCTATGAGTATTGAACAAGTATAATTTTGCAGCCATTCAGGGACACCCTGTTAACTTGGTCCTACAAACTTCAAAAATATATGTGGCAAACACTATTACCATTCTATGCATTTGGGCCCTATTACCCAGTCATATATTGGTAATATATATTATAATAGATATCATATCCTTAAGTCTACTCGATTTCGTTTAGTGCACGTATAAAAAATTAACCGAATTAATCGAGTAGGCTTAATTATATGACTAGAATATGCATATAAATATGACTGTGTCATGGAGCCCTTTCAACCGAATTTCATGTTCATTGTTTCATCAAGTTAAAAGATATGCATTGCAGAAATGCTTAAGGGGCTTCCCTTGCATTGTGAAAGGCCCTTACCAAATACTAACTTGGCTATATTTCCGGTTTGGATACAGTTATTCGAATGTAAAAAACCCTAAAAACCCTTAGCTGAATTTTCATATTTGGAAACCTAAGAGGGGCTACACACAAACAAATTAAAACTTTACAAATTTACTGTTATTTACTTTTCCTTAGCAAAAGTCAACAGTCTTAATATTTAACGTATATAAGGCCATACTGACCTATCTTTGTGCTAAGTTTCATATCAATTCCTATAACGGTTTAGAAAAATGGAGGTCAAGAAGGAATAAACGCCAATAACTTTTTTACTGTTACTAGAAACTGATATGAGATGTACTCGTTTAGATCTTTGATTTAAATACCCATACGTCAATCTCCGATAAAAACTAAAAAAATCAACTTTTTTCAAACGTTCGGGACACCCTGTTATCTTTTTCTTACCAACTTCTAAGGTATTTGTGCCAAAGACTGTAACCATTCTACACATTCCTACCAAATTTCATGACAATCGGTTGAGCTGTTCGCGAGTTATTTAGCGAACAGACGGACGGACAAAATCGATAGGGTTTTTTGAAAAAAAATTTTTTAAAGCCCTAAAAATAGAAATAGGTGAGTTAGAGTTTTGCTTTGAGATATCGATTTTATTTTTTATTGTATTTTGTTCAAATGATCTGGGGAAACGGGGTTTCTTTGGCTTAAGGAGTTTCGAGTTATAGAATTTCCACTCTCTGTATGTTTAAAAAAAAAGAGCTCATGCTGTGGGGAGGCTCACTTTGGCTGTGACTCATTATATTATGTACAATTGAACGGAGATGGACTATGGGGTAATGGACTGGCATAATTTCACCTCAAAGATAGATTCTGCTTATGCAAATTTAGTTTTTTATGCATCCTTAATCAAACCTCATCTAAATGTCTCTGCTGAAGTTACAAACTATATACAGTAACGGATAAAATCATAACACTACGCCATGCCATAGGGCAGGGGTGTCAAACTCAACACCTGGCGCGGGCCAAATAAGACTCTCCTCAGGTTTAGGTGGGCCGCAGGAGGAAAATTTCAATAACTTTTATGTAATCGTATTACGAAACGTGATTACAGAATATTACTTTTAAAATATAGCAGAGAGTCTAGATCACTATAGAGGCTTCGGGATTATCTGTGAGAACTTCCTGCTTTCGAAAATGTACTTCAAGAACATTAACAAATTAAGGCAAGGAGCAAAAACGTGAATTGATCTTGATCGTGATTGATCTATAAGTTACCACAATTACATGATTTGCTCCAAATTTTGGATGATAAAAAATGTTTAGCACGAGTCATCCGAGGTGGCCCAAAAAAAACATTGGGAGGCAAAATAGTGAGAATATATTAATTTCAGCAGAAAGGTGGCTAAAAGAGACAAAAAGTTGTTTGTGATATGGTTTTAAACAAACTCATGTATATAAATCTAAAAATCAAGCACTTGGGCTCAAATTATTATGTTGAAATTTCACATCCAGCTGATTTAGTCACCAATTCCAAGATTTCCGTAGTTTTTAAAGCTTTGTAATTTTTCCAAATAAATCTCATGTTCGGTGAAGCCAACCAATTTTCTATTAACAGCATTTCGGGGCAGAACAGTTTCATGAAAAGACTTAGTATCGTCCTGTACAAAAAAGATGAGCTGTTTTATAAAATAAAAAAAACAGCATCAAATTGCTGGAGACAAAAAAAAATAAAATAATCTTGGATAAGCCACTGATGAGTTTTAGTAATTTTTGTAGACTTGAGTTTCATTTCTGAATTTGTTCACCTTACCAATTTCACCGTTTTTGTGTTGATACAGATTGTGCTGTTTCAACATGGCCGCGGGCCGCAAATAACTGCGAGGAGGGCCGCGAGTTTGACACGTCTCCCATAGGGCATATACCTATGTATTTTAAATCGTTTGTAAATACGTATCTCCCACGTTCGCAGCTCATTGTCTCCATGCAGAAATATTAGGCGTGCATTTTTATGGATGAGCAAACAACGATTTTTCATGGGTTATTGAGGGCACCCATTGCTTAGGGTGGCCAGATCAGGCACTCCAATTATTGAGTTAAATTGAAAATGTTTTTTTTTCATAACTTTTTTTCGGTCGGTAGGCAAACGAAAATGTTTCCTGGACAAACGTGGACAAACGATGTGCAAACGAATTCCATTGAAAAAATGAAACATTCGAAAGTGACGTCACCCACTTCAGAACATTTTTTTTGTTTTCTATAACTTTTTTTGGGTGGGTGGCCAAACGAAAATTGTATGCTGGGTAAACTAGAACTCACAATAGTGAAACAAACTACAAAAAAAAATTCGAAAAATCCAACGGGACTTTGCCGAATTCTCCAAAAAAAAATTTCATTGAGTTAAATTTCAGCATGGTTAAAGTTTTCGGTGAAAAACTTTTTCAGGGGGTGTGCAAACGACGACTGCGGGGAGAGGGGGGGGGGGGGCTAACGACGATTTTTCCTGGGCGATTGAGGCCCCCCCATGGGTTATCAAAGTGTCCAAGTCCAATTGCCCTGGCATATTTAGGGTGGCCAGATCGAGCATACAAAAAATTGTGTGAAATGTCTATGTTGAACATTGTTTGCCAATAACTATTTTTCAGGGGGTGGGGAAATGAGGGCTCCCCATGAGCGATCAAAGGAGCAAATTCCGATTGCGCTGGCATATTTAGGGTGGCCTGATCGGGCATACAAATAAGAGAGTGAAATTTATACGTATAAGTATGGAAGATTTTTTGCCAATACCTTTTTTTGAGGTTGATGGCAAACGAAAAGTTTTCCTGGGCAAATGAGAGCTGGTGATGCGCAAACTAAATGTGTAAAAACATGTTAAAAATTCGAACATGAAGTAGTCAAATTTACCAAAAAGCTAAATTTTGTTGAGTGAAATTCCTGGCGAGTAATGAGTTTCAGGGAATATCTCCTTTTGCAGGAGTGGGCTAATGACGGTTTTTCATGGGTTATTAAGGGCATTCAACGCGATTTTTTCCGTTGAAGGTCCTTGAAATAGAAAACAAACACCGGATTGTAATGTGCTCGGCGTCCCCTTTGATATGACACCCTGCAAGCCCACCTCTGATCAAGGATTAATTTGGGTCCTTTTTGGAACCTTTTCGATGAACATTTTTCTTAGAAAAATGAGGCACCCTACTGAATAGTATAACAAAAAATTGTAGAACATTGTAGAACATTGTCTGCAACTCGTCAACTTATATGTTTGCTTACATGTATATTTTCTAATTTCAGACTTAGTTTAGTCATTAGGTGACTACAAAATGTGGTAAAGTAACTTTTTTTTGTGTTTCTTATGTTTGTTTTTCGGGTGCTGAGCTTCCCAAAAGTTGCGACAAACAAAAACGGAAAAATCGCGAAAACTTTGGGGTTTTCCGCGATTTTGACCCTGTTCCGTCACACTTAAAAACTGCAAAAGTTGCGGCAAAAAAAAAAACGGTAAAAAAATTTTGGTAGGAAGCTCTGGATTCGTGCTCAGCCCCACAAAAAAAAAAACAAAAAAAAAGTTTATCCACCACATTTTGCAATCTCATGTACTAAGTTTATCACCTGGTTACTACACTAACTACACGTTAATTCGGGAGGCAGAATGTCCTAGGGCAGGGGTATCAAACTCAAAACCAGGCCCGGGCCAAATAAGACTCTCGTCAGGTTTAGGTGGGCCGCAGGAGGAAAATTTCAAAAACTTTCCTATAATCGTATTACGAAAGTTGATTACAGAATATTACTTTTAAAGTGTGACAGAAAGTCTGGATCAATTTAGCGCAGTGGTGATCCAGTTCGTGCCCCCCCCCCTTGCGAGATCTGCTGATCCTGCTCCCCTATGCCTGCCATAGGCAAGGAATGCTATAATTTTGGACATCCTGAATTTCGTCATGAGCAAAATTGATATTGATATTACTGGAGCGATCAAAATCTGTAAATTTTATTTAAAAAAAAAACATTTAAAGACTATGTCAGCCGTATCAAGAGATTTTTTATTTTTTTCAATTTAATTTATTAATGGTATCAATATTTATTAATGGTATCAATATTAGAGTTGTGCCCGCGCCCCCTTCCCTAGCCGCCACGTCTCCCTAGGGGGGCGCGCCCCCCGTTTGGGAATCACTGTTAGCGGCTTCGGGATTATCCGTGAGAACTTTGGAAAATGTACTTCAAGAACATTAAACAATTAAGACAAGAAGCGAAAACGTGAAAATATGATTGAGCTTCAAGTAACCACTTTTTGTGAATAACATGATTTGGGATAGATGATTTAGCACCAGTCATCCAGGTCACCCACAATAACCAAAAAGTCAGATTAAATTAAATTAAGCAGAATGGTGGCATAAAGAGACAATAATTTGTTTGTGATGTGGTACAAACTCATGGACCAATACAGCTTGATAAGTATAGGTCTAAAAATCAGGCATTTGGGCTGTGATTATTATGTTGTAATTTCACATCCAGGTGATTTAGTTAACAATTCCAAGATTTCTGTAGTTTTTTAAAGCTTTGCCATTTTTCCAAATAAAACTCAATTTAAGTTCGGTAAAGCCAACCAATTCTGCATTTCGGGACCGAACAGTTTGATGAAGAGACTTAGTATTGTCCTGTACGAAAAAGATGAGCTGTCTTATAAAATCAAATAACCGACCTCAAATTATTGGTAGTATTTGGAGAAAAAAATCCTAAAATAATCTCGCATAAGCCATTGACGAGTTTTAGTAATTTTTGTAGACTTGAGTTCAACGGCTTAATTTGTTCACCTTACCAATTTCATCATTTTTGTATTGATACACATTGTGCTGCTTCGACATGGCCGCGGGCCGCACAGAACTGCAAGGCGGGCCGCATGTGGCCCGCGGGCCGCGAGTTTGACACGTCTGTCCTAGGGTATACTTCCAAACTAATAAACTCGATTTGAATAAAACGAACGCGCAACTAAAAAAAGAAAAAAAAACATATTTTTAAAATGTTTTTTTAAATCAATATTACATGTGGAAATCATCATCATCAATGTGGCCGCCTGAATCAATAAATAAATTCTCTTTTACATTAATTTATTTCCATTTTAATAAGTTCGTCTTGTTATTCCGAAATACAACACAAAATTCTTTTTAATTTTTTTTTTCATTTCACCACATAACATTAATATTTCAGGAACTTAGACCACTCTGTATCAAAAGACGCAGTTTATCCAACAAGTGAGAAACAATAACATCCTTTTGTCTGTTAGAAAAAGATTAACATTCAACACCGTTTTCAGTCGTGAAATTGAACGTACATACATATAGCTGCAAAAAGAAGGAATATCTTTTTATCCAGAAACATATCCTTTGAAATGTAAAATGACTCTTTTGGTGTTGGTTTAAGAATTTCAAACAGTGAAGAAGTTTAAGCAATGTTTCGGGATAGCATTTGAAAATTAGCGATTAAAATGAATTCATTTTGTGCTTCTATTGTGCTGAAATTAAACTTTCCCAAGTGTAGACATCAAACGTTAAAATATTGTCTCTTAAAAGATGAATAGAGTCGACGGCGAATCCTTTTCGAAATGAGACTTTTTATTGTTGTTGCCGTAAATATTTTTCGTATCACAAATCCAGTTGACAAAAAGTTCAGAAAAGAAAACAATTCAATTTCAATTAAAAAGCAACATACGAGTACAACCGAAAGTTGATTAATATTTCATTAGAGATATCACACTTTCCTGAGGAGTTTACGAAACTTTTACGAACTCTTCAATAATACTGTCGCCTTCTTTGGTGACATGTTAGGAAGGCAATTGTTTTGATAGTCACACTTGAAACGTTATACATTCACATATTCCACTCACCAAAAACAAACCATTTTACTTTCATCAAGTTTTGTGTTTTTTTATCCATTCTCATTCATATAGTTAAATTGAAGATTTTCCGCTTAAGTTTTTTCTTCTCTTTCGTCTTTCACTCGAGCGACTTTAACACGCTTCGGATATGTTTTATTAACAAGGACGAGAGGGAGAATGAAACCATAGAGCAATGTTGGTGGAGTGTAAACGTTCAACTTTTATATTATACCAAAAGATGCCAAACGGCGTGAAATCTGACAATCGATTTCCTATTTGCACTGAATGAAAAAGAAGAAGCAGCAAAAACATGTAATGTTTTCGTAATGAGAATTAACATTTGAAGAGAATGTCTGGAATAAGATTGGATTGCACCAATCTGCTCTAACCGCCCGCCATCCATGCCGATGCCGGTATGGCAGAAGGGCAAATAAAATAAAATGATAATTCATTGCAAATTAGAATGCCGGATTGGCTGTCTTAACAGTTGCGCGTGCAAGGAATAGATATGAAAGTGTAGAGTGTCGGATATGGATGCATTGAATTACATATTTGCGGGATGAGTGATATATTGTTCAATACCTAATAATGTAATAGATACACATTTTGTTTCAATACATAATTTAACTTTTAATGTAGTTAACATCAATGTTTGACTTATTACTTGAAGAGCTGGTAGATTTGTGTTGGGAATAGTGGCACAAAGTGGTAGATTTTTATACCCTATACCCATAAGATGGTATAGGGTATATTGTTTTTGTTACGCCGATATTATGTAACACCTCAAAGGAGCCACCGGAGGTATGGCAAAGTATATATATAAATGATCAGGGTCGGTCCCTGAATCTAATAAGCCATGTCTGTCTGTCTGTCCGTGTGTCTGTCTGTTAGCACGATAACTCCCGAAATAATGAAGCTAGCGGTTTGAAATTTTGGTCGAATGTTTGTTTTGTTAAAATATTGGACGGTATTGAAAATGGGCCAAAGCGGACCACGGGTTCCCCTACCTCCCATACAAACTACGGGTTGGATTCGATATCCCCAGTCACAAAATCCCCAAACCAAAATCCCCAAATCAAAATCCCCATAATCAAAATCCCAATAATCAAAATCCCCGAAATCAAAATCCCCGAAATCAAAATACCCGAAATCAAAATTCCCAAAACCAAAATCCCCAAACGAATTTCCCCATTACGCATTTGAGGTGTGATCTCAGAACGCGCGCGCCTTCTAAGATCACACCTCAAATGGGGAATGGAGATTTTCTTTAGTTTATTGTAGATGGTAAATGATAGATGTTAAATGGCAGATGATAAATGGTAGGTGGGTAATGGTAGACGGATGGTAGCTTGTAAATGGTTGATGGCAGATGGTAAATGGTAGATTGCAAATTGCAAATGGTGGATGGTAAATAGCAAATAGTAGATGGTAGATAATAAATGGTAGGTGCCTTAGACTATTGTAATTGTAGTAGTCCTCCTATGCAATAAAAAAATCAATCAATGTTGATGATGATGTCGTGGACTGATATATATGGTAATCAACGGCAAACTCTTTGAAGTAACACAGAACAACAGCAGATAATGTGCAGGCGATTAAATATGCAATTGAAACCAACGATAAGCCATCCAAGTTTTCCGCGAATATTCGTTCGCATGAGGACATGTCTCGACGATGTTAAAGAAAACCTAATATGTTTAGAACGATTTATTCAAACGTTTATTCAATATAATGTACTCGAACATTTTTTTGTGATAATCAAAAAATAAGTTATTATCGATTTACGACCTTCCTAGTGCCATTTACCATCTACCATTTAACAACTTCCATCTACCATCAACAATTTACAGTCTTTCATCAATCAACCATTTACCATCTACCATTTTTTACTACCATCCATCTGCCATTTGCCAGCATATTTCGGGTGTTTGGAGATTTTGTATATGGGTGTTATGATTATGGGGATTTTGTATATGGGTATTATGATTATGGGGATTTTGATTTTGGGGATTTTTCTACGTTTGGGATTTTGTGATTGGGGATTTCGTATGGTTCCCACAAATTACCCCTCCTTGATATTTTAATTCGGCCATAACTTTCGCTAGAATATCGCTATCGACTTGCAATTTTGATCAATATATGATTCTGACATACATATACTGTGAGTTGATGGAAAGTGCAGTAGGTCCGACTACCCCTACCCCTACTTCCCCTACAAAGTTATATTCAGCCATATCTTTTGATAGAATGTCACGAAAAACTTCAAATTAGTATCAAATGGTAGCCGTTGGATGCCTAAACAAGGTAATAAAGATGTGTCAGGACCGACCCATCTACCCCTCCCTCCCCCACAAAAAATATGAAATTGAATATTTTGGGTTTTGCGTGCCTTCTAGGTATGTACATGGGTATAGGGTATACACTCATCGCGCTATTCGTACGATTAGAACTCGGTCTCGTTTTTATACCCTTCGCTCGTAGAGTCATATTAACTTTGTCATGAAGTTTGTAACGCATTGAAGGAAGCATCTCCGACCATATAATAAGTATATACATATATGATCAGCATAACATGGGGAGTCGATTGGGCGATGTCCGTCTGTCTGTCTGTCCGTCTATTGCTACGCGTTTTACTCGGCCAATTTAAAAGCTATGAAGCTGAAATTTTGCACAAATGCTTCTTTTTGCTGCAGGCAGTTTGTATGTTTGAATCGGTAAAATCGGACGATGGGGTCATGGGCTGCCATACAAACCTAACCCCCCAAATTAGGTTCTTCAAAGAAAAACTTTTTTATTTGTGCACCGATTTCAACCAAATTCCACACAAATGTATTTCTATTGATGACACACAACATATGTGAGAACCGATCAAATCGGACCATGGAGTCATGGGGCTGCCATACAAACCCAACCCCCCAAATTAGGTTCTTCTAAGAAAAACTTTTCTATTTGTGCACTAATTTCAATCAAATTTCACACAAATGTGTTTCTCTCGATGACACATAACATATCTAAGAATTGATCAAATCTGACCATGGGGTCATGGGGTGGCCATACAAACCCAACCCCTATTTTGGTTCTTCTAAGAAAAAATGTTTGCACCAATTTCACAAAACCTTGAATTAATGTGTCTTTACCAAAGCAACAAAAAAGTTAAAAACGAATGGAATCGTACTGTGGAGTCATGCTCCCGCAACCCCAATAAAATTTTCCGAGTAAATATTTTTATTTGCCCACTTATTTCAACCAAGCCCAAAACTTTTGTCAAGACGGAAGAAAAAGAATGAGGAGGGGGATTAAATACAAGTCATAGGTACGCCCGAAAAAACTTTTAGCCCAAGGCGAGCAAAGGGTATCCAAATTTCGGCCGCGCCTGAAATTAGCCTCGTCCCCCCGGGGGTTGGCGAGCGTAGCGAGCAGGGGGCAAAGCCCCCTAGTTTTTTTTTTGAATTTTTAAAAAAATCCCGTTCTTTGTTTGTTCGAAATCATTAAAAATTCTATTTTCCTTGTTGATAAATCATAAATTTAACCTGGATAATAAAAAGAATTAACAGGTTAGGTTAATGAAGGTACAAAGTAAAAAAAAATGCCGGATATTCGAGCAAGAAAATCCGATAGGATAAAAATGAGAAATTATTTCGGAGTAAACATGCACAAAATAACACCGCCATCAGGGGTTTTATTAAAAAAGAATCCGACACGGACGAAACTCCGAAATTAAAACCTTTTTCGGACACATTGCAAAGAATAGCCCATTTGGTATTGAGTATTGCACTTATAATGATCCGATAAGTGTAATACTCAATACCAAATGGGCTATTCTTTGCAATGTGTCCGAAAAAGGTTTTAATTTCGAAGTTTCGTATTCTTTTGAGGTCAAATTATTACACCAAAAGAATAAAATCAGATCACTTTTTCTAGTAAAGCCATTACATTCGTTCGAATAGTCTTTAGCAATACCTTTCTTCGAGTTTTATGCCAATATTATCCGATTCGGATGGACACTATTCGACACCGATTCGCATTGAAAACTACTCCGATGTTTTTGCTGTGTATTTGTATTTTTTCATAATAAATTTTTCTGAGTGTACTGAGTAGTTTATAAATTTGGAACTGGTGCCGGAAAACGTAATGACAGAACCCTTATCTTCTGGAACAAAAGAGAGATTCCATTGCGAAATGGTTATCTCTCATTGCATTGACAATGGACTCTTACCAAACAATTTTCACCATAATGCAAACAATCAAGAGTTTCTTCACCCAATAATGAATTATTCTAATGCACACTGCACACTACGGAGTCCATTGCACACGCACTTTTGGCCAAGGGTTATGTCTATTGCATACATAAACTTTCCGTTATCTGTAAATTCAAATTTGGTTGTTAGGAATCCTCGTATGTAAGCGCATTGCTATAAATACAAAGAATTTTCATAGATGCAATTAGTGTTTCAGATTCTTCAGATTGATGATCCCAAGCAATTCGTAATTTGATTTCTATTCAAAATGGATTTTTTGCCGATTTTCCTGTTATAAAGTAAGTATTAGTGACTTAAGCTCGAATCAAGTGAAATAAAGTAATATCCCAATAGGAAAAAGAGCGCTTCAGAAGGGCAAAAGGAGCGCTTCTCGGGAAGCAGAGAAGCGCTTCCCATCTCCATTCCTCTTCGTGTACTTTTTAACATTGCAGGTCCACGGAGGTAAGCAGCTTCTTAAGATGCGCTCCAGAAGCGCTTCTAGAGAAGTGAGTGGTAAGCGCTTCTCAGTGCCCGCTCTAGCACTTACGCCGCCCCGGGCAAGAGGACAAATTGCCGCCCCTTAGATGATATACCAGGCAGATTTACAGTAGGTAATATGTACGTCGTTGAAGTAGATGAGTAGTTTCCCATAACATCCTTGCAGACTGCGCAGCCGATAAATTCCAATTTGCTGGATTTCTTCAGTGTGGAACGAGCGTGGCTTATTTTCATAAATGCGACATCTTGAGAATCATAGACGTAGCCCAGGAGGTTGGGGAGGCAGGGCAGGGAGTGGCGCTTAACCCTCCCTCCCTCTGGCTGGCGGTTGATCAAGGATACATTTTTTTCTTACTGCTGTACTATCTCATAAAAAATTCATGCTCTACGTATAAAAATTTCAGTACTATGTATGTATGTTGCCCAACCAACCTAATTCAGCCTACGCCCATATTGAGAATTTTTATAATGAAGAAGTTCAGAGCTAGCTAAATCGGGGGAATCAAGCCAAGTCCTTATTTAGCATGTCCGAAAAAAAGGAAGTAGGTACTGCTACTGCGGCTCTGGTAATATGTACTGTGATTCCATCGCTCATCTCATCTTGATGAAACCCAAAAAACTTTGTTCGAAATTTGTCCTTTAAATCCTAGTTGAATCAATGCAATTGGAGCCAACTAAGGCGATCCATCCATCAAAACTCCTGCATGGGTATGACATTTCTCACAGGAGAGTTTGTTTTAATCGCTTTTATGTGTTTAGTACTTATACGACTCATTATTTCTCAATTAATATCAATTTCTCCGTAGGTTTAATTTTTTTCAGGGTACGTGCTCTCCTTCGATTCAATAGACTAAAATGTTCAATTGGAGGACGAAATTAGCACATAAATCTCCAATTTCTGTTAGTAGAACTTGAATAGCGCATAACTTCGGAAGTGGGGCGGGGGCTAGCATCACAGACGTACAATTTACGCAAATCTTACTCAGTTAATCCTTCTATCAATTGTGGACTCTTTAAAACCTCTGAAGGACTTTGCATTTTTAAAACACAACTTTCAAATTTTTATTTCATCTGTAGGTTTCTTTTCCACTTAATGGAAATTGATATTGAATTTTTCCTTCTGGCTTTTATAATTTTTTTTATTCGAGTGCTAGCCAAAAAGCCGCCCCTAAAATTTGGCGCCCCGGGCTACCGCCCGGCTTGCCCCCCCTTTAGAGCGGGCGCTGGCGCTTCTAGAGAAGTGAGTGGTAAGCACTTCTGGAGCAGAGTGCTATAAGCGCTCCAAAAGAATTTCACATTTCACTCATTTAAGTGAATGAAATGCGCTTTTAAAGGATTGAATGCGAAAACCGAACGTGATGCATTGTATAAAAAATAACTTGATTATAAGTGAAATTTCGAAATTTATTAGAAAAATATGTTCATCCGTTTCTTTTTTCTAATCAAGAGTATGCTGCAAAAAATCATGACGTACACGTTTCACTTTATAAAATTATCTAGAACAACGGTGTATATTTGACGTGTGCTGCCATCGTCGCAAATAGTTGATGCTTTTCTATTACAATCGAAGTGCTTCCTCATCATTCGTAAATATGCTTCTGTGGAAGCGCTCCCCCCGAAGCACATTTGGAAAGGGTGAGGAAGCGCTTCTACGTCGCTTCTATCGGAAGCGCTTCTATTTTTCCTATTTATATATATATATGTTTATGAACTTTAATATTTTTTATAGTGTTAGTATGCACCGCTTTCGCTTGTCCTACGGTATACGTGCCAGTATGCGCTTCGGATAATAAAGTGAACCGAACGTTTACAAACTTAATGGTTCTTGCAGAAACCAATTGTCTTGAAGGATTAAGTAAGTTCTATTCGTCCTAATAAATAAATTAATAGAAAGAATGAGATAAATCTCTAATGGACGTAACTTTGTAATAAAATCGCGGAGAGATATAGGATAATAAGCCATCTTCCATTCGTATAGCGTCCACTTATTTAGGATTAGCGCCTACTGTTTAGGTCGTGTTCACTAGAATGGAATATATTAATTACGAAATATTTTGTTCCAGATCAACATTCTTTA